>QLNU02015360.1:102581754-102609401 GCA_006491805.2 Dysdera silvatica
ACTTGGCCTATTTAGAGTACCCTGGAGCTTGAACCGCTATGCGGATTGACACCAAGATTGGTATATAGACTATCCAAAAGATGCGGAAAAGGATTCTGCAAAAAAAAAAATCCGCTAGAGGGCACTTTTTAACGCAATACGGCAAAAGCAAACTATGAAGTGACGAACACGCAAAACGAATGCCAGTTTGAACATTTAGTAACATTTATTGCATCGAAACATTTTAAATGAACGTTGTGCGAGCAATACCAGTACATCTGCGCTGCAGGCGTTGTATGGAAAAAATGACTTTTCACATGCAGATAGAGAGTAAAGAAATGCAGCAAGCAAGCAGCTGTTAATCGTGTACAGAATGATGTAATGGAGGTTGCTCAATGTGGCCGCTATCATTCACTTGTAAAAGTTTATGGTCTTGTCAAATGTTCTGCAATGGCTCTTCGGTACCGTGAGTTGCTCCAAACTTTTTTTTTCCGTAACTGCAGACAAGACAGTGCGTTACAGCTACCATTTTCGTACAATATGGTGCGTCCCCATATGTTGCACAGTCCGTCAAAGCTTCTTTGCTCCAGCATTTCACCGATGAGCATGTTATCAGTCGTTCGTTTAATAATCACTAGCGTACATTCTCCGGATCTCTCTCCGTGAGACGTCTAGTTGTGGGATCATTTAAAGAATTTGGTTTATTGTGGAAGTGTTGCTATGTTAGCAGAATCCAAGAATTCCATAACGCTGCATATGTAAAGCCTCACGGAGGATTAGTTGCGATGCGCTGTTGAAAACACTGTGCATCGGCTTGAATTGTTACAAGTAAATGACGGCGTCCACATTGAGGAACATCCATTACATCGTCCTGTACACGATTAACAGCTGCTTAAATGTCACATTTCTTTATTCGCTGTCTGCAAGTGCAAAATCATGTTTTTCCATTGTACGCCTTCAGCGCTGTCGTACTGTTATTGCTCGCACAACTTTCATTTTAAAATGTTTCGATGCACTAAGTGTTACTAAATGTTAAAAATGTCATTCCTGTTGTGTGTTGGTCATTTTAAAGGTTGCTTTTGCAGTATTGCGCTAAAAAGCGCCCCATAGCGAACGTTTTTGAAGTAAATATTTTTGCAGATTCCTTTTCCGCATCCTTTGGATAGACTATATATCAATTTTGGTGTCAATTCGCTGAACGGTTCAAGCTCCAGGGTGCTCTAAATAGAAGACGAACATTCAATTATAACCACCTTGTATTGTATATATATATATATAATATATATATATATATATATATATATATATATATATATATATATATATATATATAATGTACCTACTCTAAGGACGTTTCCTAGGTCTCTGATGGTCTTTAAGGGAGCATTTCTGTTGCCTACATACTTGGTTTGTTTTTCTTGCGATATGCCCAGCCCATTGCCATTTCATCTTCTTACTTTAACAATAATCAGCCCCTGTTCGGTTTTTTACTTAAGTATTTCGCTTACGATCCTTTTTAGTTATTCCAAGATTTCACTTCTCCACGCACCTCAGAGTTGTTTGCAATTTTCATGTTACTATTTCCGTTAAACTTCATGTCTCTAATCCATAAGAATGGAAACATGTAATACACATTAGTCGAAGACCTATCTTTTTGTCACAAAGGCAATTTTCTCTCTCTTTGGAATAAAAAACCGTTTTTTTCAAATGTACTCTAAACTAAACACGCTTGTAGAGTCCGTTCATAATGTTATCTCTCATTGGTATCAGTTAGTCAAGGTAAATACACGAAGTAGCAGCTCAAAACCGCCAATCTGTACTTTTGTTCTCTTTCTATGGATTTGTCGAACATAATTTTCGTCTTTTTTATAGGTCCATTTTGTGTGTCCAGCTTTTTTGCTTCTAGTTGAGCGCTCCTACGTCATGGCTAAGGACCTGTAAATAGCGGAGAAACAGCAATAGTAGGAAATAATTTTCTGTGCTATCTTTACTATTTTTATGTGATAGAATTACTGCAGCCGTGTTCATTGGTTTAGCATGGCAGCACTCTTAAAGTACATGGTGAAGTATTTTTCAAGCATCTCCTATATTTTCCTCCTATAGATATATCCTCCTATATATTCTCTCCTCTCAGTCTTTCAGAATATATATTACCATCATCACCTGGGGTACTCTTTCTTCCTTCATACTTTGGATTAAATACTCTATTTCTGCTTTCAGGTTTTCTTGAGTACTCTTCTTTTACTTTTATCAGTGTTTTCACTCGATTCATCGATTCCTTCATAGAGTTTAATGTGGAATTCTTTCACTTTTTTTAGTATCCCTTAACGATTTCTTTTCACGGTGTGCCATAATATTCTTTTAGTACGAAGGTTCATTTATCCCCGCATGAATAAGCGTACTTTAACGTTTCTGAGGCTCTTACTGTTTCCAACGATTTTCCTTACTAACTTGAGGTTTACTTTTCTTACATTTTTCTTAGAGTTTTACGAAGTTCTATATATTCTCGATCCTGGAGCTGATATTCGCCATGTCCATTTCCATGCTTTTTCGTCTTTTCATGAATTATCTGTCATGGATAATCTGATATTACGCATCTTATGTATTCTACCATAAATTGTCTTAGCAATTTCAATAATCATCTTAAAACGCGTTTCATTTTTCCGTATACACAGACTTCTCCTACGAGTTCTTCTGGAGTGAAAAAACAAATTTTCCATACTAGCTTGAATGTGAAAGTATTGCCATTCAGTTTCCTTACTCCTGCCCCTATTTGATACTTGTTTCTGTGGTGATCTATCTTTTGGATTTTGAAATTAACTGTTCTTTACTAATCACTCGATCAGAATACTTCCTGTATTAAATCTTTTTAAAAGATTGCAGTCTTAAATAGCCGTAGTTTTTTAAACAATATGAATACAATATTTATCAATATACATATATATATATATGGCCTGCAAAAGGGTTGCTGGTATCTAACTGGAAGGAGACCCACACGTTGAACGTATGTGACGATGTGTGGAACCGGCCAGGCCAGTAACCTAGTGTCCTACCCCGCCTTCAAGTGGTGCAGGCTGAGCTTTCTATTTATGAAGCAAATTAATATTTGCTTTAAGGATGGAAGCCGAAAGAGGAGGGCTAATTCACCAACCCGTCTAGCCATACGGAAACTATAGACAACTCAAAGGAACAAAGAGAGTTGAATGCTCGAGATAACTAGGAGAGATCGAAAAAGTAACACTTGGGGGAGAGGACAAACAGGCGTAGAGGACGTCGTTGTTAAAGTAAAAAGGTTGAAATGACGATGGGCTGGGCATATCGTAAGAAGAACTGATCAACAATGGACAACTGATGTTCTCAACTGGATTTTAAAGGACCATCGAAGACCTAGAAAACGTCCTCAAACTAGATGGGTGGATGAAATAAGAAAACAGGTTGGGGTGACGTGGAAGCGAATTGCTCAGGATAGACTTGTGTGGAAAGCATTTGGAGAGACCTTCATCCAGCAGTGGATAGATAATGGTTGAATATGATGATGATGATATAGAAAGAAGCTGCATGGAATGTAGGGAACTACTTACTGAGCAATCACTTACGGCAGGCTGCGTGCTATGGCTTTGACTTTTAGATACTTCTTTAAACAACGAATCCAGCTTATCAAAGCACCCAACCAGCGTGATTTCAGTTGAAGAAACATCATGTTGAATTTTAAAAAAAACTGCAAGCCATTCCTTCTAACCTGCTTTCACCATACAACGCACATGGAAGGCATTTAGGAAGATATGCTTTCTACATCGAATTTTATCGGCAGAATGTTTCCTATGCAATTCCTTGTATGCTCTTAAAATATTGTCAAAATCTCGCTGTCCCTGAAGGTGACCTTCATGTACCGACATTAGAGATTAATAGTCGCTTATGCTACAATGTCTAAAAACGTTCCATTAAGAAACATTAGATATAACTGTTTATATAGTTTCGAGATACTGATAATAATCTCTATTTCCGTTTTGTATGCCTTCCGGTAAATGAAAGAAGTTCCATTTAAAAAAAGTAAATTTGAAGAGAAGTCCTTACAAAACAAAGAAACGCGTGGTGTTATCCATGAGCGCCATCGGGAAGAAATATTATTTTTTTTTACTTATTTTTCACATGTAATATAATTTATTTAAATTTTGACCGTACAACATTTCAAATATGCATACGCAATTTAAGTAAACGTGGAAAGGCCCCGGAAAATATTTACAAGAATATAAAAAACCATGGGACCTGACGTTGGTAAAAAATAACTGAACATACCAATTAACTATGTGCAATTTAATAAATATTAAAAACCATATATCCACCAGGTTATTTCAATAGATTCGATTTCTGGTCCCTTTTTCAAATCATTTTCCATTTATCCCCCCTTTCACAGTGACGTTAAGTATTTTCTTAAATTGGTTTTGAATTTATCAATACTAATTAATTTCTTTAATTCTTCAGGCAATTTGTTCCAAAAATTTGGACCTCTGAAACTAAAGTTTCTTCGTCCCATTTAGGTCCTTATTTTAGGTAAAAGTAATTCCTGATACTTACGACAAATATTTCTGCCCTTCTTATTAAATTTAATTTTTCTTAACCTAAAATATTTATTTTGATTTATTCTTTTAAACATTTTAATTAAAACACAATATCCAGGTAGTAGTTCTATTGGCAAGCTGTTACAATTTTTTAAACTATTTTCTAAATTAATTCTATTGTCTTTATTAATTACTTTCAGTGCCTTTTTGTGTATATTTTTAACATATTTATATTAACTACAATTTGTTGATTATAATTATTGTCATACTTGTACGCTACAATATAGATAATGATTAACGACTGATTATTACATAAATACATTATATATACAAAAAAAAAAGATTTTATGTATATTATATTCAACAGGCATTGATCCTGCTTACAAAATGGCACATTGAATACCTGCAGCAAAAGTGAATATCCCGCGTAGTTTGATGTAAATTTTGAATATCTCTTTTTAACAGTCTTGGAAATCTCGGAGAGACTTTTTTTTAAATCTTGTTTAAGTAGACTTCAAGTTTAGTAAACTAAATTATATAAATAAAATAAATAAACTAATATTGTTTGTATCATGTTAATACCTTACCCCCTCCTCTCAGTATTAACAAAATTGCCAAATATACAACACATAATGCAACTGGGGAAGGTTTCTATAATTTTTCGTAGGAAATTAATATTGGTTACTGACAAGTTGTACTAAACATTATATGATTCAAATAAATGGAATCCAAATCTTTACCTTTGACGCCTACTAATTGTATTTTACATCGTCTTTTTCATTTGTTTAAGGGGACTTGACGTTTTAAGTCATCGAAAACAATGAAAAAATTTACTAAAGTTAGGAACAATTTGTAAAATAACTATTGACTTGATTTTTATAAAATTTTCCCAACTTGTAAACTAGATAATTATATCATCAATAACATAATTTATAGAAAATGGTAACATATTTTCATTTTTTAATAATAAAAAAATTAAATTCATTTTTCATATGTTTGAAATATTAGAAGTTTACGACGCGCATGGTATATTCACTTAACAATAACAAAGAGCTGAAAACATAGTTTTATAATAGGAAGAAGGACTATATGTAGAGATTGAGTGGTCAGTTTTTTAAATTTATAAATATATTTATAAAATATGAATATTTAAATTATTGATTTTCTCAAATATGGATATTTGCGTGATTTTTTAATAGTTTTGTGTGCACGATTTTGTCATTTTAACTACTATAATAACATTAGCTCACTCATTTTGTGTAATGATTATACGAAGGAAACTGCCAAAGTTTCCTTGAATATAGCAAATAGAAGGACGTATATCATGCGCGCAAGATCCAATTTATTTTTTTAGCAGAAGCACTACTATATTCAGCAGTGGATGTATCTTCAATACTGGCTTCTTTTGTCCCATAAAAACATCGCTTCCTCTTTCTCGGACGCATTCCCGACTTAGATTTCGCTTTAGCCATTAGTCAGGTAAATAATGAAAGGCAATCACCAGTAAAACTGACGTAAATAATAACGTGAATCCAAAATAACAAAATAACTCACAACAAATAACTTTCGAAATAGGCAACAACTAGTAATTAACGAAATAGGCAATAACAAATAACTAACGAAATAAAATGGTAAAAGAATCAAACGTTTGAAAAATCAGAAACGTGTGATAAAGCGTGCGTCCGTGTTTGTTTACAACAGAAAGCGATAGTGAACGACGAGTATGAAAGTTGTTTGCTTCATTTTCGCTTACTTTGTACATGTGAGTGTGATCCTCGTTGGATTATTGTTTTAAAAAAAAGAAAAATAATTACGTAAATAATGTTTCAACTTTGAAAATAGGGTATTGAAGTTAACACGACTGTACGTTGGTCCCTTTAAAACTTCAAATTATTCAAACAGGGTTTGCTATTTTTGCTATATCTCAGCTTCTGATTAAGTTAGAAGTTTACGGTTGGTCTTAAAATGCTCAGAAATATTCACACTTTTACATAAAAAAATAATTTTTGAAGGTTAAAAACCTCCAAGTCCCCTTAAATGATTTACCGAATGAGCGGACGAACACTAGATAAATTTTAAGAAAATTGTTGACAAGCATTAAAAGTACAGACTTATAAAAATCGAAATAATAAAAAAATCAAAATTTTGTTATTGCCATGTTCCAATGTCCGATAAAAATGTCAGACATTGGTCGACATGAAAGAAACTAACGCAACACTTTAAGATCAGTCAGGCTTTTTCGTTCCATGACAGCAATGCTCGTTCATCAAGTTTTTGACACAATACAAGCTGAAAATCTTGAAGTATCGCTAGCTTTCGTTTCGTTCTTTCATGTTCATTTCAAAATATGTTTATATTAAATTTCACATTAGCAAGCAGATCCACGTTTTCTCCTCACATATCATCCGTTTAAAATAAAGCAAAATGATTGAGTAAAAAAAAAATATAACTTGTTATGTATAACTCTGCGTCTAGGCATATTTTCATAAATTTATAGGTATAAAATTTAAAAATTTTTATCAAAATATCACCTAAATTTAAGATTTCGATTTTAGATGTAACCGACCTTTTCGTCCCTGTAAACCAATCGGCGGGCTTTATGTTAAATAAGTAGATTCGAATTTTAGTAACTTCAGCCGTCCATACGTGCAGCATTTGCTACATTAAGCAATTAGTTTTGTGCTTCAGGTGATAATCATCACAGAGAATCATCAATCAAGACATCACCGGTAATCACAACTCATCATGAAGGTCAATCATTAGATGACCCACTGATTAATATTGGGATGCAAAACTGATAATCAGAAATGTAAGACTCATACACCGCTTATCACGTAAAATGGACTCAAACAAAATGGATTAATGATAATTAACGAATTTCCTCCAAATCAGTCTCATAAACCTTCTACAGATATTTAAGTTTAGGCAAGGCACTGCGTATGAAGTATATAAAGGGTAATCGCAACAAATGAGAAATCGTAACATTGCTTTGGTTCGCGGTTACTAACTTTCCATCGTCGGCAAGACCTTGAAGAAACTTACAAAACCTAAACTGGCCACTACACTCTCTAATATGTCTTCTTCTTTAAATACCACTGCTGGTGGCCGTTTCATTCTAAAAATTTCAACGATGACCTCTTCTATCCTTCATAAAATTAATTTTTGGTGATTTTCACCCCAATCAATAAATTGAGTTTTACCAAGTTCAAAGATACCATTCCAGACCTTGACATTTTGTGAATATATTTCGCCCCGTACCACTGTGAGAGAGTATACATTGCTCGAACATGTAGAGCCCTTCGTATAAGATTAAAATAACAGGGGCAATAGGGCTGAAACAAGGATTCTATAAATCTACTTCGGCTAAACTTTCACACAAGGCTGGCCACGCATTCTCATTTTCCAAGGAGCAACTAATCAAAGAACTTATTTTTAACATTAGACCACGATCTTTTCGAGATCTTTCACATCCTTTATAATGCTAATATTGTAGATAATTAACAATTATAAGTCAGTAAAATTTTACCTCTGCTTGGAAATACTTGCGTCATTCTACAACAAGAAACGCCACCATTGGCGCACAGGTTTCTTCTATCTCCCAACCAATGAATTTATGTTCGAAGAGATGGCAACGCTGATCGTGTGGCAACAGAGTCAGTACGATCCTAACAATGGCGGTAAGGGGCCACCGAAATAGCTATTAATGTAGTAACACATTTTAGCTGTTTTATTTCGTTGTGATTACCCTATATATAGGTCTATAAACCTTTAGCACATATAATACGTGTTGAAATGTGCAATAACTAGATTACATACTGCCAAAGAGCAAATTTAATGTCTGGTTAAATTATTTGTGGAAAAAATATGCATTTGTTCATTTTTATTATATGTTTCAAGCGTTGCTGCTATCAGGAGACGTGAGTTGATATAAGAGCAATAATAACAATAATCAATAAATAAAATAATATATTCAGTAACTGGAAAGGCTAAAGAGTAACAAATATAAGACAATTCCGATACATTGTAGATAATTAAAAGGATAGTCAAATAATAAAAAATAATTTTGCTCAAGGAAGATACAGCGTTTTTATATATTATTTAAAATATTTATAAATATCCTCATTTTTTTTTTTTTGCAGTTTCCGCTAATGCTATTTACTCTGCGGTGAAAATTTAATTAGTATTAAATCAAAATACATACTTCCTTCGCAAACGGTTATTTGCACAAGAATTATTAATTTTAAATACGATTAGAAGTTGTAAATTCATTACCTCACCAAAAGTTTTTACATTACTTTATTAATTGCCTCTTTTCCGCAATTTAAAATTTAAAGTTGCATTTTCGTTAAATAAACCCAACAGAAGGGAATATGATTTAAGGGTAAATTTGTTTGGGGAGCTTCGGCAAATTGAAATACAGCTTTAAAAGAGGATACAAATCATATTAAACTCCGTTTACTGAGCAATTTGTGAAAAAATGAGGGCATGAGCTACGGTTTCAGAAAGACCTTTAATTTTTATAGACTGCACTACGATGTTTCAAACCTGTTAAAGTTGTCACTGTATTTATTTATTGTAGAAATAGTGGATCTACGTCCATTGTTCTTAGTCGATTAACTGCATAAAATAATTTGAATTTTTGCTTGGTCTTACGACCTAAGGGCGGCTGGGGTCCTGCTGCGACGGGATCTAGATTTTACAGGGGAATTCAAACCCGTGGTACGTAAGAAACCGAACCCCGCCCTAAGGTAGGCAGAAAAATAACATGCGCTCTACGATAGCATTGGAATCGAACCAGGTAAAAGATAAGATGGTTTGTTTGTGGTTTTACGGCTCAAGGACTACAGTGGTCATAATGCAAGGGACCTACAGTTTTCCGAGGAATCCGAACCTCTTAAGCCCTAGGGAACCAAACTCAGGACTGCGGTGAGCAGTGCGATCTTTATGAGATCTCCGAGTAAGAGTTCTTTGCACCGTTGGATGTCGAACCCGGGTTAACGGCGCACTAGGTGAACGCGTTGCCACACTGCGCCAGCCACTGCAGGGCGACGATATGATGAACGAAGTCATTACCATTAAACGCGTAGGGCATATCAACTGATTAAAATAGATGTTAAAAGCTCTGCTTTGTTTATAAAATTAGGTGTCCTGCGGTGGTGCAGTGGTAACGACTTCATCCGGCCTGCCCTTAACTCGTATTTGATTCCCAATTGTCATAAAAGATGCCTTCAACTACCTGCTCCTTTCCAAAGTTCATATTTTCATATAAATATATTTACAAACGTTCAACTAATAATTGAATACGAAATATGTGCTTTGTATTGTAACCATTTTGATACATTTTGCGAGAAGAGGGCATTGACGCCTAAAGCAACCTTTGATAATTTAAATACTTAATGTAATTTCCTGCTGTTACAATTTATTTAAACGTATTTAATTCCGTTGCTTTTCACAATCTAATATTATGTAATAAGATTTTTCAAACATTGCTACTTTAAGTTCATGATCTTCGTTGAGTATTAGCTTGAGAGATTCCTCCCTCCTTTCTGCCATTTCCTAATTTGTAACAAACTCACGAAAACAATTTAATAATACAGTCAAATTTTATTCAGACGGATTCAAATTATTTTACATACTGTGATAAGTATTTACAATATATTGGTTAGGTTAATCCGTCTAGGACGCAAAGTGTAAAGATTTTGGAGCCCTGGCAAAGCCTCCCTGCTGCCCAGAATTGAATATAATCGGTGGAAGTGGAGGTAATAAATAAGTAAATACAATAAGATAAAAGACTTGGTTGTTTAGCAAAAGTATGGAAGGTATAAATAGAGAAAGATGTAGTGATATTATAATTCTCTATCCAATAGATGTCTGCGGATGAGTGTTTTATATTGAGCAAAGGAATAAATAGATTTAAGTGAGTTAGGAAGAAGATTCTATATCCTATGGCCAAAGTGATAGATGCAGGAGAGTCCAAGTTTCGTTCGTGAATACTCTAATATTAGACTGTTAGGATTTCTTGTAACGTGGGTATGATCAAGAAAGCGCAATGAAATGAAATCAGAATGAGGATTATTTCATATAGGGTTAAACATTTAGATGAAAGTTTTGTATGTAAATAATTTTTCGACTAATAACATCTGATGATCGTAAACTATTTCAGAAGATCTAGAAGAATGAATTTGATGATTTTGGAGAAGTAGGTATCTTTATTGAAGTCTGGTAATTCCAATGAGATTAGATGTGAAATTGTTTCCCCAGATCAGAAGGCGATAGTAAAAAAAAAGAAAAAAATCATAGAATAGTAAAGATCAAGAAAAATCGAGACAGGTAAGTAGTAGCTAACGTTTCGAATCACTCCAATAGTTTTACGTATTTTGACAATTTAAAAATTTTAATTCTAATTATTTGCAGTTCTTCAACTTTAAAATACATTTATTAAAAAAAATTTTTGTAATAACCATTAATAATTCTGAAAGCGGATTAGCTAGTGGCGGTTTTATTTTTTTTAAATTTTAATAATCTCTAAATGCGCTTTAAATCAATTTCCCCTTTCCGAAACTTTGCTTCTTTCATTCAATTCAATAACATAGATTAAATATTTCCTTAGTGTCAGTTGCCTTTTTATTCAAATAGTCAACCATTATTTTAGGAACCAAGAGAGAAAAATATTACGACAAGGTCAAATTATAGTATCTCTATAATTTAAAAAAATTTCACCTATATTTTCATCATGCGATCCAAATAAATTAATGACCTTATATTTTCACATAAATCCTTACGTTTGAGAACAATACGTCTTCACAAATATAAGGAAAATCCAAAGGACTTTTTAAGCCGTAAGTAAACCCGACGCTCAAAATGATTTCCTTTATGTCAAGTCCATTTTCAATAAAGTTTCAATATCTGTGTCCCAACATCTGCTGAAAAGTGCAACAGTATTCAACGAATCCACTTGCTGTTTTCTGTATTTCTTCCGCGCTTCTAGAGTAAAACCTCTCAACAACAATATTATACGGACCGAGAAAAATTATCGTTGTAGAGAGAGTTATTGTTATAGGGAGGGTTCATTATACAGTAAAACCTCTCTACAACACTATTATACGGACCGAGAAAAATTATCGTTGTAGAGGGATTTATCGTTATATCGGATATCGTTGTAGGGAGGTTTTACTGTATTTGTTTTCTTTCCTCATATATTTGCGATATATACTTTATTGTAAAACAATGGCGGACACCGAAGAAGATAATATATCGCTATGTAATTTCACATACGCCAAGTACTTGAGGATAAAGACAAAGGATTAAATTTTCATTGCAAAAGACATTTAAATGTAGAGCAGTGGTAGCACAACCATCATATGTTAATAGGTAATGAATTCTCCTCTAACAGCAATACAAATTTTTATATATAATATAAAATGAGATAAAATAAATATCTGACGACGGTTGATTCTCCCAGAAAGTCTACAATTTTTATCCTAGTTGGCTTATATTCTATGCAACTGCCTTTCCAGACTATCTCACCCAACCTGTATTGGCGAGAGATCTGGGCATAGAAAGATGAGGACTCCATTGAGGCATTGTTAAGAATGCCTTACAGTATGAAATCTAGCATTATACTATAATTAACCCTTGAAAAGCGTCACAAATTAGACAATTTAGCATCAACGCAATCTAAAAAATTAACCAAACTTCCCTCTTACCTGAATTTAAGTCTCAAAAGAAATTAACTTGCTAACAAGCTGAGTGCTGGCCCACGCCGATTGGCGTGACAGAGAATGTGTTTTTCTTCTAACTTGGAAAGGTTGTTGAGATCGTAGGAATTAGCATACAAGTTCACAGTAAGGTGTTTTTCCAATTTTCTTCTTCTTTTGTTACATATAATTATTTTATTTAATGAAATTTTGGCTTGTACGGTGTGTCACAAATTTCATTCAAAAAGGTTTATCTGGTGCAAGAGATGTGAAAACGACGTGCTAATTTATTAGAAATTGTGCACTTTCCGTGACACAACATTTGTTGAAAGAAACTCGTTATCTGTAATTAGCCTGGAAAAAACCCCATCCGTTTCTTGCTATGTTGACGTCATACAGACATGTAAAATGGCTTTATTTAGCTGAAAGAAGGCTAGTAGCCTAGGAACGTGAAAAGTAACTCAGTGTAAAATTATTATCGTACACGAACGAATGCTTCGCTGGGAACTTCATTTCCAGAGTTCACAAACCTTTCTTTCCCTGCCATGAATACAGACAAAATCAGAAATCATGCCCGACATCAATTGACAAACTGCGCAAGATTTCGTGTAAGGACTATATGATTACCATGGTTAAACGTAGAAATACATAATTTGATTTCATTTTTTCTACTTTTTTGGCTTCAAATGGCCGCATTTATTTTACTTTTCTTTCTGTCGATATAACGTAGGACAATCACAATATAAAGAAACAAAAATAACTCTATATTTGGGAATTTATACAAGGGGCTGTGTATGCCGAAGACCGTTCAGTCGCCCGACTACACCTATTATAGTGTTTATGAAAGGCTGAAATAAGATCGAGAGGAAGATATACTCTACACAAAGAAATAAGAAAAAAAATGATATATAATTATTTCCAAATGTAGAATAACATTCGTTTATCTGGCTATTTATCACACGCCGTGACACTATTTTTGAAATACAAGGGTGTGAAATTTGTTTGAGTCCGTCGATTACCTTGAGTATTTCTTCGACGTTTTTCATTTTGAAATGTTATTCTAGAGAAGATGTGCATTTTCATATTTACTTAAAGGAATCATCATTCCTTTATTAAAAAAAAAACATGTCACTTGTATCTTCATTATCTTTATTTTAGATATTTTTCTAAACCCATCTCGTGTAGCTTAAAACAAACTTCTTTTTAACAACCCTAATTTCAATAAAGTGTCAATATCCGTGTGTCAATATCATCAGACAGAATCAACAATATTATTCAAGGCTGTTTAATATTTTTCTGTATTTCTTCCCGTACTTCTATATGTTTGTATTCTCCCTGCACATATTTGCAATATATATTGCTCAAATGATGACGCATTCTAAAGAAAAGCATTGAAGGTCAACTTTCCACGCTAAAGTGCACATGAATCACAAAACATTCGTAGATATTGGCTCCCCAAATTTTGCTTTTTTAACGCTTTTCAAAAACCAAAATACTGATAAAATTATGCGTATTTCAGTCAAATTGAAAGAAAAGAATATGTAATAAAGAGCTACCGGCCATATCCTACATGAATTTTCTAATTGAAGGTTTTGTAAACAGAATCCGCATGAATGTTTCTGTCAAACAGGCCTACTAGATACATTGTTTCACCTTCCAAAATATTGAAACAATTTGAATTTTATCCAAGATCTTAACTTTTCTGTAAAGCAATTCTTATGTGCCCATGACAAATTATGTACATATATACATGTATTATGTATACATATATGTATATATAATTATGTCGTAATAACTTGTCAATTAAAAATTGATTTTTAACACAGCCGTAATTTATTTTTAATTGGTAGTCACCGTTTTCACAAAATTCCGAAAAAACATTTTCACATATCAAACTCGATTATCGAGTATTAGCCATCATATTATGCAAATTTAAAGGGCTTAATGTTTGGTTTTATAAGTACGCTTAGCTTTATTGTCAGGGTTTAATTTTAGGCCGAGTATGTCAAATTCAGCTGCAATACAAATTATGCAAAATTGCAAAAGTTCTTTAATTGACTTTCTAAGAACCACACACAAAATGGGCAAAAAACAGCAACAATATTTATGTAAAATACCCAAGTAACTCAAATTAAAAAAAAAATCTATAAAAGCGAGCCTAAAATCCCGGCGCTGCGAAGAAAATACAATATTGTGAGTTAAAGAAATTTATAGCATAGAGATATTATAAATATATGGCATTAGGTATGAAACTTACGCGAATTGTGAAAATAGAAGAAGGAGCACACACAAACACATGTATGAATGAAACGCTAATGTGCCGTATGACCACTCGCATAGGTTTCATGGCGATCCTTTATACGGTTTATGAGATTTTAAAACACTACTTAGAGCCGTTCATATATTCGCATGTTGAATGAATTTAATTACGTATAAATTTTAAGATTACCCTTTCACCCTTTCATTCTTGGAGCACACAAGCGTATAAATAAAAAGCTGTACTTATTTCGCTACACTTGTCATCAAGTATGCCCGAAATTATCAAGTCAAGGTTCAGAACTCATAATCCTTGAGCATCCGTAATATTTAGTTCAAACGTGAATTTTCCTTTACTTGACTTAAATGGGTCAGAGAAAAGACAACCATCAGTTACTTGGCTAACGTTTTTTGCATGCTCTGTTCTCGTTGCTAATGTGATTATAGTGGAGTGTCTTCATTTAACTCTTCAGAATTTAGTAAACATCAGATTTCAGATTTAATCAAAAGTTATTGATGCTTTTAAAAATAATTATACATCGCATTCTTCACATCCTTCTTCTTAAATAAAATATATCACTGTGGACATCAATGCAGAGAGAAGATTATGCATGAAAACATGTAGCGGTTTATGATGGAAATGATTTTGTATAGAAACCCGAAGAAAATGGATTTGGTTCCCTCTTTTTACTCTTATTATTCAGATAAAAGAAATCACAGTTTCCATCAAAAAAAAACAGACGAAATAAAGATGTCTGCTTTTGATATATTTGACTCCAATTTCCACTTCAATATGACAAACCTCGTATTGACATCCAATTTTAAAAATATTTCTACAATAACCTTCCCAAATTTCCCAATATCCTAAGGTTAAGATACTGTTAGGAAATTTTGTTCAAATGAACTTGTGATTGCTTTTAAATATAAAATCTTAAGCAACATAAAACCTATATTCTGTCTTGCTATTTTGTTCAACTTCTATATCGAATGCCTTATAATACCTATGATGAAATAAGGCAAGGAAATAGAAAATGGTTGTCTTTATTTTTCAATTTTGGCCACAGTTGTAGTATCAACTGCTTATAGGTCGAAGTTTCACATTTTTCAAAACAGAATTCTGTAGGACTGAACTTTCAACTAATTTTTTCAAAGTATATCACGCACTGCGCTTCATCAACTAGAATACTGCACTCCTGGTTCAATCATATTGAATTGCTTTTGCAGGTTCCATGCCAGCCAACACTTTATGTTGTAAATGGCGAAACTGCTCAATGCGCGTAATACTTTAAATCTCCCTTGTCTCATTTCTTATGCAGTAGAACCACTAATGCTCTGGTTCACACTTTAGGGACATCTATGCCATTAGTGCTCCCTAGTGGAAAATTTGGCAAGCACAATTTCCATTTCTTCTTCTGCTGCTTCATTTAAGGTGTCTAATGTGATTCTGTTTTTTGTTGGTACTTTCCGCTCTTCATAACATTAATTGCATAGGATATTCTTTCCATGTTCTTTTGAATAGATCTACAATATATCGTGTTTCTCATACAATTACACTTTTTGTTCCATCGAAATCCATGTAAACTTCTTCGTCGTTAGCGTTATTTTGAGATAATCACAGTATACATGCTTTAGTTTTAGTGAAAGAAGTGAAGTTTAAAGAATCTACGATGAACTTTTTAAGTTAGTATCCAGAACTAGCACATTATTTTTATAAACTAATTTATATTTGGTGTTTCTCTTCCAAGTTTGATCGAAGGTTGGTGTTTTGCTGTTAACTTCTTTCGTTATGGAACTATAGGAAGCACCTAAGCATGGTAAATCCAACATTCAGTTTTTCTGTAATATCATCCTTAGTTCTGTCTTGCTCTTCTTGTTTGAATTGTTAGATAGGCACACTTTTTGTTTTTAGTGTCTCTAAATTTATAAGAGATTTCAACACTACATTATTTACCTTTCTTTTTAATTTTTAAGATAACAAGCTTTGCGAAACGATCCCAGGAAATCATGCGTTTAAACCCCATATTAAGTTATTGTCTTGTTTCGTTTATAATTACTTTTTCATCAACTTGTTGCATCTATTTTTAATTGTTATGGCAGCTACATGTTGAAATATGCATAGCCAAATCGATCCATTGCTTCTTATGTTAAAAACATTCAGATTATTTTCAAGGCTAATTATACATCTTCGTCTGTCAGATAGAAACAATACTGTTATACTGAATTTGATTGTGGATGTCAGAGCCTGGATAATATCCTAAAGATCTTCTTTACTAAAATCTACATTATTGTAATGAATCAAGATCCATATGTACAAAACCGATATGAAGTTGGTAGATAATTTACTCCACAAAACGCATGTACTCTATAATCAGTGTTTTGGTGTAAGCTTGTCGCCCATAAGAGAAAAATCTCTGTATATTAAATCCAAAGATTTCTCTTGCTCATTACACAATATTAAAATTTTAATTACGACAGTGTGTTTGTGTGATTTATGAATTTAAATTCAATTTATTTTTTATAAAATTATCTTAATATCTATGTCATAGTAAATACAGTAATTCTTTACAGACAGTATTCACTCTTTTGTCAAATCAACGTCAAAAATATGAAGGATACGGTACATCAATTAATTCAAGCAGATCAATTCAAGCATTAATTATAGCAGACATAATTTTAAGTAGAAAGAGGCTGCACCGCATTAAAAAATGTACCTAAAGATATTAACATCTACACCTTTGTTCAGTTCTGCTTTAAAATTTTCTGGATATTGTAGTGGCTTAGCATTGTGCGTTGTGTATATACAGGGTGTCCCGAAAAGACCTCATAAACTCTGCACAGCGCGATTCCTTGCAAAATTCCAAGCAAAAACTGTTCACACGAAAATGCTGATAAATTCACATTTTTTGAGTTATTAAGGTTTGAAATTCAGCCAACCATATGCCATTTTCATTTGTTAACGCTTTTCAAGCTAAGAGTGAAAAAATTGAAGAAATCTTGTTCTTGAAAAAGCGTGGAATAAATGTTTTTGATCGTTTATTCGGTAATTTTACTTTGAAAGCAAACGCACATGCGAATATTTCTTCCTCAGCCAATACTAAAGAAATAACGCCATACAATCAGTGACCTTAGTATGGTAACCTTCGGAACTTCATTCTTTGCCGGTATCAGTAAGTGACGCAAAAAATAAATTGACAAATAATAATGATAAATCACACTGATATTTTTTCTTTTAAATATATTTCGTTTCTTATTTAATTTCAGTTCACTTTTTATTGGATAATTTTAAATAATTATTAAAATATTCTAATCGAGTTCTTAAAGAACCTTAAACGACCCCAAAATAAAAAATTAATTAGGAATTATTAGGCTTCCTTTGTATAAAAAGCAAAATCGATAGCAATCTAATATCGATACTCAGCTTTCAAATAATAATTACTTTTTTATTAGTTGTGAATATACTTTGCTGAAAAGTATTTCAAATTTTTTATTGTTACAGTTGTGGATGTTACAGTTCGATGGTTAACTTGAAACAAAACATTGGTGGTTTTATTGTGATATACGCACCAAAAATAAGGTTGCTTATTCCTAAAGCGGATACTTGAATATCCAGATTGACGTCAACTTTAGATAAGAAATAAAAGAAAAGTTCAGCCTTCCGTTCCAAGTTTGGAACGGCCCTTCTTTTTTCATTGGGCACAATATTATCTGAAATATCTTATTAAATATGGATTTCTGACTAAGGTAACCATTTGAAAATTTGCTCGGTATGTCATAAGGATTAAAAGATATAAAGTTTGTGTGGTGTTTTTTGAACACTCTGCATATTGTGTTAATTCTTTCTTTCTGTTATTACTTGATCAGACTTGTAATAGTAGATCGACTCACTGTGCTAAACACTCGATGGATAATATATTACACAATAGGCAGAGTTTTTGGACGAAAATTTATTCGGCTTTAAACGTTTTTCGAAATGCTTGATCTCTCATCGAAGAAGCAAGAAACCCTAAGCGTACATCGCTCGTAAGAGCGAGTGTACGATTGTTGATTGTACAAAGGGTAATGTTATGGGTGATGTCGGTGAGTTGGCGCCCTCTATCGGTCGAACCAGATGAATGTGTACTGTAGGAGGAAAGATGGCTGCGTGAAGGATTGTGTTAAACGATACAAAATTTTAAAGTATACGATGAAAAATTATTGGTGAAATTTTAAGTGGAGAAAACGCGACAACGCCGGATGGATATTGGCCGTAATTGATATATCATTCACCGGGTGCTCGATGTTTTGATGGATTAAAAAAGTTTCAAAATGAACACCGGGCATACGTACAAAAACATGAATTGACTAAATCACCCATAGCCGTTCATTGCTGGTCTTTGGACCACAAATTTAACTTCGATGAAGCGAAGTTAATCTACAAACCTCCATCTCCAGCTGATCTTAATTTTTTTGGAACCTTTTCAATCCATCAAAACACCGAGCACCTGGTGAACGATTTATCTATTACGGCCAACATCCATCCAGCGTGGTCACGTTTTCTCCTCTTAAAATTTCACCAATAATTTTTCATCAAATACTTTAAAATTTTTTATCATTTAACACAATCCTTCACGCAGCCAACTTTCCCCTTACAGTCCACATTCATCTGGCTCGACCGATAGAAGGCGCCAATCCACCAACAACCTTACCCTTTATACAATAAACAATCGTACACTCGCCCTTACGAGCGATGTACGCTTAGATTTTTTACTTCTTTGATGAAAGCTCAAGGCTTTCGAAAAACGTTTAAAGCCGAATAAATTTTCGTTCCAAAAACTGTGCCTATTGTGTATTATATTAATCATCGATTGATCTGACTTGTTTTATTTAGAATTTGTATGGCAACAAGTCTAATTTCATTATATCATTATTTTAATTTCTGTTTAATAGCAACCCCAACAATAGGAGCGATTGTGTTCAATTCAATAATAAACTCAGCCGATAATCGTTTACCGTATAGTCCAGACATGTGTTTTATCACTCGCAATTTACACCAACCCAAAGTCATGGCAGATATATTTATATTTGTGTGTGCCTATGTATTGTCCTTATATTTATATACACAAAAATGGCATAAAAACTTACCGCAACATCCATAAAGAATGCAGGTAAACGATAACCCAGTAACCCACTATGTAAGGGAGTGCAACATAATCTTTTTTACAAAAATGGGTACTTAAACTATTCATTATGCCGACATTTATTGGAATTTAAGTTTTTCAAATTTCTAACAAGCCAATTCAAGTTTTATAAAAAAAGATTGTAGAGTGACGAAATTGTTTCGAAGCGAGACTCATTTGAATAGAAAGAGCAAACTATGCCATATTGCTGAAATTAAGGAACTCTGCAGAAATATCCAGACATCTTCTACAGCTGAGCTAATGGCGAAGGAGGCGCGAATCATCAGTTTCTCGAAAAACGTCGCATTTTAACACTGCCGCCGCTCTCATTCTGCATTCTTTGCATTCTTCCGTTTTAATGAGGTTGTTTGCATTTAGAGGTGCAAGTCTAACCAAATATTTCGCGACTAAACTCAATTATTTGAAGCGAGTAAAAACAGTACGTGACAAATGGCCAATCCCGTCTTCTTTTCTTTATAACGAAGGCTCTCGACTAGTTTATGCAACAATAGCTGAGCGAAAATTCTGAGAGCAAAATGAAAATACCTCGGCATTTAGGACACACATGGATCAAATTAAAATCTCAATTTCACAGAGCATAGAAAGAGATTTCAATTGAATATATATATGTGCAGTTTTAAAGTGAAAAGGGGGACTTTTTTCAACCGACATCGCTGAACACAAGTTGTGGATTAAACTCCAACAATAGCTTAAGTATGTAATGCGAGTTATTGGGCTAAAATATGATTAAGAAATTTTCTCGTACATTTAGAATATTTAAACTGATTTGCCGTTAATTGTGCCATCGTAGCTAAAAGGATTTTGCGTCTCTCTCTCACTTTTCCCCCCTTCTTTACGACGCATTTCTTGGGGCTGCCATTGAAACAGACAGCACTTACACGATTTTTCAAATTTGATTGCAGAGGAACCGGTAAATACTGTATACGTCAACCACTTACTGACTTAAGGATTATTCGAATAATGATTCTCATCATCTTATGAAGCTAACATCAGATGTATTTATCAAATTCATATGATTGGCGAAGCTAGAGGTAATTTTACTATCCATTTTGTAACAAAACGTTCTTTGACAACGTACACTTTTACGTATCAGCATACGTTAAACTTGGCCTTAGCCCCCTTAAGGATGGCCTTAGTTTGACACTCAGAAAATCACCCTGGGCAGGAAAGAATGAAAGCGCCGATTTAAGACCGCTAACCTCGAACAGAGAAAAAGCGCATGGAAAAAAAGTTATTGAATTTGGTCAGGACTATTTTCTTGTTTATATACTTCCGAACGAAATATTCTACGCACTATTCCATTTACGACTTGCTAAATTCTATAACACACGTTTTATATTTGAGTAGCATTAGTGCCTAAAAATAGGCAGCTAAGCTAACTTGAAAATATGATTTTAACTTCTGTTTCAATAAATGCAATATTTTCAATATCGATAATAATTCAACTGCGTTTTCAGAAAATGTAATCGAATTTCACGAAAACAATAGCTAATATTTAGTTAACGTTGTTAATTTATTATCATTATGAGTAATTTAACTTCAGATTTATTATATTTTTTCATTAGAAAATATTGCTTGTATAAACTTTTCACACAAAATTCGTATAATATATATATATATATATATAAAGTTTTCCTCGCCCATTCTTGGCGGAAACAGGCTTTGGGACGGGCAGAGCGCCATGTTCCCAAGCCTCTTTTTACATCACTTCTTAATGTGCCATGTCTAGAAACTTCCTGACAATGTGACACGTGTTTAGGATTGTGGCTTTTTGTATTTCAATGTAGGTGTTTGGGTCAATGTTGAGTATCTCCAAATTCGTCGCAAGCGTTTTTGGTACTATCCCTGTTGCTGAGATGACTAACGGGATGATGAAGATCTTTTCCATACCCCATATATCTCGTACTTCATGTCTGAGATCTTGGTACTTGGTGATTTTCGTTGTGTAGGTTGTCTGTATGTTATTGGTGTTGGGTACTGCTATGTCGATTAAGTACGTGGTCTTATTCGATTTATCGACGAGGGTTATGTCAGGACGGTTATGTGGGACTGTCTTGTCTGTTATGATTGCTCTATCCCAGTAAAGCTTGTGTGTTTCGTTCTCATGCACGGTCTCTGGCTCATATTTGTAGTACGGGCATTTTTCTGTCAGAAAGCCAGCATTCGCTGCCAATTTCTGGTGGACTATTTTCGCTACTTGATCGTGTCTATGTTTGTAGTCTGACTGCGCAAGGATCTTGCATCCTGCCATCACGTGTTGGATTGTCTCCGATGCCGCATGACAGTGTCTGCATTTGTCGCTTTCTATGTCTTTTCTCTGGATGAATTTCTGATTGTTCCTTGTTGCGATCACTTGGTCTTGGATGGCTAGCATGAATCCTTCTGTCTCTGGCTGGAGAGTGCCTTTGGCCAGCCAAGAATTTGATGCCTTTTTGTCAACGTGTGGTTGTTGCAGGTCATTGTAGTGCCTGCCATGTAATGGTTTTCCGGCCCAAGTTCTCAGTTTCTGTTCGTTGGCTGTTTCCAGGACACGCTCTTCGGTACTACACAGGTTTAGTGGCGTGTAATTTGCATCTGCTTGTATTATGGCTTGGATGAGTGGCGATCGGGGACTCTTCAACTGGAAGTATTGCCTCATGCTCTGGATCTGCTTGTCATGTAAGTCTTTGAGGTCCGCTTGTCCGCGTCCTCCTTCTTCCCGGGGTAGTGTTTGCCGTTCAATTGCCGTTGCAGGGTGTAGTTGTCCGGCTCTTCTCTGGATGGTTCTCATTTTCCGCTGGAGTTGTTCTAGTTCAGTGTTGGACCATTTGATGATCCCGAAGGAGTAGGTGAGCACTGGTACCGCATATGCGTTAATTGCTTGCGTGGTGTTCTTCCCGCTCAGTTTCGTCTTCACAATGCTTCTAAGTCTTTCTTGGAATGCTTGCGTGAGCTGGACTTTGACTTTCTTGTGCTCCTGCTGCCGTTTTTGCATTATCCCTAGGTATTTGTAGGTTTCGCCCTCGTCCAAGGTCTTCAGTAGTCTCCCGTCTTCGAGTTCGATGCCTGGTAAATCTTCTTTGCTATTCTTCTGTATTTTGCACTTATCGAGGCCGAATTCCATTCCTATGTCCTTGGAGAATGTCTCTGTTATACTGATGAGTTGTCGGAGTTGGGTGATTGTTGGCGCGTATAGCTTGATGTCATCTACGTACATGAGGTGGGAGACTTTATGTAGGTTTCTCTTGTCTTTCTTCAGCATGTATCCGTATTTACTTGTGTTCAGCATCCTTGACAAGGGGTTTAACGCCAAGCAGAACCACTGGGGGCTTAGTGCGTCTCCTTGAAAGATTCCGCGGCGGATGGGGATCTCGGCCGTTTCTATTTTACTGTCTGGCGTGTTTAGCTGTAACCGGGTTCTCCATTGTTTCATGCTGCTCTGTAGGAATCGGATGATTGAGGGATGCACTTTGTATATGCTGAGTATTTCAAGGAGCCACGAGTGCGGAACAGAGTCGAAAGCCTTCTTGTAGTCTATGTATGCGGTGTTGAGTTTTCGCTTTTGTTTTCTTGCTTGTTCCAGGATAACTGAGTCGATGGTAAGCTGCTCTTTACATCCCAGAGTCCCTTTCTGGCATCCCTTTTGTTCTTCCGTCATTAAGTTGTTGCTTTCGCTGTGCCGGCTTATTTTTTCAGAGATGCACCCCGTGAGTATCTTGTACAGGGTGTTAAGGCACGTAATGGGTCGGTATTTCGCTGGGTTACTGGTATCCTGGTCCTTCGGTAGGAGGTAAGTTATTCCCTTGCAGAGGAATTCAGGCATTTTGCTGGGGTCTTCAATTATCGCCGTAAGTTCCTTGGCTAATGGGCCATGGGCGCTGGTAAATTTCTTGTACCAGAAGTTGTGTATGCCGTCAATACCGGGTGCTTTCCAGTTGTGCGTACGTTGGATTATACGGACCCTATAATCAAAGTCATGGAGAAGAATTCTCGACTTGTCAGACTACACAACCTTCTTCCACTCATCAAGTGTTTAATGTTGGCGTTCTTTAACCCACAAAATCTGCTTTTTCCAGTTTTGCAGTGAAATCAATGGAACTATCGTTTGTCGCGGGCTATTAAAACCAATTCGTTTTAATATCCGTCTTGTATAGCATACGGACATACTGTGTGATAATTCTGCGTTATAGCTCTTCTGTTGCTGCACAGAATGCGTGATATTCGTCTGGCACCTCTTCCGTTAACAATCGATTTCTGCCCACTATTCCGCTTTTCGTTCGAAGTTTTACAGCTTAACTGCTATTCGTGGAAGACTCAAGACACTGTTGTACGAGAAAAGCCCAGAAGATTAGCGATTTCGGAGATACTGGAACCGGCCCTTCTGGCGCCCACGACCATGCCACGTTCAGACTCATGCAAATATCTACTTTTCCCCATTCACAGGCGAATTGTAACTTTCACTGGGTTTCTGAAAAATTTTCTGAGTTTTAGGGGAAAGCTTTTTTATCGGGAATCCAATTTATTATGTCAGCGCACTTGCTGCACGGACAATATGAAGTTTGAATTGGGGGGTGTTCCTAATTTTTTGGTCACTCGTTGTATATTTATCATTGATAGGAAATTTCAAGGATGTCTTCAGATATTACGGTCATTTTAGATGATTTAGTTTGTTCCAAGTGGGTTGTTTTAGTTTGTCTGACACAACGGCATCATTGTCCGCCATCCAACGTGCTACAGTCTATTCCATACCACCCGTGGCACCTTCTACCATCTTACAACACTTGGCTGAGGTGGGGTTACGCTCACAACTGCCTTTAAGATATCTGCTTTTAACCCCACACCATCGACAGAGTCGTCTGGAGTGGTGTCATAGCCGATCATCATAGCTGCCAGCAGATTAGCATCGCATAGTGTTCAGCGATGAATCCTACTTCAGTCTTGGAGCAGATGACCATCGGATCCATGTGTGGAGGCGCCAGGGCCAGCGGTCCCAACCACCCTTTGTTTTACAGAGGCATACAGCCATTACCCCTAGTGCGATAATGTGGGGTGCTATCTCATACGAGAGCAGAACGCCCTTAATAGTCCTGCGTGCAACTTTAACAGCTCAACGATATGTTAATGACATCCTGCCGCCATTTGCGTTACCCTTCATGACACAACAGTTTGGAGTCATTTTCTAACAAGATAATGCCAGGCCCCATACGGCTCGCATATCAGAGCTGCCTCCTTGTTGATATTCTTCCTTGGCCAGTGTGTATTGCGTCCTCTCTTATGGATCAGAGATATACAGTCTGACAATTGCATATTTAGTTTAAGGATATAACTTTAAAAGCACTCCAAACAGCTTAAAAATATATGGGCATCTGCATACTTTTAATTCGTTTTGTTTTGAAAAAGTGCACCTGTTGGTATATATTAAACGAATAAGAAGGTATAATACCTGAAAAATTCTACCTGCTTTGTATGACACTTGCTGTTTTTAAGGAATCTTATTTTTTAGGAACATTAGGACTTTTTGTGATTATCAGGTTTGTCGTGCATAAACATTTAATATCATGTCTTCATAGAACATGATTACTTCCATTTTCCAAGAAACATTTTGACCATCAGCCAGTATTTTGATAAAAGTTTTCCTGTGTGCATCATTGTATAATAGTGGCTATCCTTGTAAATCTACAGAAATCACCAATAGTTGTCATTCACATTATTAAAAGCATGTAGTTATGACCTATTTTTGTAAATACTTCTGTTTCTTGAAAAGAAAAATATTTTAGTGCCTTCATCTGCTGCTGTCTTTTGTTTTTTGTCTTAAAATTTATGCCCTTGACAGTCATGTGCAAGGTAAATTTGTCTATTGTAGAATAAAGTATTCATAAACAGAATGTAGCTGGATCTCATATTATAGTGACATTCTTAAAATTTTAAAATATGAACATGCAAGTTGCTTATGGAAAGAAAACTTTTCAATACAACATAAAAACCCCTGTTCTTTAGAAAATTTGTTGTATCATTTACAGAATTAGAGATCAACATCTTTCTCACATCTCAATTTCTAATTATATAAATGATAAACAAGAGTCATTCATATTCCTCCTAAAAATACAGATAGCATAAAATTACCATTCTATACTTTCAAATTTGATGTAAATTCTGTTGTATAAATTTTAAGATACAAATGTCAGTTTCATCTAATTATCAAATACCAGTCATTATAAGTTTCAATATTTTAGCTGCTCATTATTCCAATTGCTACAACAATATTTTATCAATAGCAGCAATGAAAAACATTTATCAGTATTAATCTTTAAATGAAATTTTAAAAATTAGATAAATGGTACGCATTTAAATGCTTAAAATATTCTTTTTCACAAACTTCTACCAAACGCAATTTAATGTCAGAGTTTGTGAGTTTTATGGTGTAAGAATACGTCATGTTGCACCAGGACATACAATTTTCCTAGGAATTCAAACTTCTAATGGCCTATAGAACCCCACCCGGACTACAGTGAGCAGTTAATCGCAAGAGTTTTTTTTTTTTTTTGGCACAGTTGAGAGTCGAACCTGGGATAATAATACGCTAGGCAAATGTATTACCACTGGATCACCAAAGAGGCCCCCTTCGATGGCAGAGGCTAATGTTTTTAGATAAAAGGTTTCAGTCTTAAATTTAAAGTGACTTCATTAACAGCAGATTTTAAGTTTACAATAAAGAGAAAAAAATTTAGAATTTCAGGAATCTTTACAAAATCAAAGAAAGGTTAATCTTAGAAACATTCAATAAATGTGGGGCAGCGATTGAGTACATTTTAATATATTTGAGTAATGAATAAAAATATACTAAAAAAATTTTGAGTACTGAGTAAAAATGCACTCAAAAAACTTTGAGTATTGAGTAAAAGTGTTACTCATAAAACGTTGAGTAGTGAGAGTAAAAGTGTACTAAAAAAATTTTGAATAATGAGTAAAAATGGTACTCAAAAATTTTACTCTAGTATTGAAGTCATCAGCAATTATTATGAGTACAAATGTAAACAGGAATAACAAGTTCACGACTATAACGAACAAACATTTGTTTTCCGTGATGTACAATCAAACTCAGTTATAACAAGCAATTTAAATTGTTAAACAATTTAAGTTACTCATTATAACAGAGTTTATATAAAACAATTATTGTTTTATGTGGTGTGCAGTCACACTCTGTTATAAAGAACATCAAGGGACCAAAATGTTTTCCTCATTATAGCAACTAACCATATTTATGTTGTCGTTATTACATATCTTAATTGAAAGTTAGCAAATTGAAAGTTGACGAGTTAAAAATTAGCCAGTTGTAGTTTACTCCCTAATTCAAATGCCAAAATTTTGGAGAGTTGGAACTTGAGGAGTTGGAAAGTTGTAGTTTACTTCTTAATTCAAATGCCAAAATTTTGGAGAGTTGGAACTTGAGGAGTTGGAAAGTTGTAGTTTACTTCCAAATTGCCAATTTCCAACTTGCAAAACTTCCAAATTCCAACTCTCAAAATTTTTGGCGAGTTGAAAATTGAAAGTTGGCAAGTCAGAGCTTGAGAAGTTGGAAGTTGACAAGTTTTAGTTTACTTCCAAATTCTAAATTTCTAATTTCTAACTCTCAAAACTTCCGAATTCCAACTTGCAATAATTTTGGAGAGTTGCAAGTTGTTGAATTGAAATTTGATGAGTTGTAGTTTACTTCCAAATCGCCAATTTCTAATCCACAGAACTTCCAATTTCCAATTGGCGGTATTTTGTGACTTTTTCCCCGTGAGGAATTTTACTGAGTAACCACATTAATGAGTAGTATTATACAGTATATACTAAGTAACTCAATATACCGGGTGCTCAGTAAAGTCCTTTCTCACGCCCACAGCTATCGTCATAAAAGCGGTATTTTGGGAATGTAAAGTGACTGCGCTACAAGACCATGTGCAATGCCCCTGGTCACAAAATTTGGAAGTTATTAAATATAAACCGGGAAATAA
>QLNU02015360.1:102609501-102636987 GCA_006491805.2 Dysdera silvatica
AATGACTCTTTTGTTTTCATATCTTTCCATGAGCGCATTAAATAATGAATCATTCGTCGTATGATCATTCGTCTCAATTTTCCTTGCATCCGATTTTAATGAGCTGCGTAAGTATATTAACTTTTGGGTATTGGTAAGAGTCTCATTATTAGCTATTAAATTTACAAATTGGACCTTGAAACTGCTCCAATCCTCATACCTGCCATCGAACTGAGGCAGATGAATTTCAAGTAGTTTGAAATTAACCGTTTTAGTTTCACTTGGAGGATCGGTCTCACTTGAATTTTCATTTACATCAGTAAGTACATATTTAAAGCTTACTTCTAGCTGTTCTAGACGGCTTCTCAATTGCTTAATTTCCTCATCGAAGTCAGTTACGTCTATCGTTTCTGGCAAGTCAAAATACGATTTCTTAATTCATTAATTTTCTGTAGAATCACATCACAGTTCTTTACTTTCACCTGAAGTTCTACGCACGATTCTGGAGAATTCTCTTTGAAATAGTTCCAATTCGATATTTTGCTCGCAAGAGCATCGCGCTGGCGATTTAAACTTGTAAGCTTATCCATACGTTGCTGGTTTACACTACGGTTGACTTGATCAAATGGCAAATAGTAGCGATGAATAGCTCAGTTAGCTTACTTGAATCAACGGTGGACTGTATTGAATAGTTGTTTAGAATATCAACAACGAATAGCATCAAGAATAACATCAAAGAATCCCAGTATAACAGCCAATGATTTTATTGGAACTAAAGGATAATATCAAATTTAACTGGTTAGAAAACGTCAAGCGAGAATTCCATATGAATAATGCCAAAACTTCTTATAATTCACAGAGAACGCGATCTCTCTCATTACGTGCGCAAAGGATAACGCAGATGACAATCGAGTTAAAAGAATTGAATTAAAAATAAAACAAGTATTGTTAAAAAGACAAAACTAGTAAATGGCTCGATGGACCACCTAGGTAAATAATATTTCACACTATGTAGAATGAAACTGGCTACACTCTAAAATGTCTGTTAATTTACTCTTTTTTTTTCCCCAAGGGACGAAATCTGTCTTTCATTGAAAATGCATTTAGTCTGCTTTACAAATGCTCTCTTGGCAACACTCTGTTGAACGCATGCGTACTAGGAGGGGAACATCTGGGCTTTGTACATCGATTTAAATAGGGACTTTAGGTAGATCTTATCAGCTAATCATCGGTCGAGCGGTTAGAGCATCCGTTTACGAACCAACAGATCGTGAGTTCTGCTCCCGGAATGGAGAAAAAAAAAACATGCCTTTATAGTAACATGGAATGCACAGTGGTTGTAATGCGATAAGTGCCGACTTATTCCAACATGTGGCGTATCTATCAAAAACAATGAAATAAATACCAATTCATAAACTAGGCAGCGCATGTGATTAATGGTGGTCTTGATAAGGCCGATGGCCCCTTTTAGGGTCAAAGGTCAGGAACTCTCCCTGTTTCTGGGTTGGGGCTATAGTGGGCCGTATACTACTATTAAACGGGAAATTTGTAAAAAAACAGATTAAAATCAGTTATGTTACTTACCTTTTATTGAACAGAAAATTTGTAAAAAAAAACAAAAAAAAGTCCTGGTAACTTAGCTGCCAGAACTTTTTGTATTAATTTACATAGGTTTTTTTTTACAGTGTAGGATCCACACTCAATAAGAAACCGAAGAAATTTTGTAGACAAGCACTAGGTTGGGATCCCATAAGAAAGAGAAAGAGACGTAGTCCAAAACGCACATGGAGATTTTTAGTGAAACGAACGCAAAGGGTGAGTGAAACATGGGAACAAATTGAAAAACTGCAAGAAACTGAGGAAAGTAGAATTTTCCAAAAACACTGCATCATTCTAAGAATTCAAGGCGATAGCGAATGCAATTCAGCTTATTCTAAGAATAACTAAATAAATAAAATATTTTATAGTGAAACTATATAGTGTAATATATATATATATATAGTATAAAAAATATGTAGTATAAAGAAAAATATATATAGTATATAGTATAATGTAATATATAGTATATAGTGTAATATAATACATATAGTGTAAATACATTGTATAAAAGGTGAAATAGTATATTATAATAAACTGCAAATTAATGAAAATACGAACAATGAAACTTTACTCTTTCCTACCCACACTTTTAAATTTCTATCTAATAATTACGGGATAAATGATTTAAGAATAATAAATTATACTGCAAAAGTGGTGTTACAAAAGAACCGTAAACTATCCATTACCCCAGGAAAAAATCGCCAGATTTCCGGACTCCCTCGATTGTGCGAACTATTTCGCATCTCTATGAAGTCAGAAAATTGGGGTACCGATAAAAATATACACTTCAATATCATACACCTTGCTATTGTAAAAATTAAGTATGCTACGATCCCTTCTACCTATTGCTTTGAGTTCTGGAGAGCATTTTTTTATGATCAGTGGAAATTAATGACGTTGTTGGAGTTCTTACCTATATCGTAGTAGAGATTGGTTTGGTTTGCTTGCTTTTTGGTTTTACGGCTCAAAGACTACAGTGGTCATGCTGCGCCGGGACCTACTGTTTTCCGAGGAATCCGAACCTCTTAAGGCCTAGGGAACCAAACCCCGGACTACAGTGAGCAGTGCGATCTTTATGAGATCTCTGAGTAAGCGTTCTTTGCACTGCTGGGAGTCGAACCCGGATTAGCGGCGCACTAGGAGAACGCGTTACCACACTGCGCCACCGCAGGGCCGATAGGAGAGAAACATCTGTAAAAGGATGCCAGAACTTTGTTAGAGTAAATGAAGAAACTATTTATTATTAAGTCATTTTGAACATCGACTTAATATCTGTTATACGGCTCTAATTCGTTAATAGCTCACTTTTAAATAAAAATGCTATAAAAAAAACACTCAGTTTTGATGTTTTTCGACATATAAATAAGAGTCCATCCGCATTTGCAAAATAAATAGTAAAAGACCGACTTGAAAGTACATAAAATGTGAACTAATTGTAACATTCAAAGGTAGTAATCTCCGACACCCACGCTTGAGCTCAAACTAGAACTTTAAAAGCATAGGAGAAAAAGAGACATCATCCCGGCCTATAGTTGAAGTACAGTCCGTTCGCGCAGATCTGACGCCTGATCCCGTTAGTAGACGGGTTGTTCCATTGCAGTTTAGGGAAGGGCGTCTTGCTGTAACTGGTTTTTCCCTCAGCACGGAAGCACTATAGGTCCGTCCGTTAAATCTTGAGTGCCTTAACCACCTAGGCCACCGAGGCACAGGAACGACGCTCCCTTTCTCTATATATAATGTTGCAAAATATTGTTACCCTTCTTAAGGCTAATACAACTGCCAAATTTGGCAAATGCGTTATCCCTGAAAAGGGCAATAGCATCTTACTACATAATATTTATATAAGAACGATACTTTTTCAACCTAAGATTTAAATGTACATATATTAGGCAATTGCCGTTGTATTTACATTGGAATACTTCGGTGAAGAAGAGAAAAGAAGATGCAGATAAGTATATTAGAAATGGAAGAACATAGAAAGCCTAACTTGTTACAAGGCTCTTTTCCAATCTGTAATACATACTGGGGGAGAAAATCGCTTAAAACTTGAAGCGAGCGAATATTCAATCTGCTAAACTTAGTCAAAAATAACAAAAGTAAATAAACAGAAAAATTCAGGATGAATATCAATTTATACACTAGATGTTACCCGAGAAAGAAGAGATGCAATCTCGATTTTTGACACTTTATGGCGCAAGGACAATGAAGGTCATGCTACGCCAGAACCTATAACTTTCCGAGGAATTCGAACCTCTTAAGTCCTAGGGAACCCACACCTGGACTACGGTGGCCACACTTAGTCGGTAGCCTTCCATTTTTGTTACCGTTTGGAGTTGAAGCCGAAGTTAAGGGCATGCTCTGCAAACGCGTTACCACTGCACCACCGCAGGGCGAAGAAGAGAGACAAAGTAAAGGAAAACAAGTTCTTTATCTAGCATTTCCTTATCTATCAGCTTTCGTAAAACAATGCACAAATTTGATGAGCATCCAAAACCTATGAGCTAAATACCATGTGAAACAAATACACGTTGTATGACATTTCTATTCACGTAACTTCTAACATACGATCTATTGATACTAAATACAGTAGAAGCTTTTTAATCCGGCATTCTTTGGTTCGGCACATGCTATAATCCGGCACCGATCAGCACTGATCGAGTTCCGTTTTTTCCGGGTGGATTCAGGCGTTCGTTGACCTTGTCCGCCAAGTCGGATGAAGGAGGAGACGTGGAAGATGAAGCTAAAGTCTCGTGGAAACAGGCTTCTGAATCATTAAATACATTTATAAAATTCGCCGAATCTAACAGACGGTATAACTCTGCAGAACTCATAAATTTGTGTATAATGTGTAACTTTTTTTTGAAGAAAAGGTCCGAATCACTTTGACAACGTGACATCAGAAAATTTTTTAAACAGTAACGCTCATGGGTATTTTTTCCTGCCATAGAGCTGCTTATTACAATTTGTTTTAAATATCATTGCACAGTATTAATTTTTCTTTGATTTTCCTGTTAAAACCATCTACTGTATTCAGTAACATATATTTTTTAAATACTAGATATTCTTCTTCGAAATTTATTATAATAACCTTAGGTGTGATTTATGCTATATGGCATCTTATTATTGCTCGCCCCGCATTGGAAATATAGTTTACATAAAACTAATAGTTGTCATTTTGTTTTTGTACCTCCTGTGGAAAGTTTAGTACAAAACCAGGCATGCCGGAGTAAGTTATAAGCCTGTAAGATATACGATTGCGTTGCATGGATCACATTAACCAAAGCATTTTAATTAGAAGATATATCTTATTTAGGTATCATGATTTAGTTCCCGCGTCCGTTTCCCTAACAATTATCCACGGCAACAGTGTCAGCCAGCAGGTAATTACATCGAAACGTAGATCCGATTTACAGAACGGAAAAAATTCATTCTAACCATAGAAATATTCTGTTTTCCTCACCAAACATACGCACACTATCATAAAATCAATTTATTACATTTGATTTAATATAAAAACCGTCTGATTTATTATATTAACTTTATAACAAGTATTCCTCCGTATGTATGCCTTCCTTGCTATATGCTTTCCTTACATACGCTCAACAAGGGTTAATTCCTCATTTGAATTAATGGCCATTTTCAGCCAATCGCTTTCCACTTCCTGACAATGTCAAGCCACCCATGAGTCACCTGAACGTGAACTCCCCACAAATTATTCATGAAAATGAACGACTTGAGCATACTAAATTTGCAGAATTTCCGCACAAGTCTAATGTTCCCCTAGCACTTTGTTAGTACGCATTATAAATTTGCTATTCGTGTTTAAACTGAACGGTCATTCACCAGTAAGACAATAGTGCGTGTGAAACTCATTGCGCACTAAAAGGCACGAAAAAGTTAATGTCTGCACGACAGCTTTAAAGAAAATAACAAATTCTGACCTTTGGTGACAAAGGCAATGACCGTTTTTAGCTTAACGGATCTGATACAATGTTTCTGGGTTCAAGGTTTCAATTACGATTGAGATCTTAATCTGTATTTCACATCAAGATTGACACGTATGTACATAGATCTTTAATGACTGGGTATAAATTCAATTCTAGTATGTTTTTTCAACGTATACTGACAATAATGGATGAGTACGACTTGATATCTATTCTAATAATTTTTACAGACGCAAAATATGTTTTAAGTCCTCGGTTAGAGTTTAAATGTATATTACTACGATTTAAGGACAACGCTATCTTATCAAAATATTTCTTAGAATTTTAATATTTGATATATGACACACCACTAAGTAAAAAAAAGACCTTGAAATAGACTTCGAAAGGTACAGAAATGTTTACACCGAAGGCACATTATTTTAAACATTTTACTACACCTTCTGTGGGGATGGAATGTAATGTTTTTGCATGCACACATCAAAAGTGTAGACATATTTTAATAAGTATTTGAAGCCTCCCAAATAATTTACCAATGTTTAAAAATAATAGAGTTTTACTTCATGAAAATTATTTTTGTAATATTTTCCGAAATCCTGATTATCTAAAATACCCCATTACAGACAAGTTAAACTTCGAATAATATGAAAATTTAGTTTTCCATATGAAGTTGTAAGGAAACTGTAACAATTATCTAAAAACACGTTTAATTACAAATAACTAAGTTACTATATCGATAGTGAAAAATGTTACTAAGTATATGTATATATTAAAATATTAACTGCTTTTTAAATAATTCGATATATCTGTATACAAGGCATGGGCGTCCCGATGGTGTGCAAGAGACTGCATTTGCACCCCCTTGGCTTTTGAAGAAAGGGGGAAAAAAGTACTGAATCCACAAGAAACTATAGTCCAACAACATTATTCAATTGGAATTTTTCCTGGATGTACCCCATTGCATATAATTCTGGGGGCGCCCATGATACAAGGTGTCTCAGCACCAGGGTTACAAACTTTAAGGCGTCATAGCACTCATCAAAGTGAACGACAACTGTCACAGAATCTAAGGTCGCAAACCACCCGCAGCGCCAGTTCTAAAATCGTCCAGCATGCACAAATAGTGACAACCAGTGCATGAGAAGCGCAAAATGCGATGTCCTAATCATCTATGCACTTGAGCAGCTGACCTGAGTAGTATCTGGCGCTCTTCACGCACTGGTTGTAAATATTTGTGCATGCTGGACGGTTTTAGAACTAGCGCTGTGGGTGGTTTGCGACCCTAGATTTTATGACAAATATCGTTCACCTTGATGAGTACTATGACCCCTTGAAGTTTGTAACCCTGGTGCTGAGACACCCTGTATATTAAAGAAAATCTCTATTATTACTGGCCAGATCAAGCCCCACACCCCTCCCTAATAATTTTCAACATTTTACGCCCGTAATCCACACTGAGACACGAAAATTTGGATTAGTTTAAAGAATACCAAAACTATGTCTAAAATGGCAATATCTAGAAATTTTTAAACAAAGGGTAACATCTACCCTAACAAAAGAAGCAAAATATATATCATTATTTATTTATTATGTTGTTACACAAAAGGCAATCAATAATCTTGAAACGTAAAATTTAGTCCATCGATTTGCGTATCTTAAAATCGGAAAATTCTACAAAGTTAGTTTTGCCTTGTTTCCTTTGTTTGCAAGTAAACATATTTTTAACTTTCTACCGACAATATAGCTCCAAGGCTTTATTTTCATACGCATTTGTCTCCATCTGCTTCTTGCTAGTTTATGAGGAAAACAGGATCCAAGCCAATCCTTATCTTAGCGTAAAACCTGATAAAATAATCTTTCTTGGCTTTTGTAACCAGAAGTTCAATTAGTACTCGTAAAGTCGCTATTTTTCTTATCTTCATTGATTTCAGTGCCAAAAGAGCACATATATATGATGGGTCTTTGGAAGGTACGTCTTACGTAGTCCGTCTACAGGCGAAAATAGTTCCGCACTTGGTATAGACTCACAGTGACATGTCACGATGTCCACATGTGTAAAAATATGCAATCATTATTTAACATAAAATCTGTTCGATGGATTTTACAACTCATTAGACTAAGGTAACACTGATGTTACTTTATTCGCAGATACCGTGAAGCCTGACCATTATGAATATTCGAGCTTCATAAATCGCATGGTATTTAGAATTTACCCGCATGTAAGCCAGCTTCTATTTCTTAGTAGGTACTGGGTGTACTACTACACAAGTGGGGTACTACACAAACAGGTTTAAATTGATATATCTTCAATTTAAATATCCCGTTATTAGACTTCAAGATATATATTTGTATTTATTCATGTTTCGAACTTTGTATAAACCGGATTTTGTGGCAAATAACGAGATATCACCAACTTCTTTTCAGTTTTTACATAGACTGATGTTTCCGAGAATGAGTTTCAAATTCATAGCACTGGAGTGGAGACCTGCCTTACAACAGCTTACTTAGTGACCATCGTTAAGAGCTCATTTAGGTCGTAAGAAACAATCTTCTTTAACTGCATTACAGAAAGTATTTCCGAACAAAGAAGCAACGCAAAAAAAGGGACAATGAAAATAGATGTTTATCATGTCAGAAACTTACTTGCAAGATTTATGTGAAGAGTAACGAAAACCTTTTTTCGAGTTAATCGCGTCTGAAGTGTAGAGAACGTTTCTAGCAGACACAAAATTTTGGGATTGAAGGAAGTCTTTTGGTGAAGTTTCGTATTATTTTTCATTCTGACTATTTCTAGCTCAACCCCTTTTCCCCCATGGTATTACAGCTTTCACCATTTACAGGTGTCGAAAATTGGCTTAAGGGAATGGAAAAAATATTTAGAAGGCAGCAATTTGGGGTTATATGTGCTTTTGAGTAATAAAATCGACATAAAGTCTAACCGAACCTTCTATATACACACAGTAGTTCTACAAACAATCCATGCTTGTGATTCTACTTCATTTTCAGCAGGGTCATTTTCTATATGCGAATTATATTGACTTTCTAGACGATTTAATGATATAAGACATGATCAAGTCCTAGTGATAACGATTTGTGTGGATGGTAATAGAGTACCTTCAAGGTGCAACTATAATATTGGAAGTCTTACCTCATACTTCTAAATACCTCGCCTTCTGAACTAATTCGCAAGAACGTGTTAGGAGTGGTCGCCTGATGGAAGTAGGCAGTCTTCTCGTTGGCAAAGAACGTATCCGGAACCCAGATGAGATCGGCAACCTCGGCACCAACAGTTAAGCTTCTGAGGTTAGGACGAGACTTAAAAGCCAGTCGATCATCTCGCCATGCTTGTCGGAAATAGAAATCCAGTGTAAAGTCCTGAAAGCAAAACCTGATCATCAGTGAACGCTTCAATTGTAAAATATTCTATTCATTTTAACATTGGTTACTACACGTAAGGTGGTGATATATTTTCTGTGTATATCGGAATTTAATTTCTGAGAATCCACTTTGATTGATTCAAAATACAGCCTTTTTTTACTCCTGTTAGTTTAAAGAGAAAATAATTATTAGAACCCGAATTATATGCAAGTGTATATGTACATATGCAATTGTATATATTAGACATGTTTAGCGTCAGTGCATATAAATGAATGTAAAAGATGCATTTCCAGAATAAATGCATATTTTAAGGGTTTTAGTATTTTAAGGATTCTATTTTTCCTTTAGTGCAAAAATTTCCCCACAACGCTAAAGTTAATTTTCCTCTTACTACTTATCTGAGCATAAGGCAACGGTATTTGTAAAAGTACACATTTGATTATGCCCTAAGGCTCCAGAGATGTATTCATAGCTGAATTATGGCCACTATCCTTGTTAGGGAAACCGAAGATTTAGTTTTATTGTGTTAGACTGGCAGTTGATTGAAGGAAGACATACTGAAACAAACATTTACACGGGATAAAATTCCACATCATTATCTATCAGCGATAAACATATATGATAGTCTCTCACGAATAAACTATCAGTAATAGACAATCCGCAAAATTTTATAAATGCGGTACAATAACTTCCGTAACTCTAGTAAAGACCCTTTTGGCCATCGAAATGGTATTGCATGATAAAGATAAAGCTTAACTGTTCAGAATATCGAGATACACAGTGATATGCCCTCACAGAAATTGTGCTGTATAAAGCATATCATTTTGCGTATATCGAATATTTCTACTTAGCAGTTAATAATAAATCTACTTGTTTTAAAACGCGGGACATGTGATTTTCAAGCACGTTAAAAACATTTTAAGTACATATTTATTCATTTTAGCGCATTTTTATTAATTTTTGGCGTGTGGCGATCTCTTCGCAGGTTCATTGCAACTCAGTTTAGTGCCAAAATTCGGTTCTCACGGACATCTGGCAATGAGTCACAGATGCAGCCTATTTCTGGGAATTTTTACCTGAAACACCAGATATATCACCACGAAGGGTATTATCCAACTTCAAACCCTCTCCCATACACAGCCGCCGCATGGGAAAATTGCGTCTTTGCGCAAACGGATTTCAGCGCCCCATAAAATGGAATTTGAGAATTGAAATGAAATTAAATTCAAGAAAAGTTTATTTCTTTAATGTACAAATATAATATGCTTCGCAGCGCTTACTATTTTAAGTTGTGCGATTTTTGCAGCAAATTTTTACTTCATGCACTGTATAAAAATTTATTATCATTTATCGTCTCAATGAATTTTATTATTTACACATTTAATAATTGACCTGAATGCACTGTATAAAAAAAAATATTATTTGTTGTCTTGAAATGGCGCCCTCCTGATCAAGCGCCTTTGTGCTTGACACAATCTGCACACCTTTACGCGATCGCCCTGCCTATCACTCATAAAGCCAAAAGTCAAAGCAAAATAGCTAACTAAGCATGTAGTTGTATTGATTTTACAGGCAGTGACAGCGCCCCGCTCTATGTTGATCGTAAACTTCAGAAACATTAGACATTGTTCATAAACACAACAGGAACTGACCAGTTTTGCATATTTGCTTGAGAAAGAACTGGATATTCAATTGGATGAACACGTACTGTTTAATTTATATTTTTGTGACTATTCTTAGCACGTTATGAGGTCATAAGTCTTAGCGTTTATTTTAAGTCTTGCAATTTTTCTCTCGATAAATTTTACTTCATAAATAAGCACATACTATAAAAATTTAATATTACTTATCGTCCGTTAATGGCGCCGCCCCACCCCGATCAGGCGTCTTTGTGCGGGGCACAACTTCTACACCTGTACGCGGTGCCCCTGCTCCCATACATTTCTCTTTAATGGGCAAAAACTGTCAAGAAAGACAGCTCAACGTTAACATAACTCACAGCAAGTTCTCCCTCTTTGTGGGGTCAAACTGACCAATAGAAACAAACATTAACTATTGCGTCAGTATTCAATTATCCAATCGCAATCCAAGAAAATTATTCGAAGCTATGTTTCGGACCGAAGAACATTCTCTTGCTCTTTACTTTCGACCTGTAAAGACGGTCGCTGTTGGCCTTAATAGCGACTCGACAACATGTAACTTTGCGACCTAACGAAAGCCCTGCATCATGCTGTGGTCTGTCTGTATACGCTTTCTGTCTCTTCACCGTAGCGCTACGACCTCCATCTCTTAAATAAATATGGTTTTATTATGCATCTCTTCATCTTTACTCTTGGTACATTCATCATCTATCAAATACCCTCTGAGATAACAGTCGATATAGTGTGAGATATATGCCACACGACGTACGCCATCCGGCAGTTGGCCAAACGTCCACACATTCGCGGCAATTGGTGACACCTGCATTACCAAAGGTGCATGTTTATTACTTTTAGGTGCATGTTTATTCATTTTAAGGGCATATACAGTCATATTTTAAGGTTTTTAGTGCATGCATAGTTTGAGGTTTTTAGTGCATGCATAGTTTGAGGTTTTTAGTGCATGCATATTTTGCTGTTTTTTAGTGCATATAACCAAGGCTTTAATAATTATCAATGAACTTAGGCTGAACTTGAATATGCGAATATTAATTAGGTATACCTCTCAATAATCTTTGAACAGTAAACTACTGAGTACCTCACTTCGCAGAATATTCCCGTACTCAGTTTGATAAAGGGAATTTACTAATTAAAGAAAGTGTCCACTCTTTAATATATTATGTATATATATATATCATTATTTGCAAACAAATAAATATGTGCGTATGAAAATCTAAAAAAATAGCAAGTCATTTACACTCAAAATTTCAGTTGCTTTTTTTCAATTTTCGAACCCCAGATGCAGCAAACTTTTACATTGCTCATATATATATTTTCTTTTATATATCTTATTGATCATTACATATAAATAGTTTTAGATACTAAACAATCAAGAAACTAGAATTGTTATGAAAATCAGCGCATATACCTTGTGATAACAAAACGCCAAAGGAATACCATTTTTTTATGATTTATTAAATTCATGTCCGTAACTAGACAATTAGTTCATGAGACCAATCTGTTCATCAAATTTACTTTTATATATTTATCTCTGCCTATATATTCGCAGATACAGGGTGTTTCAAAAAAGAAATTTAAAAACTGTTTTTAAGAAATTTATTCAAACGACCTGCATTCTTGGTTTTACTGTCATCTGATAGTAAAATTCTAAAAAATTTCACGCTCATAGATTTGTGTTACTGAAATTTACAACCGTGAGCGGTAGCGGTGTTCCTTTCACAATAGATGCAGAACTATCGACGGTATCGTATATGTGAATATGCTTACAACTTATCTCATTTCACAGATAGACTACGATGACCAAGGCAACCACATTTATTTCATGCAGGACGTAGCACCTCTTCACAAACGTAGACTCGTCGGTTCTTATGGCGATGGGCATTCTCTTGGTCGGTGAATTGGTCGTTGGGGGGAAAAGATAGTATGGCCATCTCGTTCCCCAGATTTGACGCCTTTCGATCTCTTCTTATGAGAGTTTTGGTAAAAGTCTTGTTTTTGTTCCAACCTAATCTGTCAATGTCGCTGAGATCAAAAACAGAACCACTGAAGTTACAGAAGTCACGCCGAATATAATGTATCAAGCTTAGGAAGATTAGACTGATTTGAGGTGGAATATTTGTCCTACGATAAACGGAACACATGTTGAACGATGTGTACTGCTTGTGCGAAAACTTTCAGAATTGTTCTATCAGATGACATTGAAACTAATTGTGTAGTTCTTTTAAGTAAATTTCCAAGAGTTTACTAAGTTATACAGAACTTTTTGAAACACTCTGTATAGCCGCAACGGTAATTTTATGCATTTTGATTTGTTAAAAGATGTCTTTATGCTTATTGAACATAATGAAGCACGCTATTAGTGTGAACTTAAGAATTACGCACTTTTCATTTCTTGCGTTAATCCGTTTTTAGCACACGGGTTATTTTTCTATATTCCGATATCCAAACTGCAAGAATTATAAGCTATCTAACAGGGTTAGAGTAAAATATATGCGCTTAAAATGTTGTGTGATTATTAAAAAAAAAATTCTATCTGCCACGAGGTTTTAAAGAAAGACAAACACCTTTATTTGACTTCGACTCCTCAGTTTTTATTCTCTATCCTGACAATGATTTTAACCAAGTATTTACGAGTAATCTCGACAATATCTCGTTCTACGAAGCAAGAATAAAACGCTCTTTTGACATTTCTGCCAGAATATAAAGGCCATTCGGGGCCCACCTACCTATCTCTCACAAAAGTGGCTAGGCCATAGGCTGGTGGGCTTATCAAACAGTAGCTGGGCACAGCGTCTATTTGGGCACGATCCCCATAGGACACTACCGGCCTCAAGTGCATTGTGAAGCGATGAAAAAACTACGCAATAGCAAGGTTGAGAAAAGGTGATAAAAGTACAAAAGAACGTTTTCGCGAAGGAATGAGCCGCTCTGCAACTGGTGATGCCACTGCCAAACTCCGCTGACAACGAAAAATGAAGGTTCGGAAAGAGAGAAAAGAAAAATCCAACCACCTTGCATTTCCCACTCCTACAAGAAGGGGAAAATAAACGAGAAAACGGTCTTAAGGAAGGCAAAAGAGATCTTTTTCAAAGACGAGAAGTCGACTCATACCTTCACATACGCTTCGTACCAAATCTTCAGCATACGTAATACTTTCTCACTTGCTTATACTCGTTCCTAATGCCAAGGTAGTTGATAAAATAAACATTTTGGTACATTTCCCGGAATTTCTACTCCCAACTACAAGTTTCTGAGTATACATTAGGCTTCCCCGTAATATTCGCGACGATAGAAAAGCGATTGAAAAACGCTATTCCAAACGCCCCTTTGCACGTCAGAGCAATAAACTACAGCTGCATTCGAAAGTGGAAAACTCAGTTCTTTAACAAGTTTAAAATATATGCAAAAAGTTTTTTGGTCTTGACGCTTTTTTCTGATTTCTAAGGCCTATAGTGAAACGTAATAGGGATCTACCTAAGTGCAGCTCTCTAACTCAACTTGCAGTATATATGCATATATTTGCTCCAATTTCAGTTGAGACTTTGAATACTATTTGGTAACAACCTATTGCTTTTTAATGAAACCCAAGAAATTCATTCGCATATTATGATTCATGCTTTAAATAATTAACACCATATTCATTCATGAAATTTTGTGAAAGAAACCGAACATAATTTCTAAAAATATATCAATTATATTTATCGTACGAAACATTAGAGGGGCAATGTTATATCTCAGCCAATGAATGGATGAAAAATGCAAACATAAATTATTAACGTAGGGATATGTATTTACGCATTCATATGTAATAAGGTACACTCCTTCTAACTTTGTTGTGTATGTAATTGAATATTTCGTAAGACAGCATCGTCAATTCGATATCGCAATGACCTTAAAAACCGGTATTAGATCCCTTTCACAAATTTAATCTAGTACCAATTAAATTTATCACAATTGCACAGTTAGGGGTATATCCTATTACGAAGGTAAAACTCGTGGATATGAGTATCTTAAAAATATACAAAATGAAATTTGTTCCAATATGTGATAAGAAGAGCTGAGATCTCAAAGGAGAATATTCTGCCTTAAAATCGCTATAAAATCTTTATTTCCTAATACAGATTTGGCAAGGATAAATATGCCCCATGAAAGTGAATTAAATTAAAAATTAAATAACATCATTTAAATGATTACATTTAATTTGTTTCAACGCTTTTTAAGAGACACCCTCATATGTGAATTTATACGTAAGTATAAATCAAATGAAACAAAACGTAATACATTTTAATTTACATATCCCTAAGATAACAGATAAATAATGTAAGAGATACCCAATATTAAAGTCTATTATATATAAAAGAACTCAATCGCGGTTCCATCAGTTAGAGCAAGAAAATAAACATCTAACTCGCAATTGGGCCATCCATTAATGCCCATACGATTTCTTTTTCTAAAAATTCTATTAAAATATATAAATATTTCTTTTAAGAAATTCAAAATATATATACTATATTTATATTATTGGTCACTCATTGAATATAAAAATACGTGATTATAATAGAGTAAGACATTTTACACCGAGTTACCAAATCAGTGTCATTTTTCTGGTTGGGAATATGAAAATAATCGATTCAACAAAAACTGATTGGCTCGATAGACTCGTCTTGTATTTTTATGTGTAAACAATTATTTGTTAACTTGAATATTAGAGTTCTGGCAAGATAGCTCATGCACAAGAAATATTTATTAGTTAAAATTGCCATGTTTTATCTCAATGCTATTTAGGTTGAGTCATTAGAATCGAAAAAAATAAATATTCAGTGTCTTTATTTAGTGCATGCTTAAGTATGAAAACATTTAAAGATACAATACCCTTTTGTTTCGCAGCTAAACAAGCAAGCAATGAATAAACTTTACCTTTAGATACTAACGGAGGCAACCGAGTTCCTCAAGTGTAAATTTTTCTATAAGAACTTTTAAATTTTAATTTAAGGCTTTTTTTTATCGCCACAGAAAATTACTTCCTTTTTCATACTAAAATGCTTCGCAACATTAATTTAAATATTCTTTTGACTTTGCTGAAACTAACAAATGCAGTAGCCCATGGTAAGTGTGAATTGAGAATAAAAATGAGAAAACAAAAATTTCTCATTGTGTACCTACTTTTTCTGCCTTTTAAGTTCGGAAATATGTTAATTTTTCTTGTTGGAAGTAATTATAATACAAATCCCTGAAATTTACTTACGTATTATTTATTCAAGAGAAGATAAAAGCATCGGACACACTACAGTGCATTTGAACACCCTCACGTAAGTATGGACGAAACAGGTATTCTTGAGACATACAGATAGTTAGAGATAATTTTATGATTATTAAGCGAAGCAATGAGGTCCTGAGGACTATATTAAAAGAGCTTTCAAAAGTCCTCGTATTCAAACATCGTTACGACATTCAGATACCTCGGCTATTGAATATCTTCACGAGAGTGATAAAGATGGTGAGATATTCACCCATACCAAACAACAAGAGAAAAAATATAGTTTGTGCTTTGCATACTATTGGTGATGTGAGCTATTTAGACATTTCTGATGAAAGGTGTTTAATTCTTGCTTGATAAAAACAACCGAAACATTGCGAAATTTTTCATATGCTGTTAGTGTTCCACTTATCTTTACTCTTCTTCTATTAATTTTTATTTACTTTCTATTTTTCTCTATTTTTTCATTTTCTAAACGTCTTTAACTTTCTCCAGCTTTTACTTTTCCATCCTTTCCGCTTAACTTTATCATTCTTATTTTAAGATTTTAATTTATATTTCGACTGTGCTTATTTCTTATTATTTTCTCCTCTTTTCTGTTTTTGTTCTTTATTCTTCCTTTCTCATTCTGACCCTCGACAGAAATTTTATTAGTTAAAAATTTTTGAGTTAAAACAAATGTGCTGTCAAAAATTTAATGACTTGATATTGTTAACCATCCGACCTTGCAAAAACGCAAGTGTTTTGACGTCTTAAAGACAAAATAATAGCCGCAAAGTTATTTCAGATTTTGCTATCAAGATTTGAATATTTTACACACACAACCTTGTGGTTTTGTGTATTTTCTATGAGAGAATAAAGTAATTTTTCTAATTGTTTTTATGCATCCAGCTTTGGCATCAATTACGGATATTTGGCGAAAACTGAAATCTCAATTGGCTAACATACGGTAGATCACTGATTATGATGTAAAGACGGTCGTTTTGGCTGAAAAAGAGAAATGGACGTTGGATTTTCAAACTAAAATTACCGAATGAATGAATAGTCTCTTTTATACTACGTCTTCGAAAAAACAAGTTTTCTTCAATTGATTCCACATTGGCTGGGAAAGATGTTGAAAATTTAATTTGACTAGTTGGATTTTAATTGTCAATACTGTGCATTCGCGCTCAGTTGGCGCGTGATACCGTTAGCAGACGGGTTAGTCCATTGCAGTTTAGGGAAGGCCGTCTTGGAGGAACTGGTTTTTCCCTCGCGGAAAACCAGTTTCGGCAAGACGCCCTTCCCTAAACTGCAATGGACTAACCCGTCTGCTAACGGTATCAGGCGTCAGGTCTGCGCGAACGCACAATAGCTGAATACGCATTGATCTGACGACATCTTAAATGGTAGTTTGTCATATCGTAATTCTTCAAGAAATCTCGCTACCTATTTTTCTTTCGAGGATTAGAGGATACCCTGTATGCATGAAATAAATCTATAGTTATTGCGTAGTAATACTTTTCTTGCGATTGCAGAACAAATATTGTAGTAGTACTCAGTATATGAGTAAACCCGGGATGTCATTTACCCGGGCATCATAGGCACTACCTAATTACAATAACACAGAAATATACCTTGCATGGTTGAGAAAGTGAATAAATGGAGTAGTCATTTATGACAATGAAGTGACTCTAGAACACGTTAGTTCCACTTTATCTGTGCGTTCTATTTTTAGCGATGCATGAAAGTAACAGAATGGTACAAGAATTCATTATTTCCAAACATTATGGTTAAACGGACATTTAGTATTCAAAATAATAATTTTTGATTATACCTAGTAAGAACGTGTAAAATATTTTATTGAAGAAAATTAGATTTAAGATGTTTTCATTTTACGTTGCCTTGCATTTTGAATTTGGTTTCAAAACTAGCTATGCAACCTGTTCAGCTAAATTCATTAAAACTTCATGCCCAAAATAAATTACGCAAGTTACAGAAACCATGTTCATTCATGACGGAGAAACTGAAAATGATATTTTATTGCAAACCTTCATGGAAGAGAAATAAAACATGTTACTTCCATTGCCTCAAGTAAAAACTATTAACTAAGTTTCAGGACTTTTACCGCATATTAAAATATGCACATATATTGATTCAGACCGTCAGGCATCGTTTCAACTTACTATTCATTAAACCAACTGTGCCAATTATATAAAATATTATTTAATTTATTATTATTTATCAAAGTGAAAGTTCTTTTATCACAAATTTTCTTTTATTGCAGCCTTAAATTTTGTCGGTAATTTTCGCTTAGTGGCCTAATTTTATATAGTTAACATTATCTTCTTCTTTCGCCTTGCCATTTTCCCATGTTATATGGGGTCGGCGTTATGGTCCTTTAATCTTCTCTTCCACAATCTTCTATCCAATGCCTCTTCTCTACTCCATCCATACTCTTCCAGATCTTCCGTCACTTTATCCTTCCATCTCAGCCGTGGTCTTCCCCTCTTCCTCTTACCCATTACCACCAGCTTATCCAATACCTTTCCCACATATTCCTCATTTCTCTGCTCCATATGCCCAAGCCATCTTAACCTATGTTCTTGTATTTTTTTTCCTATGGGTCCAATAACCATAATCTAATTTTGCTAAATGAATTTTTGCTAATAATTTATTCCGAATTTTTGTATTAAGACCTAATAAATAAATCAATAAATTGGTCTGTGATTTTTCTGACGTAAGGACAGCAAGGATCTTGCTGCATTGAGACTTACACTTTTTCGAGAATCCAAATCTCTTAAAGCCTACGGAACAATCCCCCCACCCATCAGACTACAGTGAGCAGATAGAAAGCGTTCTTTTTTTTTTTTTGACATCGTTTGAAGCCGAACTCAAGATAACAAATAAATGAATATTTTCACACAAACATCAGAATAAAGATAATGTTCTTCATCTAAGACATTTGGCAGCGTGGTATGTACATACACACACACACACAGACACATATATATATATGATAATCCATATCGCTGGATTAAAAAAAATGCAAATATTATTATTCTATAATCGACATATTCCATTAGCAACTTTTAAAATAAGCAATTTCAGCTTCGTCAAACGGCATAATAATACATTCGAGTAGACCGTACGCTAGCGTAAATGTAACGTTTTAGCCTGTCGTTCCATTTATACAGTTTCGATTCCAACGGTACTGTAAGAGGGCTTGCCGCTTTTTCTGCGAACCGTTGTCCGGGTTTGATTTCACCTGAAACAGAGGTTCAGAGTCCTCGCAGAACAATAGATTCTGATGCAGAATGACCTTACCAGTCCTTGCGTCGTAACATACAAAATAGAAATGCGAATGAAGAGAAGGAAATATGGATTTTGAAATAGGAAACACATGCATTTATACACATAATGTCGAGTGACAGACTTTCTCAGTTACAATTGTATAAGATACCATGAATTTACCATTTCACCTATTGAACAAGTTCTTCGAACTTTATTCTCTCTCTGTGAATAAGCTTTGTCAAGGGGGACATTTTTCAATTTGAAATATTTGTCGGAATCAAATTCGAGTCCCTGGCCGCCGAACGATCAACTTCTTCATCTTCCTTCGAAACAATTTTCCGCTTCTGGGTCAAAGCCAATCATCCCACCATAAATCCCTCTGCATCCCATAACTTGTAATTGACGGAAACAGCCCCATGCATACTCGAATTTTCTTCCTTCCGATACTTCACCAATAATGCATATATTTATATTCCATGGTTATTTCCTTGCACTATTTTCTTTTCGGAATCTCGCGAAAACGCAAATACGTCATAAAACGTTAAACACAAATCTTACGCCTTAACTTACCATGCGCCCAAAACATATCAAACGTAAGATTGGTAGCTTGAACAAACAAAACAAAACAAAAAAAAAAAAAAAAACCTCAACGACTAACTTTTCGCTAAATTGTCAACTTGTCCTCAGAACTTCCATTAATTAAACTTTTTCGACCTTTTCTTGTTATTTTGCACGGTAGAGAAGCTGGCCTTATATATTTTTTGAAGCGGAAATAGGCGTTGAAGGTTAAGAATTACTCAAAGTTATTTGCTAATGTGCCAAATGGGCCTATATAGTTCAGTTCGTTTATGTGAAGCAGCTAGTAATTTTATAAGCTTAAGGAGTATACTGAAAATACAAATCTGAAGAATATATATATTTATACACCGATGGGCAAATTAAGTTATGGAAACATAAAATGGGAAATAACTTTTAATGGTAAAATAAAATTATTGCTGTCGTTTAATTTATGTTAAAATTATATTATGATAAATTATATAATTATCATTGTGTTTATTATCGATTATATTTATTATTAAATTATATTATCTATTATATTTATCTATTAAATTATATATAATTATCTAATTATATTATCTATTATATATTTATCTATTAAATTATATATAATTATCTAATTATATTATCAATATTTATCTAATAGTGCCTTATCTAATCATATTATCTATTATATTTATCTAATGCATTTATAGCAAACTATCTAATTATATTGTATATTATGTTATCTATTAAATTATAATAATTATCTAATTATATTATTTATATATAATAAATTATGTTAAATTATGTTAATTTATGTTAAAGTAAATAAATATAGAACAAATGGTGCTGGATATGAACATACGAAACGGGATGAAATTTTCCTGAAATGACAAAATTGCCTTATTTTCTTGAGTAGTGATAAATAGTACGTTACAGAACTTGGCAACGAGTGATGCCTGTGCTACAAATACGGTCGGCGTAGTGTCTGATCTTCCCTGACGGTTATACAATGAGAGCGTTTTCATTCTAACTAATACTATTCCTAAGAAATTGTGGAAACAAGTTCGATGAGAGCATTGTTGAGTTCATGGAATATTCTAGGAAAGTTTGATTATAAGCATGCAATACGTATCTGCAAGATATGTTCCCTGGTATTTAGATCAGGAGACGACCATTTTATCATTCCAATGGTCCAATATCTTGAGATTACGAATAGTCATCCATAGATTGAGCATTGTGAGGGAGGACATTGTCATCCATAAAAAAAAATCGTCAGGAACCACAATACCAGAACAGTCGCACTTAAACTCAAGAACTTGTCTGTGCAATTCAGCAGTTATTGAACATGGAAACACACGAAGTGGAATACTAAAGCACAGCCATTATTCTGTTTGTCCTTGCCAGTTAAGCCAAATAACTGTCAGCTTGTCTTGCTGAAATTTTTGGAGGACCTTGTATTCTTCTGCGGATAAATATTTTAAGAAAGTGACATTTCTATAGTGCTATGATCACTTTCTCACATATGGACGTAAGCAGCCGTAGCCGGTGGCTGTATAGCTTTTCTAGTTTTTCTCCTGCTATCTCGCTCAGAGAATCACTTAAACAGCGATATATTTCCATATTAGCAATACCGCAAGAAAGACGCGGATGTAGTATACCTGAGTAACTGCAGTTCTCTTATTCTTTACCTGCTTCACTAATCCTCAATTTTATCAAACATCTATAATATATGTGTATTTCAACACTTGGGTGTAATTTCCATCCAGTTTTCTATTAGCTTTTCTGCTTTTTCATCAGTGCTAGCATATGACATAGAATTTCCACGCGCTTAGTTTCCTGTAAGTTTAAAATGATCGCAAAACCTACCGCAACTTTAATTTTATCTAACAGTGTATATATGTATATGTGGGTGTAATGTGACGGTTTTACGGTTTATTCAATAAATAAAGTAAAATGTAAGCTCTCTGATTTGGCAATTAAACTTTGGAAATAAAGCGCGTTAAAGAAAAAGAGGTTTGAAGTTAGTTTGGTAAGCGATTACGCTGAAATAAATCTTTCGCATGTAGCAGTCACCTAAATGCCTAGACATGCTGAAAAATAGCAATTATTTTCCTTTTTTTTTACTTATTCAATTACCGTATTTTCAAAATGAGATTTAGTTGGTCATTAGTTTGGCCCTTGTTAATGATTGTCATAAGAAGGATGTAAACATTGACAGTAATTTATGGTAATCCGCAAACCTTTCACAAATTACCATACACATAATTTAGCAATACGCAAAATAAAATAGCCAACTATTTATTAAGAAAAAATGGGACGAAAGTGGTTATAGCCCTGTTCTGAAGTCTCACCTAATACTATGCGCTCTTTCTTATTCAGTATTTTAAAGGAAACTAGGTTCTGTCATAAAATATACATGAGCAGGCAGCAAATCCATCTACTGTTTATTCAGTAATATGCAGAACACTTCCGTATGTTCCTCCAACTCATATTTTTTCCCTTTAAAGAGGGAGAAAATAATCCCTATGAGAAATTTGTATTTGTCGCATGTATTGCGGAAAGAAATTGAAGAAAATTACCATAGCTTACCTGTCACCTGCCTTCCTCGCCGGATTTTTGGAAAAGGACTTTTTCTCTGTTGATAATGTTTTCCCACATGAAATTTATCAAATCGTTGTTAAACTGGCAGGAGTCTTAGAAGAAATTTACTTTAAAAGCCACGGTATACGGGTATGATTAAAATTATTAATCTCTTTCTCTCTCTGACTGGCTCGTAGTGAATGAAACTAAACGATGTCTTGTTCGATATAAAGTCAAATACTCTGTAGGGCAGCGGTCGCCAACCTTTCGGACCTCACGGACCACTAAATTCATAATTTTAAATCCCGCGGACCACATTTCGTGAATTTAGTGCAATATAAAGGTGAAAATTGTCATTCAGAATATGAGAATTTCTTAGAATATTATTTTTGTTTTATTATTAATAAAACATTAAAAATGCAAATAATGTCCAGCTTTTTCTGCGGACGACCAAAATTTTCTCCCGGACCATTTGTTGGCGATTGCTGCTCTAAGGCAACATAGTAAATAACTATATATTGTCATTTTAGTATTATCCAAGTTCATTGTCTAATGAACTTAGACACGTTTCCTGAAGCCAAGCTAAACAAAAATATCAGATTTGAGGTTTGCACTGAAATTGATTTTTTATAATCAATTTTTATTCTTTGTTTTTCCTCTAAGCCCTTATTTTGGCGCAGTATAGCCCAGATGCTCTTGCGCCATAAAAAAGCCAAACAAACAAATCTTTAAGCCCAGAGCCGTGCTTCTCGAAATGCAGTCGGTGGACCTAACAATTATGCCGACGTATCAAATGGTCCGTAGGATTTTTACGAATTTCCAGACCGAAATAATATATTTAATATCACGGGGCCCTGCGGTGGCGCAGTGTGGTAACGCGTTCGCCTAGTACGCCGTTAATCCGGGTTCGACTCCCAACAGTGTACAAAGAACGCTTACTCAGAGATCTCATAAAAAGATCGCACTGCTCACTGTAGTCCGGGGTTTGGTTCCCTAGGCCATAAGAGGTTCGGATTCCTCGGAAAACAGTAGGTCCCGGCGCAGCATGACCATTGTAGTCTTTGAGCCGTAAAACCACAAAACAAACAAACAAACAATTTAATATCACTATTGAAAATATACTCATGTGGAAGAGTTAAAATTCGATTCTAACAATAGAAATTCGAAAACCAGAAGTTTCTCGGATATCCGAGTACTCGTGAGAAACCACCATATACAGAGCTAGTTTAATCCACCGCACCTCTGATACATTTTTGAAATCCTTATGTTATTATCAGCCTATTTGCAAATCAATGTTGGGTCGAAAAATGGAATTTTATATGGGCTTTTTTTTTGAGCGGACTATGTTTGTTGATTCAGCCAATCATGGGTTAGGGGAGGCCAACCTTCTTTTCAAGATTACACGCCCACTTGGCGAGATATTTTGACTTGTAGAGCCAAATTAGTATAAGATTTATTACGGCAGTATATTTTATGACGGAAAAAAAGGTTTAATTATTGGTTTTATGACTATTCAACGCGGAATAGACTGAACGGAATGATTTCATATTTTTGCTAGAAACTGAATACTCAATAATAAATTAGACAGGGCTAATTGTAATAAAGGTGTAATCAGCAGCATTCGCCAAGAAAGCTCGCTAAATTCTTAAATGCAATTTTCAAAAAAAAAAAAAAAAAAAAGTTTGGCTGACATTATTTCGCGAAAACATTCACGCGCGGGATTCAAAATAAAATGAATGCTTCTCTTATGCACAAACCGAATTGCAACTTGCAATGTGATTATAAAAATTAAAGTAAATTGTTTTCTGCTATGACTTTCAGAAATAAAATAAAAATAATATAGAACTTCAATTTAACGAATAGAGAAAAAAATAACTTTACAGCTACTTCAAAATCTAATACGTTTAAATTTAAAAAGTTAACGCTAGCTCTGTATTACTGGACGTATTCTAAACTTTTAGAATACATCCCGCGTTCGCTTTTTCACATTTTTCGACCAGCTTGTTATCCCGCCGCGTGTTGCCAAAAAGGTTTCAATTGGCTCTATTTTAACTACCTTTTAACACTTAATTTCTCGATTTCCAGGGGAATATAGCTGCTAATTTTCATACATCAACTTTAACTTACGGGTGGGATACCATGTATCCCAGCAGATCTAACTTCCGAGGGTGGGGGAATTACTTGTGAGTTTTCCTGACTTTTTCAGTCTGTAATGTAAATACGAGCCAATCTCCTAAAAATTCCTCCAATGAGGCAATCCTCTCTATATCTCCAAGGGAGGCCGGCCGGTGCCTACACGCTTCCCCCTACTTCCCAAGTCCTGTAATGACTTGAGAAATTCAAGAAAAGTTGAATATCATATTCAAATTTAGCCTTCTTATAAAGACCGAAGTATAGGAGGGGGCAACATAGGGTGAAGTCCAGGCCCCCACCACACGTAGTTAATAGGCAACGTATTTTTGTACGAGAAAAAGAGGAATCTTGACTTTGTGCCAGTGGAACTCGTAACGTGTCTTATGTTCAGTGTATCTATTGGATAAAGTGAAAGAAAATACAATGTTTCAGTAACGTACGCAAACATTTTATAAGGGGTTATGGGTGTACTAAGAGGTGGGGAGAGTTTCGGCAATCAAAATTTAATTGTATACAGGAAAATGGAAAGTCAATGGGGTTATGACTAACCCCTGCTCCCGGTGCTATTACAAATAGTTTTTATGTTACAACTACCAAATGTTCAGGGCCGGACATTAGCTGAAGCCATTCCTCTCTCCCCCAAAACCGAGCAGTTTTTAAACACAAAAAGATATACTACTACTGCTAGGTTGTACAAAAAGTGATCGCGAACTTGTTTTACAACTTTGTAATAATTTTACAAAAGTCTCTGATTGGAGCATAGCTTGACTACCTTCCATCCATAAAAGAAAAAAAGTAAATTCGTTTCGGAACCATTGATTAGTTGTAATATCATCAATCATAAACAATTATCAGCACTGTATTAGGGCAAAAGTTCACTGAATTAAAAAGTTTACAGGGCGGTGCATAAGCATTACCAGAGAGTTGGAGTTGGAGAGTGAGATATATTTCAACCCTCAATCCAGAAAATTAACCATGTTAAAAAAAATGCACGTTAAAATCTAGGCGATGGAGGTCAAATCCTCGCGATCCCCCCCACACCACCACCCACCGTCAGATTAGTCAAATGGGGCGGTGTGGAAATGTTCTCTAGTGCATAATATTTAAAAACTGAGGTTTTTTTATATTTATTAATTATGGAGAGATTTAAGAAATAGCGCTATAGCTATTTTTATACGGTTTATTATATTTTTTGCCCTATGTTATGGGAAATAGACCATTCTTTCTATTGAATTAATTCAGTGATTGATAACTAATTTCCCATTGTATATTTGTTAACATCATCATCATCATATTCAACCATTATCTATCCACTGCTGGATGAAGGTCTCTCCAAATGCTTTCCACACAAGTCTATCCTGAGCAATTCGCTTCCACGTCACCCCAACCTGTTTTCTTATTTCATCCACCCATCTAGTTTGAGGACGTTTTCTAGGTCTTCGGTGGTCTCTTGGAATCCAGTTCAGAATTTCTGTTGTCCATCGTTGATCAGTTCTTCTTGCAATATGCCCAGCCCATCGCCATTTCAGCCCTTTTACTTTAACAATGATGTCCTCTACTCTAGTTTGCTCTCTCACCCAAGTGTTTCTTTTTCGATCTCTCCTAGTTATTCCAAGCATGCACCTCTCCATGCTCCTTTGCGTTGTCTGTAACTTTCGTATTGCTCCAACTGTTAGACTCCATGTCTCTGATCCATAAGAGAGGACTGGCAATACACACTGGTTGAAGACCTTTCTTTTTAGACACAAAGGCAATTTCCCCTTCAGGATAAAACTGTTTCTTCCAAATGCACTCCAGCCAAGTTTAATACGTCTGTTGAGTTCTTTCATAATGTTGCCATCCATTGAAATCAGCTGGCCAAGGTAAATATATGAATCAGCAATTTCTAGCTCAATGTTGTCAACTTGTATTTTTGTTTCCTCTACAAAATTATTGAACATGATCTTAGTTTTTTGTAGGTTCATCTTGAGTCCAACTTCTTTACTTCTAGTTGAGAGCTCCTGTACCATGTCTTGGAGTTCTGATGGGTTCGTTGAAAAAATAACAATGTCATCAGCAAACCGCAAATGATTTAAATATTCACCATTTATTTTTATTCCCTTGTTATTCCAATTTATCTGCTGAAAAATCATCTGTAAAGCTGAAGTAAAAAGTTTTGGAGAAATGGTATCTCCCTGCCTCACACCTTTACCAATTTTGATAGCTTCGGTATCTTTATGTAACCGAAATTTTGCACTTGCATTTTTATACACACGTTTCACCATGTCAATGTACACATCCTCGATGTCTGTTGATCTTAAAGAGTTGATGACTGCTGATGTTTTAATAGAGTCAAAGGCCTTCTCATAGTCAATAAATGCAACACACAATGGAAGTTCATATTCATGTGTTCTTTCAATTAATTCTCTTAATACTTGAATATGGTCCACTGTACTGAATCCACTTCGAAATCCAGCTTGTTCTCTTGGTTGAGCTGCATCTAATTTTTTCTGCAGGCGATGTGTTAGCACTTTTGTGAAGATTTTATAAATAGCAGGTAACAAGCTAATTGGTCGGTAATTTTTCAAATCCTCTTTATCACCTTTTTTATGCAAAAGAATTACTGTTGCAGAATCCCATTGGTTTGGTATGTTACCGCTGTTAAGACATTTGGTAAAGAATTTTGCAAGTATGTCTTCTACATATTCTCCAGCTTCTTTTAGGATATCTAATGTAATACCATCATCGCCAGGGGCTCTTCCTTTCTTCATACTTTTTATTGCAAATGAAACTTCTTCTTTTAAGATTTTAGGAGCTGTTCCTTCGACTATTTCAGTGTCTTCGTTTAATCCACTGTTACTTTCATATAGTTTTTTGTAGAATTCTTCAACTCTTCTAAGTATTTCTTCCCTATTTCTTGTTACGGTGCCATCCTCTCCTTTTAATGCAATGATGTGTTTCTTCCCAACAGATAAACTTCCTTTAACAACCCTAAGGCTCTTGTTATTTTCAATGGCCTTCCTTACTAACTCACAATTGAATTTTCTTATGTCTTCTTTCATGTTTTTGCGCAAAGTTTTACAAAGTTCTATGTACTCAATCCTGGAACTGGTATTTTGATTGTCCACCTTCATATCTCTTCGCCTTTTCATGAGTTGTTTCGTCT
>QLNU02015360.1:102637087-102653078 GCA_006491805.2 Dysdera silvatica
TGTATTCTTCTGCGGATAAATATTTTAAGAAAGTGACATTTCTATAGTGCTATGATCACTTTCTCACATATGGACGTAAGCAGCCGTAGCCGGTGGCTGTATAGCTTTTCTAGTTTTTCTCCTGCTATCTCGCTCAGAGAATCACTTAAACAGCGATATATTTCCATATTAGCAATACCGCAAGAAAGACGCGGATGTAGTATACCTGAGTAACTGCAGTTCTCTTATTCTTTACCTGCTTCACTAATCCTCAATTTTATCAAACATCTATAATATATGTGTATTTCAACACTTGGGTGTAATTTCCATCCAGTTTTCTATTAGCTTTTCTGCTTTTTCATCAGTGCTAGCATATGACATAGAATTTCCACGCGCTTAGTTTCCTGTAAGTTTAAAATGATCGCAAAACCTACCGCAACTTTAATTTTATCTAACAGTGTATATATGTATATGTGGGTGTAATGTGACGGTTTTACGGTTTATTCAATAAATAAAGTAAAATGTAAGCTCTCTGATTTGGCAATTAAACTTTGGAAATAAAGCGCGTTAAAGAAAAAGAGGTTTGAAGTTAGTTTGGTAAGCGATTACGCTGAAATAAATCTTTCGCATGTAGCAGTCACCTAAATGCCTAGACATGCTGAAAAATAGCAATTATTTTCCTTTTTTTTTACTTATTCAATTACCGTATTTTCAAAATGAGATTTAGTTGGTCATTAGTTTGGCCCTTGTTAATGATTGTCATAAGAAGGATGTAAACATTGACAGTAATTTATGGTAATCCGCAAACCTTTCACAAATTACCATACACATAATTTAGCAATACGCAAAATAAAATAGCCAACTATTTATTAAGAAAAAATGGGACGAAAGTGGTTATAGCCCTGTTCTGAAGTCTCACCTAATACTATGCGCTCTTTCTTATTCAGTATTTTAAAGGAAACTAGGTTCTGTCATAAAATATACATGAGCAGGCAGCAAATCCATCTACTGTTTATTCAGTAATATGCAGAACACTTCCGTATGTTCCTCCAACTCATATTTTTTCCCTTTAAAGAGGGAGAAAATAATCCCTATGAGAAATTTGTATTTGTCGCATGTATTGCGGAAAGAAATTGAAGAAAATTACCATAGCTTACCTGTCACCTGCCTTCCTCGCCGGATTTTTGGAAAAGGACTTTTTCTCTGTTGATAATGTTTTCCCACATGAAATTTATCAAATCGTTGTTAAACTGGCAGGAGTCTTAGAAGAAATTTACTTTAAAAGCCACGGTATACGGGTATGATTAAAATTATTAATCTCTTTCTCTCTCTGACTGGCTCGTAGTGAATGAAACTAAACGATGTCTTGTTCGATATAAAGTCAAATACTCTGTAGGGCAGCGGTCGCCAACCTTTCGGACCTCACGGACCACTAAATTCATAATTTTAAATCCCGCGGACCACATTTCGTGAATTTAGTGCAATATAAAGGCGAAAATTGTCATTCAGAATATGAGAATTTCTTAGAATATTATTTTTGTTTTATTATTAATAAAACATTAAAAATGCAAATAATGTCCAGCTTTTTCTGCGGACGACCAAAATTTTCTCCCGGACCATTTGTTGGCGATTGCTGCTCTAAGGCAACATAGTAAATAACTATATATTGTCATTTTAGTATTATCCAAGTTCATTGTCTAATGAACTTAGACACGTTTCCTGAAGCCAAGCTAAACAAAAATATCAGATTTGAGGTTTGCACTGAAATTGATTTTTTATAATCAATTTTTATTCTTTGTTTTTCCTCTAAGCCCTTATTTTGGCGCAGTATAGCCCAGATGCTCTTGCGCCATAAAAAAGCCAAACAAACAAATCTTTAAGCCCAGAGCCGTGCTTCTCGAAATGCAGTCGGTGGACCTAACAATTATGCCGACGTATCAAATGGTCCGTAGGATTTTTACGAATTTCCAGACCGAAATAATATATTTAATATCACGGGGCCCTGCGGTGGCGCAGTGTGGTAACGCGTTCGCCTAGTGCGCCGTTAATCCGGGTTCGACTCCCAACAGTGCAAAGAACGCTTACTCAGAGATCTCATAAAGATCGCACTGCTCACTGTAGTCCGGGGTTTGGTTCCCTAGGCCATAAGAGGTTCGGATTCCTCGGAAAACAGTAGGTCCCGGCGCAGCATGACCATTGTAGTCTTTGAGCCGTAAAACCACAAAACAAACAAACAAACAATTTAATATCACTATTGAAAATATACTCATGTGGAAGAGTTAAAATTCGATTCTAACAATAGAAATTCGAAAACCAGAAGTTTCTCGGATATCCGAGTACTCGTGAGAAACCACCATATACAGAGCTAGTTTAATCCACCGCACCTCTGATACATTTTTGAAATCCTTATGTTATTATCAGCCTATTTGCAAATCAATGTTGGGTCGAAAAATGGAATTTTATATGGGCTTTTTTTTTGAGCGGACTATGTTTGTTGATTCAGCCAATCATGGGTTAGGGGAGGCCAACCTTCTTTTCAAGATTACACGCCCACTTGGCGAGATATTTTGACTTGTAGAGCCAAATTAGTATAAGATTTATTACGGCAGTATATTTTATGACGGAAAAAAAGGTTTAATTATTGGTTTTATGACTATTCAACGCGGAATAGACTGAACGGAATGATTTCATATTTTTGCTAGAAACTGAATACTCAATAATAAATTAGACAGGGCTAATTGTAATAAAGGTGTAATCAGCAGCATTCGCCAAGAAAGCTCGCTAAATTCTTAAATGCAATTTTCAAAAAAAAAAAAAAAAAAAAGTTTGGCTGACATTATTTCGCGAAAACATTCACGCGCGGGATTCAAAATAAAATGAATGCTTCTCTTATGCACAAACCGAATTGCAACTTGCAATGTGATTATAAAAATTAAAGTAAATTGTTTTCTGCTATGACTTTCAGAAATAAAATAAAAATAATATAGAACTTCAATTTAACGAATAGAGAAAAAAATAACTTTACAGCTACTTCAAAATCTAATACGTTTAAATTTAAAAAGTTAACGCTAGCTCTGTATTACTGGACGTATTCTAAACTTTTAGAATACATCCCGCGTTCGCTTTTTCACATTTTTCGACCAGCTTGTTATCCCGCCGCGTGTTGCCAAAAAGGTTTCAATTGGCTCTATTTTAACTACCTTTTAACACTTAATTTCTCGATTTCCAGGGGAATATAGCTGCTAATTTTCATACATCAACTTTAACTTACGGGTGGGATACCATGTATCCCAGCAGATCTAACTTCCGAGGGTGGGGGAATTACTTGTGAGTTTTCCTGACTTTTTCAGTCTGTAATGTAAATACGAGCCAATCTCCTAAAAATTCCTCCAATGAGGCAATCCTCTCTATATCTCCAAGGGAGGCCGGCCGGTGCCTACACGCTTCCCCCTACTTCCCAAGTCCTGTAATGACTTGAGAAATTCAAGAAAAGTTGAATATCATATTCAAATTTAGCCTTCTTATAAAGACCGAAGTATAGGAGGGGGCAACATAGGGTGAAGTCCAGGCCCCCACCACACGTAGTTAATAGGCAACGTATTTTTGTACGAGAAAAAGAGGAATCTTGACTTTGTGCCAGTGGAACTCGTAACGTGTCTTATGTTCAGTGTATCTATTGGATAAAGTGAAAGAAAATACAATGTTTCAGTAACGTACGCAAACATTTTATAAGGGGTTATGGGTGTACTAAGAGGTGGGGAGAGTTTCGGCAATCAAAATTTAATTGTATACAGGAAAATGGAAAGTCAATGGGGTTATGACTAACCCCTGCTCCCGGTGCTATTACAAATAGTTTTTATGTTACAACTACCAAATGTTCAGGGCCGGACATTAGCTGAAGCCATTCCTCTCTCCCCCAAAACCGAGCAGTTTTTAAACACAAAAAGATATACTACTACTGCTAGGTTGTACAAAAAGTGATCGCGAACTTGTTTTACAACTTTGTAATAATTTTACAAAAGTCTCTGATTGGAGCATAGCTTGACTACCTTCCATCCATAAAAGAAAAAAAGTAAATTCGTTTCGGAACCATTGATTAGTTGTAATATCATCAATCATAAACAATTATCAGCACTGTATTAGGGCAAAAGTTCACTGAATTAAAAAGTTTACAGGGCGGTGCATAAGCATTACCAGAGAGTTGGAGTTGGAGAGTGAGATATATTTCAACCCTCAATCCAGAAAATTAACCATGTTAAAAAAAATGCACGTTAAAATCTAGGCGATGGAGGTCAAATCCTCGCGATCCCCCCCACACCACCACCCACCGTCAGATTAGTCAAATGGGGCGGTGTGGAAATGTTCTCTAGTGCATAATATTTAAAAACTGAGGTTTTTTTATATTTAGTAATTGGGGAAGATTTAAGAAATAGCTATAGGCTATTTCTCTTTTTTTTTATTTATTTATTATATTTTTTGCCCATGTTATGGGAAACAGACCATTTTTTCTATTTGGAATTAATTCAGTGATTGATAACTAATTTCATTGTATATTTGTTAACATACAACACAGTATATATAGGGATACTAATTTTCTTTATGATTATACCATAATTAATTAATACTTATGTTAGTTTAATTTATGAACTTTGAAAAAAAATGGAAAGGTATTTACGAAGAAATTTGTTGGCTCTTGTCTTATACAAAAATTATTTACCGGCCCACACTCTCACGAAAGTTGAGAACTGCAAACCAACAGAACTTGATTAAAACCAGTATTGAAAGGAAATTCCCGCTTTTAACAATACGTAAATGAGTTATCTTCAAACTTCAAATCCCCTCTTTTCTTTTGCGGTGAACGGCACTCCTCCTGTACATAATGGACTTTATACACTGTGGTTCTTAAAGTGGAGGGTTGTTTATTCTTGATAACAGACCCCGACAAGTGTCCATTTCACACCCAAAATATCTCGGGCTGAAAGGAGTAAGGAGAAAAATAGGCTCATTGTCCTGGCAAGAAATTTAGGTGGGTGATAGTATAATAATGGCTGTGTAAACCATAGGAATTGAATCTTGCTCATGCTCCCTCTAACCATGAAGTGTCAATCATTGGGGGGAAGGGAATCAGGAGAGAGAAATGTTAAGACCATTTGCTAAAATGTGGCCGTCGTTTTTAGAAGCATTATATGCTCAATCGGGTGCATTTTAAAAGAGCATTCACGGAAAAACGGCGGCCAGTCAAAAGGTTAATTAGTTTTTTTAAGCAAATACTGACTTTTGGATAGAGGAAAAAAGCTATGTAACATAACACCAAATGCATAAAAGTTTGCGACAATAACAACGTTTAAAAGCGTAAATTAGATATAGTATTAAAAAATAAGCTCTGTAACAAAAAAAATCGACGCACCAAGAAGTAGTTGTCCGATTGCGATAAAAATTGGTGGATTTGAAGAACATACATAGAAAAAGAAACGATTAAAATTTCAGAACAATTGAATGATTTATTGCAGAGTTTGACCGTTACAAAGGGAGGAAGTCAATAAGGCGTTGGTCCACCTCTGGCCTGGATGCAAGCTGTCACCCGGCGTGGCATAGACTGATAAAGATCCCGGATGGTGTCCTGCGGAATTTCTTGCCAAATTGTCTCCAACTGTCGGGCTAAATCGTCAACATTCCGGGATGGTTGCAATCGCCTTCCCATAGCGTCCCAAATGTGCTTTATGGGAGAGAGATCAGGAGACCTAGCTTGCCAAGGAAGTGTTGGGCAAGCTTGAAGACAATTCATAGCAACACGTGCCGTGTGCGGCCGGACATTGTCTTGTTGAAACGTAAGTCCAGTGTGTCGCAAAAGTAACGGTAACACAAGCAGTCTAAATAAGTACTGTAAGTGTGCCAGAAATGACCACCAAAGGGGTCCGGCTATCAAAGGAGATGGCACCGCAGACAATAACGCCCTGTTGTGGGCATGTGTGGCGTGCGATAGTAAGGGCAGGATCCCCACGCTGCCCTGGACGTCTCCAGACACGTCTGCGGTTGTCGTCAGGACACAGTTGGAAACGGGACTCGTCACTAAAGACTATACGTCCCCAGTCAGCGCAGTTCCAAGTTGATCGAGCCCGGCACCACTGTAATCGGACTTGACGGTGTAAAGGCGTGAGAGGTAAGCGGCGTAACGGTCGGCGCGAGCGTAAATTCCGCTCTCTCAGTCGTCTGCAGAGGGTCATGTTGGACACATGTGTGCGGGCCACACGTTGGATAGTTGATAACGACGAATCCGGTGCTGTGACAGCTGCTCTGACAATCGCTCTGTCTTCCCGTTCTGTTGTGGCCCTAGGTCGACCGCTGCCGTCCCGACGCTGACATCTGCCGTTGTTGACCCACTCTTGCCAGCACCGTCCAATCGCCGCATCGCTTCGACCCACATGTCGCATTTCCTCATATTCAAGGTATATGAAACCGGAATTATACAACAAAAAGACAGCTCATGCTTCGGCCTAGAATTCTAGGGGCTTTAGTTTTATGAAACCATTGGCATCGAACTTACGTTAATTGCACGATAGATGGGAACGCATTACTTTACTGTAGGACACGCATACAGTCTTCGGTTCGACCATGGTATTATTTGATGTATGTATGTGACTGTTCTCTTTGCACGTGCGAGAAATAAAGTATTTCGGTTAAGTTTTGGTTTTCGAGTTAAAAATGAGAGCTACAATTGAACGAGAAATTTAAATTAATCAAAAGCGTTGTTTTAATTAGATAGATTGTAACAGAAAATGAAAATATCATTCGACATTTTGAATATGATTTAAGTCTCTGGTCTGAGAACGAGCACATTAAATTTGATCCATTGTAAAGTAATTTTAAGTAATTCTAGTTTAAGATGAGTTACGATAAAATAATGTATGCAGTACTGACGAGTTCATTTTCACCTTTCTCCCATCCTCCCTATAAAAATATTTATTTTATGCGCTCGTCAAATAATTCTTAATTGTGAGATTTTGCGTGGCGGAATAAAATCCTATTTTATTTAGGAATAAAGTTTAAAATAGAACAATACTTATATTCAGCGTTTATAAAGCAAAAAATTGCGCATTAAAAATCCCCAATGACTGGAAAATATTTACTTTTTCGGTAATTCTTAAATACTTTCTTGCCCATTAAATATTTTTATTTCTTGGTGTGTCTTTACTGAATGAAGGATGAAATAATTTTATATTTGAAATAAAATATAATAATATATTTTATTTCCTGATTTCTTAAATAACATTTTCTGGTAAGGATTTCGTATCGCATCTGTGAGATAATATTTGTTTATATGCCTTTTTGAGACGAAAGGAGAGCAAACGTCCAGCTTGACCGGGACTAACGATTTTCCCAGAAATCCGAACTACTTCTACCAAATTAACCAAACACAGGACAAGGTTGGGCAGGAAAACGAAATGCATTCTATGATATCATTAGGAGTCAACCCAAGGTTAATGGACAGGTAGACGAATGCCTTACCACTAGACCACCAGAATTGGCCGAACCTACGTTTTTCCGAGGAATCCGAGCCTCCCAAAGGAGAGGTTCGCGACCTATGGCGCATATGGCACACTGGCGCGTTTCTAGTGGAATGTGGACTGATTTAAAATTGTCCAAGTGCAGGTGTTAAAATTCAAAAAAGTATTTTACTTTTCTTCAGGTAAAATCCATTTCTGTTTTTACATTCTTCAAAGAGGAATGTTATTAGATATTTGTGGGAAAAGCGCACAAAACCGTAAATTTGCAGTCAGATTGGTTGAATTCTTGAACCTTGAACGATCCTGAATTCTATTTCCATTCAAAATTTTATTTTTCCCCGTCTCAACCCGTCGACTATCACTGGCGCTTACTCTTCGTAATAGTAGTATTATGAGTAATTAATATTGCCAAATCATCTACTCCAAAAGAGAAAGTGATATTTGTTGTTTTCAAAATATTTGAATTAGAGAAGGTAATAGCACACATAGCAAAAGGATCGCGCTGTTCGCCCTGTGTGTTGTTAAATTGTTGTAAATCGTACGCCACATATACAAGGAGCATTTTCAAGGAAATCCTTTCTTTAGCGCAGAAGGCTCCTTGTTGTCCTTGCGCCATTAATATCCAACCAACCAATCAGCCATTTTCAAGAAAAGCAATTATCTTAATAATTAGGAACATATCAATAGAGCTACTTGATTTGCATCAATAAGTGGAAGGTAACATAAATGGTCATAATTTAAGGAATGGCACACGGCATAATTTGATGAGTGGCTCCGCTGGCACACGGAATGACTGCAATATTACTTTGGCAAAGCATTTCCAAAATGTTGCCGATCTCGACCATACGTCATAGGGAATCAACATCAGGTAAGCAATTACGCACACGACTAACCATTGTACCACCGTAAGTCATTTTGAGACTTTGCAGACAATGGCCAGTTGTTTTCCAATTTTGTGTACAAAGAAAAAAGGAGTTCCGAAATATTTTGTACAAAGAAAAAACTCGGGCACTTTGTTCTCTACGAAAACATGACTTTATTTCAAGTTTCAGTAATTAGTAAGACTATTTTAGGTTCTAATTACAGCATTAAAATCGTCTAATCAATCTTTCTGCTGTTTTTATAACGAGAATGTGTGCTTGACCATTCTTCCTGCAAAACTACAGTGAAAGTCGATTTTAGGGGTCGTTGGAATTGAAGTCCTATCCGTCGGACCAGTTCATTCATTATAAATATGAGTATGTGGGTAGAGAATCGTATTCTCAGTATCCCGATAGAGCACTTCAATCTCATCCCGAACGAACTACTTCTGCACACACAGTGCTGTGTAGCAGGGAGCTTTGTCATGCCGAAAAGGGACACGATGAGTCCCGTAATACTGCCATAATGTGCGAAATTACCCCCAATGTCTTAGTATGGATCCGATATCATGGCTCCGTCTACAATAAAGAACGCACCCAGTCCCATCTAGATGAAACAAATCCACACCTATAGAGAACCACCTCTATACTTGACAGTTGAAATACAATTTTTTTCTAAATAGTTATTCTGATTGCTTCTGCTCAAACACATCCATCCAACCAGAGCTTTAAATTTTACCATCATAGCGTGCTACCGTATCCAAAATCCAGACTTTATATTATGACCACCCAAAGTCACAGTTCAAGCCACAGGCTTGTGTATGTCTCCCGGCGAAAGGGAGGCAAAGCTGATGCTGCAACGACAATCAACCAATCTGGGCTCATGTGAGATCCTTTTACATTATTTATGTATTACAATCCATGAAAATATTCTTACAGTCAAATGCAATTAAATCAATGACAAGAGGTCGAGTTTTATAATAATTTGCAAAAATTCTATTATTTCATCCCCTCGTGTAATATAAAATATTTACCATTACTATATTTTATGTAATATAAAATATTTACCGTGATATATTTCGTTCTGAAGGACTTTTCGTTGGAAGGAATTTCGTCGTGAGGATTTTTCTTGCTCTTGCTTTTTTGTGGTTATGCTGTGTAAAGACAGCAAAAGTCATGCTGAAACGGCACCTACACTTTTCCGAGGAATCCGAACTTCTTAAAGCCTAGGAACCAGCCCTCAAACTAAAGTGAACATTTAGTCGATAAATGTTCCCCTTTTGGGAACCGTTGATAATCGAACCCGGGTTATCGGCACTCTAAACAAACGCTTTACTTCAGTGGGGCAATACGCGTTCAGGCGTATCCATGATTGTAAGGATAAAAATTTAGTGTCGTATGTAAAAACTTTTGATAATATAGTATATGTTCACAAAAAGTGTCGTCGCTTACAAGCAACAAATTGACGACCTGTGTTTTATATATTCGTTACAATGGATTAACAAGTTATAATAAGTGTTTACCTGCAATCTTTCTATGTTGTCTATGATTACCTATAGTGGTTTATAACGCTTTCGATGAAAATTATTTCAGCAAACACACTTTTTGTGTTGGAAGTTTTGGTGAAAGTGCATTTTGCGTTACCGTTTGACACCAAACGAGCTCCAATGCCAAAATAAGGAGTAACACTAGGGAAAAATGAAGTGGAAGGGAACAACATGGACAAAGTGGTTGTTTAAAAATATAAAATGATCACTGAATATGGGACGGGAAGGACAGGAACAGATAAACTGCGGAAAACAGGAAAGGTCATTTGCCGGCAATATTAGCGAATATAACGGACACTGTATTTTAATTTATTTATCGAATTTCATTCGTAGTTTCCTATGAAAGGGATTGATTTAAAAAAAATATTTGCCACTCCCTTGTGCGCATTAAAGCTTCCTAGTAGGTTTCCTTCCTATATATATATATAGGAATATATCCTACTCTAAGAAACCTTAGTTTGCCACAGAAACAAAAATGGTAATAAAAAATCTAATTTTATGCGCTAGGGTATTTCTTGAACGAATTTACTTTATTTTATTCTGATGGTTCAAAATTTAGAACGCATGTAACGTATTTTGATCATAAGGAAGTACACTAGCTTACAGTCAATTTATTTAAATAAAATTCGTTTTGGGTTCTTGGCAACCAACGAATGTGCAATCCAATAATCGAAACCACAACATTCGCTGAACTACACTGTGGGCATCGCAAGAGAAAATGCACTGTGTGTTTTTTGGTTACTGGCTGTTTAAATGCGCCCTTACAATGTATTTCCCCGTATAATTGTAAAATAGGAAAAGAAATCATTGGGAATACACGAAGTTAAGGGAAAATTCAAGAACTGTGTTTCGAATGTATGTCTAGACAAACAAACAACCAATGCTATTTGAGTTAAGTAGGGGTTTACGACCTTTTGCATCGTACATCTGACCAAGAAATAAAATACACTAATACCTCGTTTACCCGGGATGGTTAAAAAATACACCATGTAAAATATTCGTTTTTATACTTGAACGTATATTAATTTATTGAGTACAGTGTTTAATAATAGTGCATTTGAAATATAATTTTATGTGTGCTTGCACATGGTTATCTCTTCCTGCAAACCTAGCCTTTTTGAATTCCAAACTTCAGTAATACCTTCAAGCACGAGCGCTCTTAGAGGGGGGACAGGGGGACCCGTTCCCCCAATGTTGGTATTAGAGTTCCATGTCCCCTTCCAATTTCAAACAAAATGCCTTCTACTGATAGATTGTGCCCCCCAATATTTTTATGCCGTCGGCGCTCATGCCTTCAAGTGAATGATGAAATGGAAACCAAATAATGAAAAATGATGGCCGAATGATGAAATAAAAGGTTAAAAATAATTTCATGATTAAAAAATCACATAAATAGCACGAAGGTTAAAACAAATGACCACTGTTGATTAAAATTTTTGGTAATGGGTAAAATATACAGCACATTTAATTGTTCGTTACAAGTAGCATATATCGGGACGTCGTCTCCCTTCAAGATGTCTGTAGGCATAATGTTCTCGGGTTGACGTGCTATATCCGTGTAAGTTCATTTGGTGTGTGGCGGGGGGGGATGGTTAGTTACGTATTAAAAGACACAAAATAACGAACCCTCGATAGTCCGAATAAGTCTTTAATCCGAACTCGCCATGGAACCCATTGTTGCGAATGAGCTTGAATTACTGTGGGCAAGAAAATTAACCCCGGAAAATTCGTTATGCGAGATTTTGTCTCACGCCCTGAGAAGAATTTTACTTACAGGGTGAAGAGGAGGGCTAGAAGTGAATATAGTTTGCGCCTAGTTGCTATTGTTATAGATTGTTTGTGTTCCATTTTAAAGAACATATGATTTATTTTGTGCAAATGATGTTTTTCTCTTCTCTAATAAAGGTACAAAGCTCGTGTTAATTTTATAATTTTCTTTCCTTAAATTCCTTAATGTATTACGACCGTTAGTTTAAATAAAGGAATTTGGAATTCTATATGAAGAAGTTAAGTTCATATAAGCCTCTGTTGAAGAAACGGGAAATATATGGTGCAGTAACCCACCGCGAGAGAAATTCTTATGAGCGGATTTACGTGATACAAATAGGCTAGCGAGTTCTCCTGGTTTAAGGATATAATTCTACTCATCCGATGTATCACCCCAGCGAATTACAAACTTTTATGCACTCTAAGGCCTTTCTATAAGCCCACATTAGCATAAACGCTAACTCGATGTAAATGTATCTTTGCAGGAAATGGCCCTTCGGTAATTTCAAAATCAAATGCCAAGCGCATGAAAAATTGAACACATATTAAATTAGAGTGACCTAATCATGCTCCTCCGTGTGAAAATAATTTACATTATTATAAACAGACAATACAAATCGAGGAGAAATTAAGTGTCAAAAGTACAAGACCAGGAGGAGGAGGAATAAAAAAAATGTAAGAACTAAAATGGAATCACACAATATAAATTACTATGGGTTAAAGTTATGGAATGAATTGCCGGAGATGATAAAAGAAAGCAAAACAAAAAGGGCATTTAGAAAAAGATTAAAAATACAATTATTAAAAGATCGGGATTAGGACGGTTGACCAAGTTTAACAAGGACAGCCGACTTAATATTTTGTTTTATATCTGCCTCTTCCATGTCACATGAGGTGATTATAGATAAGTATTATATATAATTAATATAATACTATATAATATTATATAAGATTGTATATATTTATATATATAATATGTTAGTATGTAAAAATAAAGGTATTTGTATAAAACAAATAACACAGGTCTGCGACCAAAAAGCTGTTTGATTATTTTTAACTGATTCCTATGTATTTTGGCGCGCTGAAACCGAATAAAATAGTGAAAAAATTCCTAGACGTCAGGTTTTACCACACAAATCGCAAAATTCTTCTTCTAATAAGCAGATTTTGTCATAAACTACTTAAGATGTAATATACGGATGATTACCGACTACTGTTGGATGCTACAGAGGAATTTTCTAGATACTCCCCATAAGCAGAATTGTACAGAGAGAAACATTGAGGGAAAGAAAAATCGTTATTAACGTGCCTATGTGATTTTACATCAATTGAACTTTGAGTTACCATACATTTTTACACTAAAAAAATTCATTAACATGAGTCTATTTTCATTTCAGTAGGATCTCACTTTAATACACATACTTAATTTGTTCAAAAACGTGACGTCCTGTAAATGAACGGACATCGTTTTCAAATTCAGCACACCAAAAAACATAGAATTCACGTTAAATAACCAAAACAGCTTTTAAAAAATATGTTTTTGCAGACCTGTATAATCTGCGTATTCCAGTTTCATTATCTAGGACAAAGATGTGTGACATCGAAGATCAAAGAAATAACACCTGAATGGAAAGTGCGTAGCTTGAGAAAGGAAGACAACCACCTTCTTCAAAGAGTTTGAAAGGCAAGAATGATCAGTAAGAGAGATATAAAAAGAAATATACAAAGGGTTAACAATACAAAGAAGAACCCATGACATGGCAACCAATGACGCTCAATATAGGAAGGAATGGCAGTGTAGATGCCATATTGTGGATCAAAAGTAGAGGAAATCGATTAGGAAAAGGACAACAGAGCACAATCAAAACGTTTCACACGAATTGTATGTATTAAATGTATTACTCTATTTAAACCAAAACAAATACTTTCAGACCTTGAAATTAGGTCACCTCTGCGAACTTGGAAAGACTGACCTAGTAAAGGAGGTAGCCGTATATCCGCAATCGGAAAGGATTCAGTTTAAAACATAAAAGCTTTTAAAACGTGACAAATGTGTTTTACGACGCAAGGATATATAAGGTTATGCTATAGCGGGGGCTAGAAATTGCCGTGGAACCTGAACCTCTCTTGCCTTGGGAATCAAACCTCCGGGCGAAAATGGACAGAAGAAACGGCACACGCGTCCTGCAGTATCGTTGGTATCGACTTGGGTTTAAAGTCAGGATAGACGAAAACATTTCTTCTGCACCATCTTCGGACACCATAAGGGAATACATACGCGGGTTGACCTTAAAAGAAGATGGCTTTATAAATATATGTAGTCAGACCTCTCGATATAAAATTTTTTAGAAGATGTAAACATGCCCTTATAAGGAAAGCACCTGATAGCGATCTCACCGGTTTGCTTGAACCTTTGCAACATAGATTCAGACTAATAACTGAAGTATAATCCTGCGCCCATAGCCAAAAAAAGCAAATTTACTGACGAACTGCTCACTGGAATTCGGGGGTTGGTTCCCTTGGCCTTAAGAGGCTTATATTTCTCGAAGAACTGAAGACTCCGGCGCATCATAACTTTTTCTATCCTTACACCGTAAAACAAAACAAAACAAAAAAACCTGGGTGGTTTTACTAGGTAATAGGTGTGCTAGATAAAATATCAAGGAAATATTTTACGGATACGTGTTTTAAAGATGGCTTTAAGTGGTGCCTTTAATTTTGCAGTTAATTATATTGATATTAATTACCGCTGTAATTAATTATATTACTAAGTTTTCTTACTTACCATTAAAACAATAAGCCTATTTAATTGGATGGAATATCTTTAAAATGTAATAGAACTTTTCGAGAAATACTTGTTGCATTTGGCTGCATGTATTTTCAATATTAACAAAACATGTGCAAGATTTTTTAAGCAAATGCATTTATTTTAGGAATGTGTCACTTACTAGTATAGCCCATGACACTAAGCATGGTCTCTAATTTATAAAACAAGGATAAATGGTCCCTAATTTATAAAATGTCGACGTCGAAATGAACAATTTTTTAAATCATTTAGTATCATTTTGTTCTCGCTTAGTAGTTTCTACTATATCAGTTGCGAGAAATTTTCAATATTATACGCTGCAAGATTTTCTAAGCAAATGCATTTATTTTATGAATGTTTCACTTACTAGTAGTGCCCATGTCACTAAGTATGGTCCCTAATTTATAAAACGTCGAAATCGAAATGAACGATTTCTTAAATCATTTAGTATCATTTTGTTCCCGCTTTGTAGTTTCTACTATATCAGTTACGAGAAATTTTCAATGGTCGAGTATATATAGAAATAGCGTGCAAGAAATTATTTCGTTTCAATTTCGTTCGAAAGAAATTTTAGTTGCCGATTGTTTTGTACTCTTTCGTTTCTTCTCATTGTGATTAGACAAAAGATTCACGGTTTCGTACAATTTCTTCCAAGACAAACATTGTATATTTGCAAGAAAAAAATCTTCTAAAGGCAATAACTTTCTCCTTAGTCTTATTCTATTGCTTGATACTTTCATCACTATTTCGAAGACATTGCCCTTTATTGATCTCTTCTCGTCGAACGCTTGGGTGTATAGGAGAATTTCTATTACAGAACACTTCTTTCAACAAGAAAAATAATCGTTCTTCTAAATATGCCACAGAAAAGTAAATTAATTCAATTCCACAAATCACTTTCAAAGCCTGAACCACTGGGGTAAAAAGAGTAACTGTTTGCCTATGAGGACGATATTTCATTATTTCAAATCAAATCTCCGTTCATCAGAAAGGCACAGCACTGAATTCATTTTATTCAGAAAACTACGGTATAAAAGTGATGAACATCGAAGAATTTTGATACTGCAAAAACAGAAAATTTTGAAAGGAAACTAAATTTTCCACATAGGTCTCATTGCACCGTGTTTCCATTCTTCGGTTATTCTGTTCGTATTGCTTAGTGTTCCTCAAAAAATGTATCGGGAACCACTGGTGAGGAGCTATTTTCAAGGCATGAATTTTTATAACTAGTTGAAAACAAAACATTCAGGAAAAACGAAAACAATATATGGAAAAAATGATCCGCATACTATATGAATGCGCCATCAATGACGCCAGAAAAATTACTTGCAACCACGTGACATCGATGCCGTCATAAATGTCGAAAACAAGCGTATATTTCGGAAACGCCTGCCATGAAAAACATGTCAATTTCTTTTAAAACCCTATTCAAAAATTAAAAGCGTTCAGTAGAACCTGTCTATCTATAACTTTCTTATAACGAAAGCCTCTATATTCGGAAATTTTTGTATTTACAGATTAAATTCT
>QLNU02015360.1:102653178-102702568 GCA_006491805.2 Dysdera silvatica
CGTCATTTCATAACTGGCTTTTCGCGCAGACAAACGTGCGCGAAAAACCAGTTATGAAATGATGCCCTTCCCTCTACTGCAATGAACCAACTTATTTGTGACGTCAGCTCCCGTGAATTCTAACAGTACCATTGGTCAATTTTCCGCGAACGGACTATACACAGAAACCTCTACATCTCAAATTCTTTTATCGCTCCCACAAGATCCAATGTACACAGGTTCTACTGTCTTAAATCAAAATATCACCCCATGATCATGTAAGCTAGATAGATCACAAAAGTTTACCATGAAAAGAAAGTGGCATGATGTAGGTCTAACAATTCAAGCATCACTGGCCTAGGTTATGATCGTTTTATTTTAAGCGCCCATACTGGCATTTTATAGGGTGATTTCGAATAGATGTTACCGCAATCACTTTTTTAACCGTTAGTCATAGAAAAAGAATTGCTGAAATTATTTAATGATGTTGAATATTAGATGATGAATCACTTGCAAAGGAAAGAACTTGTCGCCCAATGGTGGGACACGAACCTATAATCTCTTGATATCCTGACAAGTTATTTACCCTTAAGCTACAGGTGTCAGACATTCTTTTCGGTGCGAGAGTATATAAGGCTTTGCTATGGACAAATTTGCAGTTAGTAGTTGAATATGTTATTTATTTTGTAAGAGGTGGTATATGTACAGAATTACAGAATTTAATTATTTATGAGGGCCCTGTACAAAAAAATTCAATCTGAAATATGTTGTCCTATATATTAGTAATTTAAAAAAAAGAAAATTAATATTTCTAAGTAGAGGACTTACGGAATTATTGACAACTGAATTTCATCATTTAAAGATATTATCGTTGTTTTGGCGACTTTTTTAACAAAATAGTGGCAACTTTAGGATCTATTTCTGGAAAAAATGAAGTGCATAAACTTGAACTTGTTTCAAACGGCACATAAACATATAACTCAAAGTGTTGTCTTACGTTTTTATTTGCAGATGGCCCCCATTTGCTTGGCGGTCAGCTCTAAAATTTTAGATATTCGCAGCGACTATTCCATGTAGAAACATTTAATTTGTTTTATTTCACTAATTCCATATAGGGCAATATTTATCTAGTAGGAAATTTTTCAGTGGAGGGCCCATATGAAAAAGTAAATTTCGCATTTTTAAATATATGCCATCCCTTGTAAAATAGATAAAATTTTCGGCAATCCTCTCATGATTTGGACACATTTTCCTGTGAAGTTTTTTTTCTCCTTGTAACGGTTAAGAAGGTAATTATTGAACCATCTATTCTGAATCACCCTGTATAAAGTCCACATATTACGCGATCAACTAACAGCTCTTTGTTCCTATTCACAGTAAAACATAAGCGTACGTAGAAAGTTTATAAGGGGGTTATAGGCTCAATGGGGGGGGGGTTACAGAGCTACAACTCACATATTCCTATGTTAAATATACAAAATTTCATTGCAATGGGGGTTACAACCCCCATCAACACCCCTCTGCCTACGCCAATGCATTAAAATTTAATAGAACTGATAAGATTATGCTTAATATTTTTCCCGTTTAATGTCAGACTTAAAGCATTCTTCCTATTACCTTGTTTTACATTTATTGCATCTGAGTGGCGTATATGTACGATAGTTCGAATTCCAATTATTTATCACTAGAGTTGTAAAAAACCCGGGAATTTTGGGCACATTGGAAACTTTGAACATAGAAACCAAGATAGCTAGAATAAACGAGATAGTCCGATGCACCCTATTGGTCGATTGTGTCGAATCGACCAATAGGAAGAAAGGCGCGGACGGGAATACCTTCTTTATTCTAGCTATCTTGGTTTCTTCCCATCAAAGTTTCCAATGTGTCCAAAATTCCCGGGTTTTTTACAACTCTATTTATCGCTGAAAGTGAGAATTGCGTAGTAATTTATAATCATGATAATTGTTAAAATCCTCGAATCTAGACCATTAGTAATTTTTATAAAATGGAATTCACGTGTGACAAGGTGTAATTTAAATTAGAATAAAACGCATAAGATATCATATCTACGGTATGCCAAACAATATGTTTTTCGTAATTTAGTTCAGTTTTGAGAAGGATTAACCCATAGTCAATCAATAATTTTTTGTAAATATCAACTGAACACGTAAATAGATGTTTCAAAGTGATGGTTAAATAATTATAGGTGTTCGAGCAAATTCTCTTCTTCAAATACTGAATTTGCATTTACGGATACAAGAATAAGATAGAAGAATGAAAATAGATCCATAACAACCTGATGGATTTGGTTACAATGTCGAATAAATTATTTATTTTGAATAGAAATTACAAAGCATGGAAAGTTGTAACCATCATGCTTTTTATTCAAAAGGTTTCCTTCATACACAAAATGCCCCAGATTAGCAATTCGGAAATACAAAAGTATACTGCATGATGCATTATCTGCAGTCAAGACATTAACAAAACCGAGGTTCGATGATAATCTCTACCCTCAGAGTATCTGACATTAATTTACGACCACCTAATTCTTTTTTAATACTCATGACAACACGGATGTCATGAAGAGATTGTTGGCACTATATTACGTTTAAACCTGTTACTAACAGTTTGGGAACAGCGTCTTTGTGGTTCTGTCCTCCGCCATCGGAACCTCTATCCTTGGGTTTGACTCCCAAATTAGCTTGGTTGTTTATCGACATAGAGTGGGATGGTGGCAGTCGCCTATCATGACGCCACTATGGCAAAACGACTGGCAATAAGCTGCCTATGTCTGGAAGTTTAAAAACATGTCAGATGCCAAATAGTGGACATCTGCCAAATATTTTCTAGGCGGACTCTGCACAAACTCGTATAAAAAATCCGAGGTCATGAAGCAAATTATAGATTACAAGACCATCCAAAATCTAATCAGTAGTAAAAGGAGTTTTCGTGGTTTCCGACTGTTTTTCCTAGCTGCCCAAGACATTAGAAATAGAGCATCTATTAACACCGTTGGAACTCTTAAGTTGTTTTTATGCGTGATCATAGGCTATAATACAGAAAGAAGATTGGCAAAAAGGTAACGCTTGCACGCCAGGCCAATTTATTTTGCTATGTAATACAGACAATATAACGTTGTAACTACCAGAAAAGGGATTAATATTGTGAGAATATTAATTCAAATTAATAAAACATGCTAATAACATACGCATACACGTCTGATGAAGAAACTTACACATTATAAAAATTATTTAAATCAAAGGCAAAATTGGCTATGGTTCACTGCTTATTGGCGTACGCAGGTGGTGTTGATGGGGTTGTAACCCCACCGCAATGAAATTTTGTATATTTAACATAGGAATATGTGAGTTGTAGCTCTGTAACCCCCATTGAGCCTATAACCCCCCTTATAAACTTTCTGCGTACACCTATGTCACTACTTATGGAAAACTACCATAAAAATATTTACACACACACAAACATACACACACATACATATATATATATATATATTCCGTAGCGAAGCTCATCGCTATCGGTAGCGTCTACAGGTTGCGGATGGTGGAGAGCTCTACATATCTGTAGGGTAGCTGCGAATAAGCAGGCTTCTGGAAAGATTCTTGTCAAATAGGCAATCGCTGACAATTGAGAGGCAGAGAGAGGGTATGGAGGACACTAGGGCGGAACCTGGTGCACAAGTAAAAAATCACATGTACCCAACGACGGCTCTGTGACATGGTGAGATAACACCACCATCAAATATGTATTTCCCGGGTAGGTGAACTCGTAAACTCTGAAAAGTGATCACCTAGGAGAAGGCACTTCGAAAACAAACCAAATCTTCCAACCAGCAATTGACCAGCGTGGCAGATTACTCTCTAACCCTCCAACATATTTACACAAATTAATTCACGGCCCTCATTCCCCGGAGGTCTTAAGTAACTACCTTAGGTAACAGGAAAACCAGCTCGACAGCAGAGGGTGTTAAGAATCACCGGGTTCGAACACGCTGCCAAAACACTTTGTAAATTAGAACTTTCAACACCAGAAAAATGAAAACGGATGCTCGCCTACAAGAACTAATATTAGAACTCAAGCATATTAAGTGGGACATCATCGTGCTGTGTAAAACGAGACGTAAAGGTGAAATTCTTGTAAAACTCGACACCGGCCATCTTCTATATGCAAAAGGAACTGCAAACGGGAAATGCAGTGGTGTAGATTTCCTCATTAATCAGAGATTAAAAAGTTGATATGTTCTATTCTTCTGATTGATTATGTTCTATCCAACAACAAGAATATTTTCAGTGACTGCACGGTCCTTAATCATTTTGAAGTGAGAAGTGACCATAGAATGGTGGGAGTTTAAGTTAAGTTAGACTACCGTAAAGAACGCAGTAAAATGATAAATCTCTCCAAAAAAGTGCAAGTCAACAACGAAGAATTTCTTGAAAACAGCAAAGAATTTGAACTCGCTTTGTCAAATCGCTTTGCGTCATTACAAAATTTGGAAGACACCGATGTAACAGAACAAAATGAAAAAATCATCAGTAAATTAATCTTACCAGCCGAGGCTCTAGTACCACTAACAATCAAACTTAAAGAAATCAAAATCTCTAAAGAAACTTTAAATCTAATAGAAAAACGAAAGTCTTGGAAGAACACAGGAATATTTGCTAAAAAAGTGGAATATGTGGAAATTAACAAGACGATAAAAAACATATCCAGGTAGAAACTTGTAAATTCAATACAAAGTTGGTCTAAAAAACAATTGAAAAAAATAAAGGCATCGAAAATACAAAACGCAAGGTAATAAATGGAAAAACAAGCAAATACTTGCCTTAAAATGTAATGACGCCTCAGTATGCAGAACACGCCAGGAAATGCTTAAGAGGGTAAAAGAATTCTACACAGACCTCTATAAAAGTAACGATCAGCAAAATCTGCCAACAATTGTAGTTACAGAAGAAATGCCGGATGTTTTAGTATCAGAGTTAATGGATTCCCTTAAGATCAATGAAAAATGGGAAATCCACAGGAAAAGATGGCATTTCTGCTGAAATGTTAAAAGCTGGGTGTAAAACGCTTCACAAAATATTGGCAAATCTCTTCTCAAAATGTCTTAAGGAACAAAAAATTCCTAATGCATGAAAAATTGGCGATGTTATTCTTTTGCATAAGAAAGGAGCTCAAGATGATCTTAAAACCTATCGACCAATTGCCTTCTCCCTTTTATGTACAAAGTTTTTAGCAAAATCATTACAAAAAGAATTTATAGAACATTAAACGATGCGCAACCTGTAGAACAAGCAGGGTTTAAAATTGTCTTTAGTACGATTGACCACATTCAGGTTCTTCAGAGAATAATAGAAAGACACAATGAATACACTTTACCATTATGCATTGCCTTCATCCACTACGAAAAAGCTTTTGACTCAATTTTACAAAAGCGACTATAAGCATATACGAAGTTGAAATTAACCCAGGGAAAGGTGTACGACAGGGAGATATAATCTCGCCTATACTATTTTCAGCTTGCTTTGAGGAAGTTTTTTGTAAATCAGACTGGAATCAAAAAGGTTTGAAAATCAATGGAGCTTATTTAAACCATCTAAGATACGCCGACGACATCATGCTTTTCGCAAAAGATCCAGAAGAGCTCCAAAGACTCATTGAAGATCTAAGAACGAAAGGAGATACATCTGGCTTAAAAATCAACTTGAAGAAAAGCATTTTCATGTTTAATAAGTTTATACAAACTAAGAAAATATTTATTTCGAGAGCGGAAATACAGCAAGCTGAAAATTATATGTACCTAGGTCAACAAATTACTATGGAAGGCGACATAAATCAAGCGATCGAACGTCATATCAAGCTTAGCTGGCAAGTATTCTACCAGCTACAAATAATTTTTAAAAAAAAGCTCCCTATTTCTTTACAGAGGAAAGTTTTCGATCAATGCATCCTACCTGTTCTGACTTATGGTTGTGAGACATGGACATTGACTGCCAAAGGTATCCAAAAGTTACGAGTGGTACAAAGGAACATGGAACGGCAGATGCTTGGTATCACGCGACGAGATCGAAAGACCTTCAGTTGGATAAGAGATCAAACAAAAGTTTGTGATATCATTGCGAAGGTAAAAAGTTTGAAATGGAAGTGGGCAGCCCATATTGCTAGAAGAACTGACAACAGATGGACCAAAACATCAGTAGACACCGACGAATTGATGAAGCACACAATGATACACCTGGAACAGTGCACCAACGTTCGGCCAACTGTCCAGATGCCGCAGCAAATGTCCGTCGCCGCCATGCGGACCAGGTATCTACCATTTCGTGCTGACTTCGCCTTTCGGCGTCCATTCCCAGATTTCCGAGTTGTCTTATTCTCTTGAACCCACCGGTTCCATACTCGTATCACTGTGCTGCTGTTACGCTCCATACGAGCTGCTATTGAATGATAAGAAAACCCTCCTACACGAAGGATGATCATTCTTCTCTGTTCAAACTAAGTAACTTGCTGAAATGTCGCTCTCTTTCGTCGTAGAGGCATAGTGACGTCTCATGTAACGTTTACCAATAGCAGATAACCATACACGCCCCGCTACAGCCCTCTATTTATACGGACCATTTTTATTCTCTCTCTCTCTCTCTATATATATATACATCATATATATTATATTTATATGGATCCATCAGCAGTTCAGAAGGCGTTGTGCAGACCACGCATGTGCGATGACTCTGAAATATAATCATTCGAATAGCATACCCTAATTTGCATTTCCTGAAAGTTTCAGCTTAATCACTTGATTCCTTCACAGTGTTACCGTACCTGTAGATTAAAAAGTAGCAAATTGTTCTCAAAAGTAGCATATTTGAATTACTTGTAGCCCAAATTTAAAAATTAGTAATTTTGCAAATACTAGTTGTAGTAGCTCCAATAGCAGATTAGAAAAAGAATGAGGCTCCGGTCCCTTTCGATACGGCTCTGACATGCGACATTTTCGTTCTCTCGCGTACTCTCTGAATACGGAATATCGTAATCGTATTTCCAATAGCAGCCTAGAAAAAGGATGGGGCTTCAGGTCGTCTTCGATGCACTCCTGACATGTCTGGAAATTTTATTAACCCTAGAATTTTCATATTTGAAATGGCCACAATGCGTTGTAGTCGTTTTTTTCGCTCATTGATTGAGCGTTTTAAATAGTTGAGCCTAATAGATATACAAGCAGGTAAGCTTAATCTTTCGTATACTACTTGCATTTCTGAACGAACGATATAAAGTTGAATTAAAAATCGATTGCCCTGCGGTGGCGCAGTGTTGTAACGCGTTCGCCTAGTGCGCCGCTAATCCGGGTTCGACTCCCAGCAGTGCAAAGAACGCTTACTCAGAGATCTCATATAGATTGTACTGCTCACTGTAGTCCAGGGTTTGGTTCCCTAGGCCTTAAGAGGTTTGGATTCCTTAGAAAACAGTAGGTCCCGGTGCAGCATGACCACTGTAGTCTTTGAGCCGTAAAACCAAAAAGCAAATCAATCAATCAAATTAAAAATTGATTAATTAAAATTGAATGGAACGCAAACTAAACTAAAAATATTAGCTTAACTGTGAAAAGGTCTGCCAAGTTAACAATCTTCTACTGTATTCCGAAGTGTACAATCTAATCTTGACAAGCACGCACCATTATAATCAAGAGCGGATACAGACTTTCATTTGGGGGGTTAAGGACAGAATTTGCCATGGTCTTGGAATAACACCCTTCATTTATCATGAAAGTTGGAATTTTTTACAGTGAAAAAATATATTTTTGGGGAGTCATAATCTCTGTGACATCTCTTCCCCCCCGTATCCGCGCTTGATTGTAATTACGTATTATAACACAAAAAAATAGAAAAATTGAACTCACTAATGTGGGTCCTCGGTTTGCACTTTCGAGTATATATATATACTCGAAGGTTTGCACAGAACTGCAATGCTTATCGAGTTTCGGAGTCTAAGATTATATATTAATAAGATCTCTGATTAAAAAGTACCAAAACAATAATTGAACCACAGAGGTCTTATGTGAATTGAACGAGTATCGAACATGTTATGTTTTAGTGAAACTATCGTTCACTGCGAATAGAAATGTTCAACAAACAAAATTTTTATTGTATTATGTAATACTAATAATATTTTGTGATTTTATATATAAAAATAAAAAAGTAGCATATTTTTCAGATTTATAGCCTGAAGGTAATTAAAAGTAGCCCAAAAAGTAGCGTGTCGCCCAATTCGAAATGTTTGTAGCGAGGGCACTTAAAAAATAGCTCAATCTGGCACCACTGTTCCTTCATGGTGTTGCAATTTTTACAAACATGATTATATGTCAGTGCCTTAAATCTATTTATTGTTCAGAAAGGAAAGATCGAGATTGAAATAGCTCGCAGATATGTATAAGCAGTGCATATTCATAAATTGCAATGCGTCTGTGCGTATTTGTGCGAAATTTAAATATTTTTGGTATTACGCATTGCAGTTCATTAAATTTGAGATTAATCAGGATAGAAAAGAGGCATTAAATGCCTAGAATCCGTTAATTATTTTACATAGAAATTGAGCTAACGCAGTTGCTTAATTTTCTACCGCATCGACCTAATTAGCCATAAAAAATTTTAAAATATCTGAAATTTGCAGCGAAGCACATCAATCATTGGATTATGAGTATTGAATTTTTAGAAAATAATTATCTAGTATTCTAAATCATAAAAAGGGAACAGGAAAGACAGAAACGAAGAAAGGTAAGAACAGGCACATAAAACTTACCTAAACAAAATCAAGTTTTGGAATTTGTGAAGATTCAGTAGTTATCATTCATTATTGACTTCCTTACATGGTGATTTTGACCAGCTATGTACGGACCTGAGGTGGCGCAGTGTGGTAACGCGTTCGCCTAGTGCGCCGTTAATCCAGGTTCGACTCACAATTGCGCAAAGGAAAGCTTACTCAGAGATCTCAGAAAGATCGCACTGCACACTTTGGTCCGGGGTTTGGTTTCCCTAGGCCCTAAGAGGTTCGGATTCCTCGGAAAACTGTAGGTACCGGCGCAACATGACGACTGTAATACTTAAGCCGTAAAACTACAAACAAAATCACCAGCTGTATATTGAAAATACTGTTTTCCTGCTTAAAAAATCAAGCGAGCTATATATTCCAACGGAACGGGGTTAGCTATCGCGCCACAGGATTGTAGAATATTTGGGACCTTCTGCCGGTTAATCTTAGTACCAAAGACTATCCATAAATATCTGTTAAACTACGCAGAATATATAGTTTTAGCTGGGATTATTCATCTTTGTTGTACACGTGCTAACATTGTAATACAGCGCTTAAAATGCCAGATACAGCAAGTTTATTGGGAGTTGTATCTTAGGATTTGAGGAATTTATACTTCATTAGTAACCGCCCGTATACACCCAAGTTGTGAAAAATAATTATGAGAAAACATTTCTTTTGTACCCACGAGTAAATTCTTCGATTATTCAAATCGGAACCTTCCTGTGACTTGCAAGTCAAAGAAAGCAAGCAACCATATACTCCAGGCTGGAGTGGAACAATATATCATTGGGTCTCCTCCCAAATATGCTGACCACTAAGTTATTGAAGTTAGCTATGCACGTTCTCCTTATGTGTGCCGTCATATCTATGGTCTGCATCTGACAAACAATATTTTTACGACAAACTCTTCAATGAGTACGAGATGTTACAAATTGGCCAAAAAGATGTTTTTATCATAACCACTGTAGAGTTAAGATACAAAGATATTTTTAAGGTTTTAAGAAGCTTGGACATCGATCTATTAGATGTTTTACAGCAATATAAATTATACAAAATCGCAGTGAAAAATTTAATTTAAATTAAATGTTTAAATGAGATTTTTTGTATTTTACATTTTATTTCGTTTAAGCGCCCTGTGTCGTGCATCCACGTTTATTTTGAAATTGTGTATCTGTATAAATAAAGGTTTGAGTTGTATAATATTTAATTTCAGCATATTGCAGAACTTTGAAATTAAGCATTTATTTGTAGACTTTTAAAGCCGAAACTGTAACCAGTCCTATGAGAACTGAAAATTATTTTTACTAGAGGTTGGATGACATCTTTGCAAGTGTCTTAAATTCTTAATAGCCTTCATATCTATATTAATGTCGAAACACACATCCGTGATCACAAATGGTTAAATATAGACATGTCTTTCTAACGTTGATACAAAATCACTTTTTCGCTTAGAACACTTTTAGGAACTTCTGGAACACTTGGAACATACTCAAGGCTGTTGAACATGACCAAACAACCCTGAATATTTCCATAACATATAAAAACAAGAAACGACAAGCAATAATCGATACTGAGACATTCATATTTTTATAAAACCTCCCCGGTGGTGGAACGTGGGCGTTTAAAACCAGTATGAAGTGGGATAATCTTCGTAATCTAATCAGTTGGCTTGTCTCGAATGAGCGTTTGCCTTTAAAAATAAATACCTGTGAGATTGTACGAATATAATCATCCGTCTGAATGAGTATATTTGCAGTGGTACCTTGGTTAACGACGGCCTCAGATAACAATGTATTTGGTTAACGACGAATGGTTGTAAGAAAATAAAATCTCTTGGTTAATAAATCTCGATGATGTGAACCACTGTCCGATCAAAAACCGGAATTTTCCGAACGCACTCAGCCACGCGAAGGAAGACATTGTCGAATAGAGTATTTAGCAGATTTTAACAAATTTAACGCAATAACACTTTTTACCAAAAACGAATCAAATGGTGGTGATAGGGCGACCATCTCTACTTTTGAGCCGGGATTTTGACATGGAAAATGAAATAAAAAGTACCGGAAACTTTTCTAAAAATAGGAATCGGAAACAAATCGCCCCACTTCTAAAGATTTGTTCTGAATCCACCCTTGCTTTTTTTACCAGGTGCTTTGAAATGTGCGAGGCTACCGAAATGACGCTAAGGAAATTTTGGAAGGAAGAATTCAACATTGTCATAGCAATTAAGCTAATTGTAAAGGCATGGCAAGAAGTAATAATGAGATGTCTCAAAGTAGCATGAAGGAAACTGTGTCCTTCTTTTGGTAACGAAGGAACTTCAGACCAAGGGCACAAATCGGTAAAAGATACTGTGACGAATGCTAATGATCTTAACTTGGAAAAAGAGGAAAAAACTTTTGAAGAATTATAGGACATGCATGGCCGAGAACTGATTACTTGCGAGCTAAAAGAACTTTTCAAGCAGCAATGTGAAAAAAGGATATGGAAAGTTCATTCTAGAGGAGGATTGAGAAAAATAATAAATTACGACTCCAGAAATCAAGAATGTTTTGACAAAGTGGGAGAAAGTTAAAAATGTTGCTACGAAATGGAATCTAAACAAATCTGAGATTATTAGAACTGAAGATCTATTTAATGAAAAGTTCATGCAGTTTTCAGAAACATTTTAAAAAAGAGGCAGAAACATACATCTAGGTATATTTCTTACAGGTCCATTTGTAAAAATTTCGAAGTGAGCCCAATTGTTCTTCTGGTGAAGACTGATAATTAAAAACTGTTTTCATGGCCAATTCATTTTATTAATGATAATTTTTTATAGAAAATACGATAAATAAATTATATTTAACTTATTTTAGTATATGTTAAATGAGTTATACCTGCATTTGTAATATGTACTATGGTTGTGGGGAGGAGCTGAAACACATTAATCAATTTTCAGTTAAATCTTATGGGGAATCGCGCCTTGCATATCGACGGTTTTGATCAACGACGGTAATCCTGGAACGAATTACCGTGGTTAACCAAGGTACCACTGTATTTATATATTGGTTTTAAATGTTTATATGAATTATTTCTTATTTTATAATTTTATAGACCATATCAAATTCAATCTTTCAGTTCTAAATATAATATTCTGAGTTTAAGATAACTTCCTCAGGAGCAGAACCTTTTTTAATGCTTTTTATATTTTGCTTGTACTTTAATCGCAAGATGAATGTATCTCTTTAAAAAATACATTTCATTTATATCCTAGAGATTTTGGCTTCTTATAATTTATTCATTGTTTTCAGTTACTCTTACCTGTTTCCATAGGAACCCAGCAGCATAAACGTATCGTTTTAAATAGCAATTAAGCAAAAAATTCCTTACCAGAGTATTGTATTTTGTTACAGTTTTGTATACCAAGGATGCTTGGAACATTTGAGATGGGACCAACTATTTAACGTAACATCCGAATACATCAATGCCTCTAAAATAAGCTTTATTTATTCAAGTAAGAAAATCAATGTAGTTGAAGTAAGGCTTTGTGCATTCGAGAAAAAATATGGTGCGAGAGAAGATTTCTGAATTCAAGCCAATATTACGGACACTTTAAACAAAGGGAAATAATATGTGATGTACTCCTTAAATTCTTTACTCGATACATCAGTCGCATTCTTATCCGTAATCAAAGCGCTGCAGTAATTTATGACATAAAAAGATAATACACTGGGCAAAAGTGATCACCATTTTTTTTGTAGCCACAAAAATAGATGAGTAGGTCGCTTCTAAAAAGAAAGATATCATGGGAATAATTAAACATGATTCCTATGTAATTCATGCATTTTATGACAAATTGGGAGAAAATGTGTTAAAAAGTACCGGTTTATAGAATGTATACTGTATTACTTAATTTTACTCGGAGAGGGCATTTGATAGCTAATACAGCTGCAGCGGTTATCAACTTTGAAAACTGACAAATATCAAAGATATATTTGTTTATTCCTTACGGTACTACCACCATAATCCACGGAGTGCAGAATAAAATGTGACTCGTCAGACGCGTACATCTCTGCTGGTATAAACCATGCGTGCAAGCGCATGGTCATACCAGATATTGTTCTTCCAAATGTTGAAAAGTGATGCGTGCGGGTGATGATCAGTGCGGGTCGTTATACTCGTCAGATGAGTACACCTCCTTTTATTTTTCTACTGTCCAATTTACATCTACTTTGCACCAGGTTATTCTTTTACGTAGATTAATCTTTATAAGGAGAGGACGTTACACTGGTCGTCTGCTGGCATAGCCCATATGTGCTAGTGCATGGTCATACCAGATACTGTTCTTTCATTTGAACAGCGATGCATTTGTTGGTCTGTGTGAGTCGTTGTATTCGTCCGAAGAGTACACCTCCTTTCGTTCTCTACTGCGCAATTTACATCTACTTTGAGCTAGGTTAATCTTCTACGTAGATTAATCTTGATAAGGAGAGGACGTTACACTGGTCGTCTGCTGGTATAGCCCATACGTGCAAGATCATGGTCATACCAGATATTGTTCTTCCAATTGTTGAAAAGTGATGAGTCCGTTGATCTGTGCGAGTCGTTGTACTCGTCAGATGAGTACACCTCCTTTTATTTTTCTACTGTCCAACTTAGATCTATTTTGCACCAGATTAGACCTTTACGTAGAATAACCTTGATAAGGAGAGGACGTTACACTGGACGTCTGCTGGTATAGCCCATATGTGCAAGTAGGCTAATATATTTAACGTTAATGAATAAATTTCTTAACCTAAATTTTGCATTGAAAATTTAGAGAGGTATACTAATATTTAGAATTTCCCTTATCTTTATTATAGAGTACATAAAGACTCAAATCTTTGTAAAATGCATAATGTACACAAGATCTGCTAAAGAAATCTAATTTAATATATTTTTAACCTCAAAGAACAATTTCCATTGTCATGTACAATTTTATACAAAACAAAAAATTTAAAATAAAATTCTAAAATAATTTATTTTGAAAAACTATTTTCCAGGGGGGCCATGCCCGTATCCAGAGGGGGGATCTTACGGACCGGTTCCCCCTGTAGATGGAGTCAAATGATGTTCTATTTTCTATTGTAGATAAACCTGAAGATCTGGCAGACCATGGTAGCGCATTAGTACGTAGACATTCCCATGGTACTTTTAGAGTATGTGGACGGGCGTTATCGTGCTGAAATGAAGAGTTTCCCCACACCAGCTCTGAAGGGTAGTGCTACAGATAACAAGATATCATCAGCAGATCGGCACGCTGCTAAACTGTCTGCAATGAATACCAGACTGAACGGGCTGTCATACGATATGATCGATGATGATCGATCCTTAGACCGAAACGCCCTGTGTTTGATCTGTGGGCCGTTCGACAAACTTGGTTAAATTGTCTCGTTCACCCTATCGCCTCCATATGAATATCCAACCATGCTTGACGCCTAAATAAACGTAAGATTCGTTACTGAAGGTAACTTTACGCCTTTCTGCTCACCCCGCATGTCCTTGTGATCTGTGGTAACCATTGGAATGGCCGATGCTCATGAAACTTTACTTCCTCCAGACGATTGAAAATCGTTTGCCAGTTGACTGATAACAGTCATTTCCGCTTATCTATTGGTTGATACAGTAGCTATAGCAGTAGCTAATTCGTTGGCGAATAACATAATTATCAAACTGACTTCATTTTCCTTGCCATAGCACTCAATGTTTGAGGTATGAGTGCCGTCTCTTAACGATTTTTGAAATCGTCATTGGACAGTAGGATTATCCCGGCCGACATATGTCCTTGTATGACGTGTTGACCACTTATCCTCTTTCAAAGTCCAATGATACGTTACGTTCTTCGCGTGCATGTGCTCAAAGCATTATGAACAACTTAGTTGTTCTTCAGGATTTTTTTTTCATTGAAAATTGCCTTTCGATAAAAATACAGAAAACATCAGAACACGCCAAGTTTTGCCTTATATCAGCTACAGGATCTGCGAGATTACTGGGAAGAATTTATCATTTGCATACGTCACCGTAACGGTCTTGCATGCAAATTTTCAGATAAATCAAGCAAGCTGTTCACTGGGTTGCAATATCAGATTCTCACTCACAAGGGGAACACACAGTGAGTGCCCCGCCGATTTTGATGAAATGTTTTGATGGAAGTAGAGCCAAAATAAGGAAATACGTGTCTCGGCATTCGTGCCAATGCGGCTTATTTTCGGCGATACGAATTTTTAAAGATTTTGCATATTATATATGAGCTTAAAACACAACGCCTTTTGCAAACAAATCGGTAGCTTGGGGAGTAATTTGTAGGCTCTTCGAGCTGTGTTTTTGTGTTCGATGCCCGGGGAAATCGATCACTTTTTTTTTATGTATCCTTTTTACATGTTTATTTATGTATTTTTATTAGTAAAAATACTTTGCTTACAATCGGATTTTGCTCATAAACTTACTTTAATAAAATTCATATTTACATATTTAATTCTGTGATACTATTTTTCGCAGTTATAATTTTTACACGAATTTTAATTTTTAATTGAAGAGTTGTAAAGGTACAAAAAGTTTAGGAGTTAGCTGTAAGTTTTTATGTGAATATAACTTTTATAAAATTTGCGTACTCATTGTCAACCTGTGAAGGGATGAAATTACACCAATAATGCAGTTTTGTTTTATTTAAGGATTGAAAGATTTTTTCTGAAAACTTTTAACAATTCCATTAAATAAAAAAGAAAACTGCGTTAATTCGTCTTATTTTGTCATTATTAGCCTTTGCAGTCATCCTCTATTAGCATCTATTACGCCTAATATTTTTTTAAAATATATTTATCTATTGAAAAATGTATTTTTAGTATGTAATCTTTTATTTTATAACATATAAACATCATTTTATTTTATAACATATAAACATCATTTTATTTTATAACATATAAACATAATTTTATTTTATAACATATAAACATTTTATGTGCATCTCATTTATGTGCATTTTATTTATATAGAAACATTTTATTTTATAAAATGCAATCAATTTTATTTTAAAACTGACTGATGTGAACATATTTTTTGTGTATCACTATCGGAGGTGTCGGAATTGTATACTGGTACACAATTTTGGATGATAATTATCATAAAAACAATAAAAACATAAAAAAATTCTACAACGTGAGCATTTTATAAATGAATTATTCGAACAACTGATTTTCTTTGTCTAATATCATCTGGAAAACAAATACCATTTACATTTTCATAAACGCTTCTTTCGTTCGTTAACTTTGCAACGAACCAAGAGTACTGTAATGTATTCTTGAAATTCGGCGCCGAAAGTTGATTGTGAATAAGTGAATGGATCTTCAAAGCATCTATCTGCTCGCGTGTTTAAATGACTATTTTTTTGTAAGCTTTCAACACAATTTTGTAACCTTTTAATGAAATTTTTTACTTGACGGAAGAAGTACACATCACGAGGTTGACAGTATGGGGTACAATGAGGTGGAATTACTTCAACAGTAGAAGAAGAGGTGCCGTCGTCATTTGTAAAAACATTATTAAAGTGTGCTGGATCTACTTAACTACATAACAGGCTGGATGGCTACACCAAAACTTTTTCTACTTTTTAATAATCAACAATTAAAATTTGAGTAGAAATTATCACTGCCAATAAGCATACAATTAACATATAACTACATAAATACGAATTTTTATATATAATAAGTATAATAGTAAATAAGTAAATATTAAATAAGTAAATATAAGTAAAATAAATAAATATAAGTAAAATAAATATAAGTACATATATAAAAAATATACAGTAAAATAAATATAAGTACATATAAGTAAAATAAATATAAGTACATAAGTAAAATAAATATAAGTACATATAAGTAAAATAAATATAAGTACATATAAGTAAAATAAATATAAGCAATAGCAAATGAGTATGATATAAAGTATATGTATAATATATGTAATATGTTTATAAACAAAATCCGATTGTAAGCAAAGTATTTTTACTAATAAAAATACATAAATACATACGTAAAAAGAATACATTAGAAAAAAAAAAGTGATCGATTTCCCCAGGCATCGAATACAAAAACACGGCGCGACGAGCCGACAACTTACCGCCCAAGTTACCGATTTGCCTGCAGAGGGCGTTGTGTTTTAAGCTCATATATAGTATGCAAAATCTTTAAAAATTCATATCTCCGAAAATAAGCAGCATTGGCACGAATGCCGAGATACGTATTTCCTTATTTTGGCTCTACTTTCATCAAAAAAAATTTCATCCAAATCGGTGGGACACTCACTGTGGATTGCCCTTGTCAGTTTAAAAAAGTTTGAAAGTTTACTATAATGAATAGTTTTATTTTAAACACAAAAAAATATGTAAAAAGTAATCGTGATTCCAGTTCACTTCGTTTAAAATCTAAATGTTAGAAAAGTGTATTCTCTGTATTTGAGAGATAAATGTTTAATACGTGACTTACGCTTCTCGATAAAAAATTAGAATAGTATTATATTTTATCTGAAATCATATTCTAGATCTCTTATCAGATAACGTTCCGAAAATTGCATTCTGGTTTGGCCGTTTCGTGTGAAAAATTATTGAAAAAAAACCCAGGTAAATATATAAATTTTTATCCGTAAATATGGAGTGTTCGCCAGCCATATTGAATTACGTTGTTCTTTAAATCATTTTGTGTGGATATTAACGTATTATTACAGGAGAATATTAGTTTGCCAAATATATTCTGTGTATTTGTACAAAGTAAGCATGGGTAGAGAAAAAAAAAGCCAGACGACGTTTTATGGGTTTAGGCGCCAGAGCCAGGCTAAAATAAACCATGGAAATCCCATAAAATGTCAACTTTGATTAGGGGCTTGTTTGTCAATTCTAGTATCGTAAACTCAGGGCGTAGTTAAACTCAAAAACAGTAGACCGCCCCGCGAAAGGAAACCTATCAGAGATCAGCAGTATAGTTTGTATATATAGCAACAGGCAAATGTACTGTCAAAACGAATAATCCTGTGAGTGGATTGTGTAATTTAATGTGATTGACATGCAGGTCATACTGAGGATAGTAAGAGAAGAAAATAGAAGAGAAGAGGACGTCTCAACTTAACGTTGAACTTGGAGTTCTGTCAGAGCCTTGAGGGCAAGCAAAGTCGCAGGTGGGAAGACTCACAACCTTCCTACTTGAAAGTATCGCACGGGCTCCACTTGGAAAGTTTTTATTAAAGCTCCAAAAATTCTCGATTCGCTCACGAGCTACAAAATCATACGCATCAGCTGCGTAGAGTTATATTCATCGCCACTGCAGAGTGAAGAATTCCGGCTGACTATAATTATTCATCGTTGATTTTCGCATCAGCAGAGCCTGACGTTTGTCCAAAAAATACGTAGAGTCCCACTGAACTGATGCAGCAGCATCCTGTCTGTTCATTGTTATTTTTCCGCACTAGCAGAGCCTGATGTTTGTCCTTAAAACACGCCGTCCGGCAGGAGTGGAGCAGCAACATCCCCGCAGCCCCGTAAATGTTTTCTCATCAGAAATTGGACTTTGAAGTGCACGACGAGCCACAAAGTAGTATGCCGGCAACAGAAATACAGTTAAGTGACTGCAACACCCCATCATAACAGTCGCACGTGAGTCAATATCCATTTATTCTAATTTGTACGAGGTGTACCATTATTTAGGTTTAATTTGAAAATTAGGTTATGAAACTATTTATATTTTTCCCATTTGCCCTTGCTTACTCAGGCAGTATTTCTTGCATTGTTTTAATTTAATATCTGGCATACGTTCTCAGTATTGGTGTAATTTATTGTATTGTCATATTGCAATTTAGACAGATATTGTTGCTGAGCCGTTGATTTGATAACAACCTGTATTGATAAATCACAGCACCATAGCAAGAATATCAGCTAGACATTTATGTTTCTGTCCATGTGGAAACTTTCGCCATTTATATAACTGCATAGAATTTTTAGAGTAGTAGTTAGTCCTAATTAAATTTGTTACGTTTGTCTAAATTAGTTCTCTCTTTTTTGTGTTTTGCATCCCTATACTGATTTCACAGCCATTTGACAATCATATGTTTCACAAGGAAACTGACGGGTTAACACGTTGAGTGCCACGCGAATTTACAAGGAAATCCTCGTCAGGCCACGCGCGCTGCTTAGAAGTGCGCTGGTATTGTGGTATAGCAATGCAATTTTTTGAAAAGAAATATTTAAATACATTAATGATACAATCCTGTAATACATAAAAATTAAGTGAATGTTGAATAAATTTTAGGTAATTACTTAAAACGATGTAAATTTTTTAGTTTTGATATCATATTTTACACTGTCAGTCACCGGTGACTGACGCGGCCTGAACGCAAAGTTCAGTGTCGGTCACCGATGACTGACGTGGCACAACGTGTTAAGCAATGATAAGCGTAATGATAGGTGCATTTATCCAAGTTAAGCAATTTGGCACCTTATTATTAACTTAATAATAATATAATATATCGTCTCCTTTTGTCACAAAGGCGCAATTTATAAATAAAATTTCAGAAAACCACAACGTCAATATCAAAATCAATGAATGTCGATCTAGTAAATGATCTTTTAATAACAAGTCCATCGATACATTATTGTAGACTTGTAGACTGAAATCCAATTTTTTAAATTTAAATATCCAATATTGTCCAATATTTTATTTTTAACGCAATAATGTGACCAAGACACTAAAGTCAAATCTGTCAATGAAGAAAACTATAAAAATTCATATGTAAAAATAGGCATAATTAATTTATTGAGATAAAATGTTAACATTTACTAGAAGCTTCAGATGCATACCTTAGGTATAGAAAAGAACACAATGAATTCAAGTAAAGCCTACAATGGACATTATATTATGAAAAGCACTGATAAGAAAGAAAGAAATCGAAAATGTAATAACTAGCAATCCCCTATTTGGTTGTCTACCTCTGACTCGTAATTACATATTGAACACTTAATTGTTAATTAGATAAGACGCCTCAGTTATATAAATTAAATAATTACCTTTGTTTTATACACAAACGATATAATAATAATAATAATAATTACCACATAGTTTTATTTTTTAAAGCAGCCAAAAAGAAAATTAATCATTTTCAGAACATACACAATTATCCGATGGAAAAGAATATGTCATGATTACTAAAATTGATTCCATTATTCTGATAAGTGAACGTTCTGTGAAGGAAGTAATAAAGAACTGTTTGATTGTTATACATGTGGAGGTTAGGTTCAGGACTAAATGTGGTAGTTATGTGATTTATGCAAACTCGCAATAATTGGGAAGAAGGTTGGTGTAAACTCGATTAGGGGAATCCTGGATTTAACACGGTAAAATAGATAAAAAAAACTCACAGGAAATGAACACAGATGAGAGATAATGGATTTGTCGGCAGTAAAATAGATTCCATACTCCCTCGAGGAAATCAACATACCTGAAGACATTACTTTAATAGAACGGATGGCGAAATGATTAGTAATTGATTAGAAGTAATGTTTAACTGAGCGTAGAAATGGACGAGTTAAGAGCTTTGATTCAGTAAAGAAAAGTCTTTTGAAGAGGAAAATGAATAACAGAATTCTTAAACGAATACCAGAACCTTACAGGATTTTTGCAAAACCTCGAGTTGGGGGTGTTCATCTGACGTCGTCGGGTGCGGGGGCTTTCCCGGCGAGGGTTTCCCCGATTGGGGTTTCCCCAGCTGGAACTGCTCCGCACCAAATGGCGTCAGATGGGGATTCCCAACATGCGGGTATATAAGCTTAGGACTTTCACGAACTCTTCATTCTGCCTTCACTTGACAAAGGGAGCAGTTGGCTCCCGAAACGTCGTGTTTTTAAACCTTACGCCAGTGTCAAAATAACTGTTTGTTAACAGAATTCAAGAGTTATGGATCAGTGTTAAAATGGAGTTCTAGATTTTTGATGTTCCTGTTTTGCAAAATCCTTTACGTATTTTGAAGAAAAATAGAGCATCAATTTCTAAAGTAGCAAGAGGAGAAATATAACGAATAGATACAAGAAAAAGGAAAAGAAATTGTTGATATATGAATAGAAAACATAACGTAATGTTCATAAAAAAGGCAACAGAAACATACGTTTGAAAGGCAAAATAAATTAGAAAATGACAAGCACTTAAACTAGAGGAAAAATTATATGCGATATGAATGAATAAATCACTGGCTTTCAAGAGGGAAATGAGATTTTGAAAACAGCGTAAGAAATTGTCCAGTGAAGGAGAAACAAATACTGCCTTAAAAGAATGGATTAGATAACGATAGGAAAACAAAGAACATGTACAAATTTCACTAATTACGATAAATTAAATGGCAATCATGGTATAGAAAGCCGAATATTATGGAAACATCCACCAAACCTGAAACCCCCAAAAACGTTCTTAACAAGCGGCATGAATACTAATTGTGAGGTTTCGAAATAAAACTGCTAGTTTTCCTTGTGCTTTTAATAGAAAAGTTTTTGTGTCTGAATCTATACTTTTATGATTTTTAAAAGGCCATTGGCGTCATGGCAACCTCATATTTGAGTAAATTCAGTGTAAACTTGTAAAGTAAAGAAGCTGTCTATTTTCATTAGGAATAATAAGGGGTGCATATTTTAAGACATTTAAAAAAATTTTTTACTACTAATAGTAGAAGTCTCTTAGAGTAAGACTAAAGTAAGACTAAAGTAAGACTAAAGTAAGACTAGAGTAAGACTAAGACTAGAATAAGACTAAGACTAGAGTAAGACTAAGACTAGAGTAAGACTAAGACGGGTTAGATACAATGACATATTCTCTGACCCGCCACCACTGGGGAGAACGTGATAGGTGGGAAGTTAGGAATGGTGGCATCTGGAGGCGGCTCTGTAATCCCAGACTGCTACCGTTGGTGCAACTAAGGTGCTAGGTGTTGCTCATCTCTCCCCAGGAAATATTTAGCCCCTAGAAAAATAAAACTACAAATAAATGCTATGTGTGAGGAGCATTGGAGAGTGGCTAAAGCCACGTACAATTCGAGGTTAGCTACGTCAATGCGTAACCTACCACTTTTAAAATAATAAATCCGGTATTATGGCAAAAGTATAAAACGCAAAGCATACGTCACCACAACTTGTTTAATGTGAATATGCATGTTGAAAACCATCATGTTCAATTAGTTCATATAACTGTACCTAGTTTTCATTTCAAGGCAATAGAATTACGTTCTAGTCGTTCTTAAGAAATTAATTTTTTGAGCGGGAAGTTTGCACTCTTTATTTCTAAACCTATTCTTTGACTCATTAGTTTCGTCCTTCAAAAACAATAGCTTATTAAAATATGGAGATTTTGATCGTGAATCGAGGGTAATGAAGCTAATGCTTTGAAATATCCAATTATCATTCAATGCAATTCAAATTTATTTTCGGGCAGATAAAATTACAGCTTACAGTATAAAAAAGCATACAAATAATCGATCTGCCCGGGCAGTTATAAAGTCTGACATATCCCCAGCTGCCCGAGGCAAAATAACTATATAAATTAAAATATAACAACAGGAATAAATCAATAAAATTATGCAAAAAATCAGTTTTCCAAAAGATATTTATGTAGGTATTTTTTAAAAAGTGGGAGTGAACTCAAAATTTTAATTCTGTCAGGAAGAGGGTTCCACACCCTAGGGCCCATACAACCCGTGCATACCAATCCAAGATTTGTTTTGGAGAATTCTGGTATTAGATTATTTAGATTTCTTGTGAAGTGATTATGTCCAGGTGGGATTAAGGACATAAGATTAAGATATAAAACGATTCATATGGCATTAAACATAAAAATAAAGATCTTGTAAATTAGTAATTTTTCAATTAGTAATATTTGAGTATTATTGGAAGATGAATAAAAGGAGTGAGACACATGACTATTGTAAGACAAAAGTGAAATAAAACGTTTCTGAAGAGCAGTAATTCGCGAGAGATTGTATTTTGTGGTACAGCCCCAAATCAGTGAGCAATAATATATGTTAGAGAAAATCAAAGAAAAGTAAAGATTTATAAGAATTGGAGTGGGTAAATAATATGCAATATTTCTTATTATTCCCAAATTTCTACTAATTTTCGTACATATGGTGTGAATATGGGTGTCCCGTTTTAAATTAGATTGAAATGTTATAACAAGAAAATTAATTTCTGTTGAGAATGAAATTGATTCATTATTAATATTAAGATGAAAATTATTTAGATTAATATTTCTTTTATTTGTGAATAAAAAGCTCTTAGTCTTTGTTCTGTTAAGGGTTAAGTAGTTAATGTTAAAGAAGTTAATAATGTGTTTAATATCTTCATTAACTATTGTGATTAGGTTGTTAATATCAGTATGTTTAGAGAAGATACTTGTGTCATCAGCGAAGCAAATTGGTTCGAAGGATGTTGGTAGATGAAAAATGTTATTGACATAAAAGTTAAATAATAATGGTCCAAGAATAGATACTTGGGGCACACAAACATAATAAATTGTAGAGTGTAGAGCAGCAGCCATTCATGTGAACATATTGTTGTCTGTTAGTTAAGTAGTTTTTGAAAAGGGTATTGCAAGGGCCACGGATACCAGCTAGACTAAGCTTATATAGTAAACGTTCATGGTTAATTGTATCAAAGGCCTTCGACAGATCAAAAAACACACCAACTGCTGCTTGTTTAGAATCCAGAGAAGAGTAAATAAAATCTGTAACTGCAATTAAAGCCTGTTCCACTGATCTACCCTCCATAAATCCAAATTGATTTAGATGAATGATTTTGTTTAATGAGAAAAAGCTATATAATCTTTTATAGAGTATCTTTTCAAAAATCTTGGCAAAAACTGTCAATATTGATATTGGTCTGTAATTGGCAATCTCATATCTATTTTCTTTTTTAAATACAGGTGTAACTGCTGAAATTTTAAGATCTTGTAGAATAACACTTGTGGAAATAGATTATAAATGTGGGTGAGAGGCTGCAGTATAATATCTGAAACATATTTAATAGCAGCCGGGTGAATCTGATCATGTCCAGGGCCCTTATTAGGGTTAATTTCCTTTATTAGTTTAGCAATTTCAGCGGGTGTAACTGGTGAAAGAAATAGTGAATCTTTAATGTCATAGTTGTAGCATCCACTATTCAAATGGGACATTGTATTATGGGCCTGTGCCAATCCAAACGGAAAATCGATAAATAGTTATTGAAGGCTGTAGGTATTTGATTTTGGTTGGCAATGGTTTGATTCCCAATAACAAGACACTAATTGGGTTTTTAGATGTTTAGTTCTACCAAGGAGTTCATTTAATCCCAATCAAATTTTTTTTGATCGGAGCATTTAAAGAATTTTTCCAGATAGTTTCGTTTGCCAGTTTTAGTTTTTTGTTTAAGTTATTTCGAAATTTACGAAATGCAGTTAGATGATCAGATGATTTGTGTTGTACGAAGCTTGAGAAAAGTCTATTCTTTTTTTTTTCTTTTAGAAGAAAATTATTGATCCATGGTTTTCTGATCCGCTTACTTCTTGCAATATTTTTAAGAGTGAAGCATTTGAATAAATAGATTATAAGCTCGTTGAAAATCATTAGAATTAAGTAAAGTGGTCCAATTGATTTTTATCAATTCTGATTAAAGTAAGAACAGGTTACTTTCCGAAAGATCCCTTATCGAAAAACAGCTTACAAAATTATTACGATGGAAATCTTGAATATTATTAGTTATAAAAATAGGTAGGTGATGACTTATATAGTATGTGAGTATTCCTGAAAGGTGTGGATAAGTATTAGTTATACAGAGGTCAATCATAATTTGGGAGTAAAATGTTATTCTAGTAGGGCATTGATTGTAAAATGAAAACCTCTAGTATGAACTACATCTTCTAAATTTTTAGCATTAACGTTTTGGTTTGAACTCTTGTCAATATTTAGATCACCAAGTATAACTAATACCAATTTTTCAGTGTTAACAAAATGCATAAAGGTCTTTAAGAAAGTTAAAAATTCCGCAATGTCATCATTCGGTGGTCTATATATTGTAGAAATAAGGATTCTAAAAAGATTTTATGACTATGATTTCAATGTATAGAAATATTCCACTCCAATGATTATAATTTGAATATGAGATTCATTGATGTACATAAATTGCCACTCCACCTCCGCAACCATTCTGGCGGCATTCAGTAACTAGGCTGTATTGAGCTATATGCAAAGGATAGTTAGGCTTGAAACCACGTTTCAGTAATATAGATAAAATGAGTAATATTTTTTAGTTCATTCAATAAATCATTAAGAAAATGAATTTTATTCAAAAGGCTGCAGGTATTTATATGTAGTGAGAATAAGTTATTTTGGGAGGATTGAGTAAAAATTACTTTTGAACGTCGGAAATATTGACCACATAGGTTGCTGGTGCTATTTACAGGTGTGAAACATATCATAATGTTTAAAAAAATTTAGAATAACTACAGTATATCAATTAGAAGAATAAAACCTTGACAAAAAATAAATAAAGTGAATAAATAAAATAAAAAATGTATAAAATAAAAATTAATCAGGAACCAAAAGGTAACACAACGATAAATAAAGAATTAGTCAGTGCATGTGTATGGGTACATTATACAGGGTATAAAATGAAATAGATGTTTAATAGTGTAAGAAATAGATAGCAAAAGGTATAAATAATCCTGTAGAAAAAGTAGAAGAAAGTACACAAAACTCAAAATGAATATTAGTGGAGGAATAAATTATCTTATCAAAAGTATTGAAATATAATACAAGCAATATAATGTAATAAAAGGCGTAAAGTATGAGATTTTCAAATAAATCACCAACTGTTGAAAGATTAAATTAATCAGGCATTGAAACAAGATGCTAATGTAGATAAATGCGAATAACTTATTCAAATATAGCACTTAATTTGGTTAAGTCATAAAAGGGAATGAGAATAACTTGTTGAAACGCAACATTTAGGTTAAATCGCAATCCCAAATAAGCAATATTTCATATATTAGTAAATTTGAACAAGTAATTTTGAGGACGAATATCTCAAAACGTCAAGTTCAACAAATCAAAAAATAGGTTAGGTGGTTGGTTAGCTGGCTATATCTATATGGCGTAAGGATAGCAAGGGTCGTTCTGCACCAAACAAGGTGAGATCGAAGAATAGAACATGATTTGAATATATTTATTTGGATATATAAATAATGTGCCAACCAAAATAATAAAGAATGAATACTGCAATAAAATCAAGAAAAGTTTAGAAAATAATGATAACAATAGATAAATAATAATAATAATGTAATTTTAATTCATACCTCTGTAATTTGAATGATTTTATAAATATGAAATGTAGCTGATTGGATTTCGCAGAATCAATAAATGGGAACTATAAAATATTGAGTTTCATTGAGCTGCACAACTATTTACGTACATTGTGATTTGCAATTATGTTGAAATATCAAAATATTGAATTATGGTATGATTATGACGCGTATCGAGCAAGTTCACCAAGTTTTAAAATATTATTTCCTCGCTGACTATCAAAAAATATGGAACTGTCCATAATATTATTCAGTACTGATATCACAGACCGGAAAACGAAGTTGAACGTTAGCGGAAAAAATTTGTAACCACGAAACAGTTTATGTAGATAAGCATTATATTAAAATATAAGTAAATGTATTTAATTATCTATGAAAAGGAATCAAGTGTAATGGATCACTTAATAGTTCATTTCAATGTATTAGCAGTATAGTATTACGGGTTGAGAGCATCTCTAATCAAAAGTGCTCCAAAATTCGACATTTCTTGAGCACCGAGATGATACTACATATGGATACCTCTTCAACTCGACCTCATAAGACGGGTAGTCAAAATGACGCATGCAACAAGAAGTGCGTTTAGCCGCCTCAAGAAGAGAAAAACCCTTCTAGTCCTGAGCACATATTCTTTTTTCAGTGTACTAAGGTTATGCCATATGTTTTACGTCTAAGTACTTACGGATAAATATATCACCTTTGCCATTTAATGATTCAATGCATATAAATTTTGTTCCATGTTCAAAATTATTAAAACAATTTTACAAAATTACTTTCAGACTTTAATATCATTATCAGTATAACTAATTCTCAAGGTATCCCATTATGGATATGTAGATATTCCAAAATCTGAAAGTTTTCGAAATTTTAAAGACGTTTAGATCCAAGTATTTCGGATAGGAGATACATAACGTATAGAATAAATGAAATGTTGAGAAGAGTGTTTTATGAAAAGCTTTCTAAAATGAACTAGTTGCTACACTAGAAAGAAAAACAGATAAATTGGTGTGAGTTAGACTCGCAATATAGATTAGCAATTTGCTGGAACCACGGAGGCTTGGAGTGGAGCATACCATCAACCCGCTAATGTCAACACAAGAAACGGAGTGTGTCACAGGAAATTTTCAATGCGAAAGGATATCAAGTCATTAGACATACACTAGAATGATCTTAAAATAGTAACGGCCCGCTTCACCCGGGACGCAAGCTAACCAAGTTAGTTGTATATGAACATCTCCATATTTGTTGTGTAGAAATGCTCTAGGGTAATGGTTTTACCACAAGAGAAAGATTTCTAGTGCGCATGCAAAAACACTGTCTATTCGTGGACTTAAAACCAGTAAAACTAGAATTTTCGCACTAAATTCGAATTGGCCTTAAATAATGCATGTTTTTAAACTCAGTCATGAACGCATTAACTATAATACTCACAATGCATATGCCAGAGCAGTAAATTGGACTTCGTAACAAAAGTTGGCATTGTGGTAGCTGGAGGTGTCAGATGAGAGATTGTGGAAGTACGAACCCTTAGTTCGGCGATTTAAGGGAGCTAGGGTCATGCAAACTTATGCATTCAGCTGTCAAAAAAAAAAAGAAAATGCTAAAGAATCCGAGAGAAAACCTTTAAATTCGTTTTTTATTTAATTTTTGTTTTCAATGTGCATAGCACATTTTTATTCGACCACTGGTCAGCTCAAATTGACCCCAATTTGTATTCCACTCGTTTTGGAATCGTCAATATTCCAAAGTGCACGACCTTGCTTATCCCTATAAAATGTACATAAACGTGCCAGTCGTTGGACACGTATTTCTACAGACAACTGACATTTTTGGCCAAGACTGTACATAATCATTCAGTAGTGCACGGAAGGAATAAAGATATGTATGTATTAACAACAAAATGGAATCCTCAAACTTCCGTCTCTAATACATTACACCCTAACAGAACCCACCTTTGCTCTAATCACCCGTCACTGCTGATACTGTCAATTCGCGGGAAGTTGGAATCCAGGTTCCGTTAGTTGAAGTAGCAGACGGGTTGTTCCATTGCAGTAGAGGGAAGGGAGTCTTGTTATAACTGGTTTTCGCGCACGAAAAGACAGTTCCGGCAAAATGCTCTTCTCTCTACTGCAATGGAATGACCCGTCCGCTACTTCAGTTAACGGATCCTGGACGCCAACTTCTCGTGAATGGACAGTACACATCTGGACTTTTGAAAGATTTTGAACATTTTCAAAATGTGCAACAAGTTTGCTTCTCTTTTGCGGAAAAAATGTATCATCAACAGAATTGTTCATTTTAGTCTTCCGTCAAATGTTTGCATTGTGAATCTGTCATTTGCTTTTCTGATATTTACTATGCTTATCGTACGATGTCCTGTGTCAAAAGTTCCTATCTATAAAAATAATTTCCCGTGTGAATATTTTACGCTTCTTGAAAACAAAAATTAAATAAAAAACTGAATTTAAAGGTTATTCTCCGATTCTTTAGCACTTTTTTGAAAGCTGGATGCATACGTTTACATGACCCTAGCTCCCTTAAATCGACGAAGTAGGGATTCGCATTACCACGATCTCTCATCTGACATCTTCGGCTACCACCATGCCAACTTTTGTTAGAAAGTTGAGTTTATTGCGCTGGTAGGTGCATCGTCAGTGAAACGAATTAACCGTTACGGTATGGCTAGGAGCTACTATTTCGATTTATAAGTGGTTTTTAGCGAGAAAAAGGAGGCCATTTTTATTGAGCTTTATTGAGCCCTTCTAGGCTAAACTTTGAACAGCAATTTTAAAATTAGTGGAAAAATAACTAATTTTTAAGGAATTTTCTTGTTGGCTATTTATGTTCAAATACTTGAAGGCATAGTGCGATATGATTCCTTTTAAGAATCATGCATAAGTCATGGGAAGGCGATTTCGATTATACTAATATATTGTTATCATTTATCGCAATTGTGTTCATTGCATCCAAAAAATTTTATGAAATCTATAGAATGCATACATATTTATAGTGGCTAACACATTAATAATCAAGCTTGAGAAAATAGGACATTTTATACAACGCTTATAAATTTGCCGCAATAGAAATAAGGAATATCCCCGTCGCTTCCCTAGTGCCATCCTAAATACCCCGAGGCTATCAGTAACTGTTTCAAACTTTCCCAACAGATAAGGTATGATGTATGTTATCAGCAACCCAGAGAGTTTAACCTCTGCTCGCAATTAAAGTTTGACATATCCGTTACATCTACTGCAAAAATTCGAATATGATAGCCCAGACGTAGAGTAGTTTACATCCTACTGGTATCAGATATTGACTTTTGTCAACTTTTTTTGGCTTTTTTGAAAATTACACTTGGTTCTCTCTTCCCCATCTCTCTCTCTCTTCAAGTAAATATCATCCACGATATTAAATTCAATCAATATTTCTTTTAAAATAAGTATACATTTTACTATATAATTTCCTTTTGTGATATTTTAAATTACATTTAAATAATATTTAATTATAATATATATTATGCTACGTTACCGGGTTTTCCGTGGCTTCCTGAATACTATATATGTGGTATATACAATCGGAGATTTAAAAGGAGTTGGACAACTCATTCACAGCGGCTCTAACTCCATAGGCACCTATCGAATTTGATTGAACAGATGTTGGGATCATCACATATGTCAATTAAAACCTAAATGTGTTTTATTGAAATGTTTTTTGATCGAATCTTATTCCCTGAAGTATTTGAACAAGATTGGGAAATCTCGAGTCCAAGAAATCGTTCTTTCTTTTATTAAATGCAGTTAAAAGCCTAGCTTTTTTTCATTTAAAAAAATATTCCATTCCATTTCATATTACAAAATACTTATAAACCAAAACCTTAACCAACTGTCCTTAAGACAGAGATATATAGGCGTAATCTGGCAGAGGCAAGGGGGCACTTTCCCCCCAATTGTTTTAGAAAAGAGGCAAAATCCTACTTTTCCCCCATACAATTTTTTTTGTTTTTTGATCCCTCCACCCCGCAGTTTATGCTATATTTAACAACGAATTTACGTCTATGCTCACATGCACACACGTTTATAGGAATACAAACTTCAAATAATCATAAAATATTCCATTTCAGTTCAAATTCTGTAGAAAATAATTACGGAATCACAAATTTATATTTTTGCGTCAAATCGGGGATGGGTAAAAAAGTTTCGTCGTTTTCCTTACCGTAACAGATGACTTTCTGAAGGAAATAATAAAATTTACATGTCAACTAGTGCACAGATTCAAATATTGACATGCATATTTCGATATATTACCATCGTTGTTGCGATATTTTACAAAAATCTGCAGTAATGTAAACTGACTGCTAATAGTAGTGTAAAATCTTTCCGCCAGTGGGGATGCTGAAATGGAAAGTACCTGATAGAAATGGATCTGATTTGCTTGATATTTACAAAATAGGTTCAGATTAATGTTTAAAGCATACCCTTGCCAACTTTTTGTTCGCGAATTCGTGGATACGAAATTAATACTTTGAGTTGCTACGAAAATTATATTTTTTTATTCTTAACGTTTAAAGAAATGCCCGACAAATTTCATAGTCAAGTCGTACGCATGCGCAGTTATTCGTCATAGCACTGCTTGAACAGTTAGTAGTAGAAAAGTAACAGTTTCGCAATAACTTGAAGTATTAATAAATAGTGATATACAAAGTCGTTCATTTTGGTGATTTGTTTCAATAGGTCACAGCCATTGAAATGACTCGTTCTTTCAACTAGTTCACTTGACGAGAGCATGCTCCTCAAATCACTTCTTTCCTCTTTCGTTGTTGGGAGTGAAGAATAAAACGCGTGCTTATGCATGTGCACAACTTAAACTCCTTGCAATCTTTAAAACAAAGATAAAATATATATGATACAATCGTTCGTTTAAACACCATAGTTTGGCTAAAATTCCGCCAGTATACCTAACGCCACGAAATTTTTCAAGCATTTACTTCTATATATGAAATAGAAGTAAATACTATATATAAGATAATATGCATTCCCCGTCAATATTTCCACCTTCACGTTTTACTCTCACAAGGAAAGCATCTAATAGAGATCTTAACTATTTGCTTAAAATTTACAAAATCGCCTTTAAATCACCTTTCTTCAATCCAAAAAAGATTTACTAGACTTTTGTCTCGCAGATCTAATATGAATTCTACCTCATGGGCCTAATTAAATATTCTTCCTATAAATAAGTTGTTGGAATTTAAAGTTGGAATAATTATGTTCAACTGTATTAAACTTGGCTTGAACAGAGAAATTTATAAACCTTTGCAATCCACCTCCACCTACAATACCCGTAACTCCAGCAATATAATTATACATACAAGCAATGTAATTATACATACGTTTTGCTCGTACTAATTTCTTGTACCATGATATGGCAGTCCAAGTTTTAGAATCCTTTTCTAACTGATTTGAAATCAGTCAATAATTTAACTCTTTTCAGGTCAAAAGTAAAAAAAGTATTTTGGCTGGTTGATTGTGCTCAAGTGCTTATGCCGTTTCTTTTACATCAACATATTGCAATGTTGTATTATGTCCATTTACATGTATCCTTCTTATTACTGTTTTATTAATGCATTATGTTATTTATATGTATGTATGTGTGCGTGCGTGCGTACGTGCGTGTGTGTGTACATACGTACCTGTTTGTTATTACTATGTCATCAATATATTGTGTCATGTAACGGGTGTAGAAGCAAAAAGGAGAATAAATTTGCAGCCTCGGCATTTGAATATGCGCAGTAAGATTAAAAAGAAGAAAATGTACAAATGATAGAATGTGTTTTCGGCTTTCTGGTAAAGTAACTTAAAGTGATCTGTTGTTTGATCTATCGTTTGAAAATGCCTTCGGACCAAGAGGTGCTCCGCGAGCGTCTTGTACGATTCTATAAAACCCATCGAAAAAAGGTAAAAAATTTGTAGTCAACCATTTTGAGAGTGAGAAAATACTACCATCTATAGAATTCTCAATCGACCTTTGACAAGAAGAAAGTCTGGAAGTGGAGGAAAAAACAAAATTTTTACAAAACCTCGTGATAAACAGTTGCTGAGGCAATCTGATACCAAGTGTGGAGTGTCCCTATGAGAAGCTGCAAGGAAATTTAAATGCCATCACACAACTATCGGAAAAAGACTAAAAACGCTTGAGGTCAAGTGTACAAAAGAGCAGAGGTCACCATACTACACCGCTGAGCAGATATCAACGGTGAAGTCAAACTGCCGGTGGATGGTTCGTCACTTGGGCAAAAAAGAGTTTATTTTGGATGATAAGAAGTATTTCACTCTCAGTACACCCGAAATAGCCGGGAATGATATTTTTTATTCCAGAAACTCCTCTGCAGCTCCTCCTGAGGTAAAATTAAAGTTCAAAAGCAAACTTCAATCCAAGGTATGCTGTACATTGCGGTGTAAACGAAGGGCATTTCACTTCCATATTTCATTCCGAGCGGACTTGCAGCCAAGAAGAAAACCTACCGAAAACAGTATTTGACCAAATATTTGGTTCTCTTTATTCGAAAATATCACCAAGAAGATAATTTCATCTTTTGGCCGGACAAAGCGTGTTCACGCTATGCCAAAAAAACTTTACATTACTTGGAGAAGCAAAAAATTCCGTTGTACCCAAAGACCGTAATCCAACAAAGTTGCCTCTGTGTCGCCCCATTGAAGACTTTTTTTGGTGAATTGGCTCAAATCGTGTACAAGGGAGGTTGGAAGGCCAAAAATATCCAACAACTAAAAACTCGTATCAGATATTCATTGAAAAAAATGGACGTGAATGGCGTACAAATGGCCTGTGCAAGCATCTGGACGAAACTCCGTCATGTTGCTGACCGCGGACTCTTTTCGAAAATTCATTAAATGTATTTTGTACATAAATAATTGGCCAATTCAATAAAAACCATTTTTTTTTAACAGTTCATTGATTCAGTTTTTACATCCTTTCAACTTTATTCTCATTTTTGCTTCTACACACGTTATCTGTCTGTATGTACCGTTTTGTCATCCTTAGTGATGCGAACAACTTCAGGAAGTCGTTCGTCGGTGTGTACCTTTATTCTCATTACCACCTTGGCATCGTCTTCGCTGTGTTATTGTGTGTTTTGTATTGTCTCTTTTGCCTGAATAGTGCCCAGGAAATAAACTGAATTGAATTGAAAATAGTCCACAAATAACTTGACGTAGCAATATACCTACCTTAGATCAGATTTGAAAATAGTGCGCTTATAACGTTCATTTATTACATAGATGGGTCTAAATTTAGCGGATATGTTGATGAAGTTTTGACTGTGGAAATATTACCAAAAGTCAACAACTATCACAAAATTCCCTTCAATTTATATAGCAGAACTACACCATTTTGGTTTTTTGCACTGGAGTACAGTCATAGTAATTCAATATCACCAACAGTTGGTTTTAGCGATTGGCCTTACATTTTGCAAACTCTTATTTAGAAAATGCTTCAAGCACTCTGGACTTCACAAATTTGCCCATTATTATTATTACATTCGAAAAATAAACAATGTATTGTTAACTTTTGCTGGGCACCTGGATATGTTGGGATTGCTAGGAATCAACAAGCTAACATTGTTGTAAAATCCGCGGTAATGTAAACAGAAAATTCAGACATTGCTTTTATTGATTTTCAAAATCAGATGTTTCATAATTTCTTTACAGTAAATGACAGTTAGATTGGGACTATCCAGGGGCGTAGCACTTCAAAAATTATGGGGGCTCATACAACTTTGAAATAATCAAATGATTTAACGTTAAGAAAAGAGATGTGCTGTGTTATTTAATGGGGCTTTAGCCTTTTAAGCCTCCTTTCCTAAGTCACTAGGCGAACAAACTCTTAACGAACTTTACCTTGTTGAACCTTAGATTGGATTTTAGAAGAACGACCTGCGTCTGGTTCACTTGAAAGACTCGGTCAAATGACCGATTCGTCTGTGAATGACACATCACTATTAATAACTTCATAATTTCGCATTGGGGCATTTACAGATGGGAGCCGGGCAGGGTTATGCTTCAAACATTGGTCTGAACCTATTTTGTAAATTTTAAGCAAATCGTAGGGATCGCAATCAGGTACTTTCCTTGTTAACTCTATTAACAGAATTCAACCATGGAGCAAGACATATATCTTTTACCGCTGCTGTCTGCAGGTGTTTTTTGGCAATAAGTTTTAAATGGCCATTATATGTAGACATTTGCATGTACAAGTTTTTTTATATTTGGTTAGATTACAATTGTGATTAGTCAAGAAATGAGGATTATTAGAAATTTTTCTTTCCCCATACAGAAGTTTGAAAGTTAGAAAAAGAATAACGATTTGAATTAATTTTTGAATTGGCAAACAATTTGAGAGTATTTATATATAGTATTATGAATTAAATTAGAGTATTATGTAATTTTGGTATCGCATTTAAGTAGGCCGGATAAAAAAAAAGTAGCCAATGGATATAAGTCCAAAAATTTTCTCTTCAGAACTCAATATTTTGCTTAATTTTGCCACAACCCAATTTGTATATCTATCATAATCACATTTGTCTGCTGCAACTTACACTGAAGTGAATTGAGAAAGCAATTTTTTTGGGGAATGCGTTTACTAAACATATCCAAACTCACAATATACACACACAAAGAATTGTTCTTTAATATTTAACAGAAAGATGGTAAAAATATGTCAACATTTCTCTTTTTTTTAATCCATCTATACGTATAGACGTGTGTGGAAGAAAGAAAAAACATATAGAGGATAAAATAATGGAAAAACCAGTACACTGAAAAATACATGAGATTTTTACTCCCACCATTTCGGCCTATAGACAGATAACCATAATCAAAAGAACTTAAACACTGTTTTTAAGTTCACTTAATAATTGTGATCTCTGTCGGCAGAAACAGAAATATTGGGAATAAAAATCTAACATACTAACCAGTGTATGCTGATGCTTTTATTTATACATATAAATTTTATAAGGGTTTTTATAGCCAAGAGCTGTTGATTTATGTAAAGATAATTAGAATTATAAAGAAACATTTACGTTGAAATATTATCCGGAGAAAACTTACTCTAATCTTTCTCTTCATAATGTAATTAAATCGATCCCATATATTATTTCCCGCGCGATTTTAATCTGAGTGATTAATTTTACATACTTTTTTCTCTATATCAATTTAAATATGCGTATAACACGCTAAGCATATCCTGACTTCGACGCGTTGACCTCAACCTTTCTCTAGCAAGATCTATCCCCCCCCCACACATAAAAAATATGATAAATCAAGTTTTTATCTGATTAACATACTAGTAGTTTCAGGTGGATTGCGTGCGAGCAAGCCATAATCAGCCTTTATGTATAACTCATCTTGAAATGGACGTTCCATTATGCTCCAATTAAACACGGTGTTTCATTTCTTTTAAATTCGATTTTTCCTATCAATGTTAGGTGTTCGGCGTGCCGATATTTTTAAAAGAATTACCATGGTAGCAATGGCCCTCAAAGCAGAGATAGCCATTACGTTGCACTATTTTAATCAATTCTTCTTCTTGCAAGATTTAAAAAACCCATTTCTTCTTTGGCATTTGGCATTTCTACAACATTCTTCTGAACCTATTTCATACTCCATTGCCAGTAAAGGACAGTTTCTCTAAGATTGACTTAAAACGATAGGTAACTCTAAATCCATGAGAATGAATTTCTGTGTCAAAGTAAATAAATAAGAAAAAATTTGCTTCAGTTTGTAGGCAAATAATTGTAACTAGAGAGGAAAAACATGCCAAGATCAACGGGGATTTCAATAGTGCATCAGCTATCAACTGAATCGACACATTTTTTAGATCTTAATATAAGTGACCAATCTCTTCAACCTTCACTTTATTAACTCAACAATAATTCTGAGGACGAAATTTCAGAAACCGCACATCATTCCAATAATCTTATTTCCATAAGTGCAAAAGTAATCAAACCCTTTGGAGACGCAACGTCTTTTGGTAAAAATGCGACGTTTGTAATGTCCGTGCAGACTTCATTACAGTCCCATGATAGGGTTGTGAAGAACATTTTATTGATAAAGGACTTCAGTCATGGCTAGATTAAAAGCATCTTTATATCCGAAGCCTTTGTTTATGAAAACATATTTAAAACGCTTTGTATTTTCATACTGCCTTAATGTCTAACGATCCCTATGCTCAACGCAGAGAGAGAGAGAGAGAGAGAGAGAGAGAGAGAGAAAATCAAAATGTAATGTTCCTGACGGCTATGGTTATTTAACATTAAATATTGGCGTGAGAATGCGTGACATTGTGTAAATTAGAGACACACTCAAGAAAATTAAGTGGGCATGGATTATGAAATGCTTTCTGCATTTCTAAAAATGTGTTAAACCACATACTCATTCCACTTCAGCTGTAACTGTGTGTTAAGGAGTGTTTTTGATATGTAGCATCATCGTTGCTGGAAATTAGAACAAGTGGTTTATCTCCCATTTAGACAAATTTCTGGCATAACGTGATTCATTTGGAAATAAAGAAAACGTATATGGAAAATAATGCAGTGGGGATCGTTTATAAGGATACCGATTATAACGATGCACGAAGCGACATAATTACTACAAGATGTTTGGTTTTTTTTTTCATTATTTTAGATGGTAAACTTATCGCTTGTAATGTCTCCATATGCCCTACATATCGTCGGAACCTTTTACAACGACGATTTTTGTCTGTATAAAGGGGTCAGCTTCAGCTATTGCGATTTATTGGGTTTGGTTTGCTTGAGTTTTACGGCACAAGGGTCATGCTGCGCCCGGACCCTCAGTTTTCCGACGAATCCGAGCCGCTTAATGTCTAAGGAACCAACTCTCGGAATACAGTAAGCGTTTTGTTTTTGGAACGGTTGGGAGTTAAACCAGGGGTAACCACACTCTAGGCCAACGCGTTACCACTACACCACCGCAGGGACCTGCTGGGTTTTGGGTTCAACACCCAAGCAAGCTAGGTCGCATGCAGGTCCAACGCGACAATATAGGAGAACTAGGCGGCCGCCTAGGGCGGCATCATGACAGATTTTTTTCAAAAGTTTTTTAGTGAAGATAGAATGCTTCTCTCTTCACCAAAATTTACTCTTTTTCATATTTGTCTCCCTCAACCATTTTTTTTCATACCCTCAACTTCTTGTTTTCTTCATTAACGAATTTTATTCTAACCAATTTATATAACTCTACATAACATTTTCTCATTACCACTACACCTTTCAGTGGCGCGAGCAGCACCGTTGTCGCACTAGAGGTTTGTGGGACACTTTTATCTTTCTGATATCTTTGCGCATTATTACAAGGCATTGAGAATTACACACACTTTTGTCCTTTAACAGAAAAATACTAGACTTTTTTTCCTGCATTGGATCATTTGTTTGTGCGATATGAGATAAACTATGAGTATCATATTATGTTTTAACCGGAACCATAGAAAGAGAGAGGGTGGAATATGGTATATTTTTTTTCACTTTTCGATTGTTGTAAGAAGTACCGGGATGTCGATTTTCTTACGGGGGCGCACAGATCGTTCACCTAGGGCGACAAATTTGCTTGCGCCGGCCCTGGTCGCATACGTGCGAATCGAAGGATGATGCCAGTTGCCTGTATGATACACCTAAGGCGACAGATATTTCGCCTTTCGCTGACACTTAAGAACCAACCGACACCAATGCGGTTTGTGATTACCGATGTGTGTGTGTGGTGGGCGAAGGGAACGACAAGGTCTTATCAAAAAATTGACGTTAAGTTAAATTAAATTGCTTCATTTAACATTTTTAGAAATAACGAATTTTTTAATTAAAATGTGTGAAATAATCTCACCCGCTAGCGACGTGCAAAAGATGGAGAAAAACTACCGTTCAACAGAAGCAAAATACGTCAATAGATATGTGCATAATTCTATGAAACCTTTGCGGGGACTACAAAATACAATAGTTAATTAGAAATATGTTATTGAAAGAGATTGCTGTACGTTACTTTTTAGACATGATGCTATTGGATACTTAATAGACTACTGTATCGTGTAAACGTAACTTTTATATATACTGGGAACTCAAATGTTTTAACAACCCGCTTTATTTCCATGATCTGACCCGCAATATATCCGAGGCATGCTTGTAAATATAGATCAAGTCTAAAATCGCCTTCACAAAACTCTGGCGCCTGTCCTTGGTGCTTCCACACATACACTTCCCGTAATCGCTCGTCCCACCACCGCATGCTATGCTGCCTAAAATGCTTCCTTTTATCCCGCAAAGCTGTGGCATTATTTTATCATATCACGTTTTGATAGGGTACAATGACCATAACCCTTCTTCATAACGCGTGACACCATAAATTTGGATTTATTCTTACCTGTGACGTCCAGAGAAAAATGAGAATGATCGTTTCGATAACGGATTTCGAAATGATTTATACGGCTAATTTTGCACTGACAACAGCGGAAAAAAAACTCCAGATAGAAAGCAGCTTTAAATTTATAGCTGTCAAAGTACCGGTTTTGAAGAAATGTGAATTTATTGTATATTAATTTTGGAATAGTAAAATCTCAAAATGTTCGATATCAGGCTCAAATTTAAGCTTCATTAAACACCACTTCGTAGTCTTTCGGCTGCAAATCACATGCCCAAAGACTTTAGACGTGTCTTTGCGATAATTCAAGCGAAACTTTCAAAATGATATTTTTTATTTATATATTATAAATTACCAGGCGCTTTCTGTCAGCCTAATAAACGATACTTGTCTATTAATTGACGACTGATGAATTTGATTTGGCGACAAATTATAGTTTGACGCCAAGTAGTACAACCTTGTTTATAATGAATGAATAAAAAAAAGGGGGGGGGTGTGGCTCGAAAATACAGCCAGAAATTTACGCATATTTTGTGTGGTATGAGGCAACACGTGACGAGCCAAACCTCTTTGGTGAAATAAAATGAGCTGCCCGTGGATGAAAGAAAATACACGCCAAGAGATGACATGGAAGAAGGGGATATCGTACCAGTTTCACTCTTAGATTTTAAAGAATAAGCATGCCAGGAATATTATGGAAATGAACAGCGTGAATTTCTTCCAACGCGGCAAATCTGACTACAAATGCACTGGAAAGAAGTATAAACCTTTAAGTGCATAACCTGGGTCAAATTGACCCGCGTGTTTTATTTTGTTCTATATTTCCGATTATTTTCCAAATACACGTTTGATTCTCCCTGACATCTCGGATTATACATTTCGTAAGCCATCTAGCTAGTTTTTATTTTGTCATTTTTTTATTATTTTCGTTTTTGCAAATTTCATACTACTATTACATTAATGCATAACCTGGGTCAAATTTACCCTATAAATTATTTTGAATATGATATCGCAATTTTAAATTAAAAATGAGGTTTTTTTTTAGCACATTTCGGCCACGAAGAAATAAACTACTTTATAAACGTATACAGAATAATTTTGTAGCCGTTTCAGTTAAGTCAAGTTTGGTAACCATAAACGATTGTAATCCTCTATTGCATTTGGAATTAAGAGGCTTTATTTTCAATATTTTTTATATTTCCGGATTTATCACTTTGACCAACTTTTTTAATGATTGAAGGTATGCACTTCATTTATTTATTATTACAATTGCAAATTTTTCATAGCTTATATTGAAATTAATGTTTTATAGAATTTTTAGCTTTTCAAAAATTTCCAAATCTAATGGCAGCTGATTTAGATATGGAATTTTTGAAAGTGTAATTAATAGATTTGATATCATATTGATTGAAATTGTGTATTTTTGATGCTCAGTACTATGAAGAAGAGGTTGACAGAAGAAGAACGTGCCTATCTTGTGAATGAAACTAACATTTTGCTCACTTCGAGTGAAAATGAAGTAGATGAGCAAGATGTGTGATGATTGTGATGTGCAAATAGAAGGAATGAGCCTAACGAAACTAAGTATGAAAATTAAACTGATGACGAATATGAAAGTGAGGATGAATTTTCACAACCTGCTGTTATTCTCCAACAACAATATATAACAACACCCGAATGGTAATGGTCAGAAATTTGTCCAACTCGAGCAGTGCAAACTTTGAATCACAACATCACATCTTTTCACTGTGACCTAGGAAAAGGTATGAAGACTTCAATGAATGGAAAAATTATTCCCAATCTGAAATTTTCTATATAAAAGGTTACTTTTGAAGGAGTTAGAAAAAGAACTTGTAATGCCACATACAATATCATGGAGCGCTGCCAATGGGACACAAGTGTCTATGAAGGAATAGATGGAATTTTGTGGTATTGCATTTCCACAAACTGTGGAAACATCAAATAAATCGAATGAAAGGGAAAGATACAAATTTTGTCCAAGTGCAAAAAACGAAAAACCACCTGCAGTATGTGTGAAATGTGAAAGCTTTATATGCAAAGATCATAGTGTTATTGTTTGTAATGCTTGCTGTTAATACAGCAGAATTCACAATCAGTAATCTATTCATTTAAAATGAGGACGAATTCTGAAGTAAGGTAAATTTTTAATGATAATAAATGAATTTATCATTTAAATATATCATAATCAATATATATATATATAAAAAAAAAAGTTTTCCTCGCCCATTCTTGGCGGAAACAGGCTTTGGGACGGGCAGAGCGCCATGTTCCCAAGCCATGTTCCAAGAAATCGTTAAAGTCTTAGCTGTAATATACAAAATAGGATAGCACACGAAAATATTTCATAATAAACTCTATAACTCACCGTATATATTTGTTAATTTAAAAACAAAAAGGCACAGGAACACGATGTTTTTACCGAACACGCTTCAAATACTAAATTATCAAAAAATCCTCAATTTCATTTTTCGGGTCAATTTGACCCGGGTTATGCATTAGTGTAAAAATTGTAGCTTCGGCATTTAAGGGTTAAGATTACACGAACCTTGTGAACTCAGTGAAAGTGGGACGGGGGATGGGTATACGAATAAAATACAATACAACACTAGGGTACGTAGTCCTCTTCTTTTCTCAATATGCACTTCGAAAATCAAATGTATCTTACGTCATACTTTGGTCCTGGCGCCGACGTCAGGAGCTGGTTTTGCGCCCATATGCTCGTTCTCCCTTCTCGGTTGCTTGAACCAAATTCGCTCCTTTTCGGCCAATCACCTGATTGCCTTACCCAATATTATTGCCTGAAATCCCGACAGTTTTGCTCAAAACACCCCAATTTATTACTAACTTTTGCTTAAAGCATGCTGTGCTAATTAGTCTAATGGCGTGCTAATTAAGCAGAGATTAAGCGACTAAATCGTAGTATTCATAAAAGATATGTAACTTGTAAACTGGCTGTAAGGTCAACTGCTGTCCGCATAAGACGACAGATTAGTAACCCGTTCACGAAATTAACAAGCCTTTTGTATACAATAGCTTTTTTACAAAGACACATAAAAGTATCCTGAATTTCTATATTAAAGTAATAGTACATTTTTCTTATTTTTAAAAATACGAAACATGGTGCAAGGATAGACATTAGCATTTTTCAATCTTCTACACCAGGGGTGAGGAAATTTTTCATGTTGGAAGACCACCTTAAGTTAGTTATTATCGAAGAAGGCCGCATTCAAGAAATTTCGATTAGATACAGGCACATAGCTGTTAAAAATTATATGAGAGTAAAGTAGTATTTTAACAGATCACGTTGAACGGGACAATCATTTTGCTACCCAATGGGGGCTTTAGTCCCCTGAGCCCAACATTCCTACGCCATTGATTAGATAAACTCATGTTTGTAAAAATTGCAACACCATGAAGGAATCATGTGATTGAGCTGAAACTTTCAGGAAATGCAAATTAGGGTATGCTATTCAAATGATTAGAATTTCAGAGTCATCACGCATGCGTGGGCTGAGCAGCGCCCTCTGAACTGCTGATGGATCCGTATAAATAGAGGGCTGTAGCGGGGCGTGTATGGTTATCTGCTAGTGGTAAACGTTACATGAGACGTCACTATGCCTCTACGATGAAAGAGGGCGACATTTCAGCAAGTTACGGAGTTTGAACGGGGACGAATGATCGGCCTTCGTGAAGGAGGGTTTTCTTATCGTGCAATAGCAGCTCGTATGGGGCGTAACAGCAGCACAGTGATGCGAGTGTGGAAGCAGTGGGTTCAAGAGAACCAGACAACTCGGAAATCCGGGAGTGGACGCCGAAAGGTGACGTCAGCACGGGATGATAGACACCTGGTCCGCATGGCGGTGACGGACCGTTTTGCTTCATCTGGACAGTTGGCAGAACGTTGGTGCACTGCTACAGGTGTATCATTGTGTGCTTCATCAATTCGTCGGCGTCTACTGCACCGTGGACTGCGTGCAAGAGTTCCTTTATACAGGATCCTCCTGACGCAAAACCATCGGCGCCTGCGGCTACAATGGGCTCATGGACATAGAGACTGGCGTGCTGATTGGCAACAAGTGGTGTTTTCTGATGAATCCCGCTTTAATTTGGGGTACAGTGATGGCCGCATCCGTGTTAGACGCTATACCAGTGAACGCCACCTTCCGGAGTGCGTTTTCGAACATCATAGTGGACGATACCCCAGAGTTATAGTCTGGGGTGCGATTGCGTATCATGGACGATCTCAGCTGCTACGAATTGTGGGTAATCTTAACAGCAACCGGTACATCAATGAAGTTCTGGAGCCCGAAGTTGTTCCCTTCCTTCAAGGCATTCCCGGAGCTGTATTTCAACAGGACAATGCCCGCCCACATATTGCCAGGAATGTTCAAGACTTCTTTTCATCACAACAGATACAGCTTCTTCCTTGGCCTGCCTATTCGCCGGATATGTCGCCGATTGAACATGTGTGGGATTTCGTTGGTCGGCGTCTCGCTCGTGATCCTCGTCCCATAGCTACTACAGATGAACTTTGGGGTCGCATACAAGCAATCTGGAATGCTCTTCCTCAGGCACACATTCAACATCTGTTTGATTCCATGCCACGTCGTATAGCATCACTTATTGCAGCGCGTGGTGGCTTCACCAAATACTGATTTTCGACATGTAATATTGTTTTTTGCTTTGTAATTTTAATCGTTTATTTGTATCAACACAGGTCGTTTGTACATTAAATTTCATTCAATTCGGACGAGTCCTTCATGGTGTTGCAATTTTTACAAACATGAGTATATATAGCAGAACCCTAATTAAACTCATTCCGTTTAACCGAAGTGGCCAACTGTACTTATTATTTTAGTAGATACTCGTTCAATACTTTCCGAAAAATTCTCATATTCGCTTTCGAGATTTCCTTACGATCGAGAGAAGCTAATACAAATGGTAGATATTGAATATGTAAAAAGATAAGTGCATATTTTTGATACGTATCGGGCATGTATAAAGATATCGGAATACTTACAAAACAGTTAATAAATACGGCATACATATACAAATACATTGTGGCGTTCTTTACTGTTAGTATATACTATATGTCCAAAAGTATCCAGACACTTTAAATTTTTTAATTTTTTTCGAATTTCTAAAAACTACTCTGCCAATTATTCTTTGACTTTGGAGATATATAGAACATACTTGAATGCACACTTTGCAATACAGTTTCGGTGACTTGTGCATTTAGGGGACCACCCACATATTGACAAAGTGAAAAAATATATTTGATCACCCTGTATCATAAAAAGCTGGAAATTATTTGTAACTTTCAGAAAATATTTAACCAGCTATGCTTAATGCCTGTGTGCATTTTCGTAAACCAAACATGTATATTCATGAAGATAGAAACGTTTCTTTAAGAAAACCCAAATTTTGTCACATATTTTTTGCTTATAATATCCACAATTTTCAGTCAAATTTCACAAAACTTACAGAACATTTGTCAACGTACAAGAAAAATATTATACTTAAATTAGAAATTAATATATTGAATACACGATGAGATATGAGCATTTGAAGAAAATAATTTTTTACTGCGCATGCGCGAAAGATATGAATAACTTTCTTTCATAATTTTGTAGTCAATAGTATAGGGCAACTTAAAAAAAATACCAGTGGGATATCTTGAAAATTCAGAAAGTTATCGATGATATAGTGAGCCGTATTTCTCTAATTCTCTGAAAGTAGCTAGGTGACAAATTGGTACATTCCAAATTACCAAACACTCCTGTTCTGAAAATGAAATATTCCAGATTTATGCAAATAAGGATCAAAAGTATCCGGACACCCCTCTACGTGGTGGATTCTGTTAGTGACGTCAAATTTCTAGCTCTCAGACAAGTATAAAAGAAGTCTGACGAGTTAACAATTATAATTTCAAAGCTAGAAAAGTAAAATGGGAGGAAAGGGCGAGCTAAATGATTTTGAACGTGGTGAAGTCATTGGTTGTCACCGCTGTGGAAAATCTGTTCGTGAGATTTCTGTGATGTTACGAGTGCCCCGTTCCACCGTTAATGTTGTTATCGTAAAGTGGGAACATACGGGGACTACAACGGTGCATCCACGACCTGGTCGACCACTTCGTCTAGTAGACAGGGAACGCAGAGTGCTGAAGAGAGTTGTGAAAGCGAACCGCATGAAATCGGCGGAAAAAGTTCGTGCGGATTTTCAAGATGCCTCTGGATGCAACGTCAGCACAAAGACAGTTCGTCGGGAACTGCAAAGTCTTCATGGCCGAGCAGCTGCATATAAACCAAGCATTACCGCAACCAATGTCAAGCGTCGCTTACAATGGTTCAAAGTGTGCAAAACATGGAGCCTGCAGCAGTGGCGTGAAGTGTTATGGAGCGATGAACTACGGTAAACTATTTGACAATCAGATGGTAGAGTCTGGGTGTGGAGAATGCTGGGTAAACGCTTTTTACTTGACTGTATTGTGCCGCAAGTTAAGTTTGGTGGTGGAAGCATAATGGTTTGGGGTGGTTTCTCATGGTTCGAGCTTGGCACTTTAATTCCTTTGAAGGGAACTCTGAAGATGGAAGGCTATCTCGACATTTCGGACAATTCCACGCTGCCCACATTGTGGCAACAGTTTGGAGTAGGTTCATTCTTGTTTCAACAAGATCGTGCTCCTATCCACACAGCACAGGCTGTACAGAGCTGGTTTGCTGACATGGATGTTGAGGAATTGGACTGGCATGCTCAGAGCCCAGACCTAAATCCCATAGAACACCTATGGGATGAATTAGAACGTCGACTGTGAACTAAGCCAGAATGCCCCACATTGGCGAAAGAGCTGACTACTATTCTTTTGCAAGAATGGCATGCAATTCCCACTGAAAAATTCCAGAAACTAGTAGATAGCCTCCCAGATAGAGTGGTAGCCGTCATTGCAGCAAAATATGGCCCCACTTCATACTAATTTTTGACTTCTTGTTGGTTTGTTGTATTTTTATGGCGCAAGGACAACAATGGTCATTCTGCACCAAGCAAGGTTTTTGACTTCTGTAAAGGAGAAGCAAAACATGCAGGTGTACGGATACTTTTGATCCTTATTTGCATAAATCTGGAATATTTCATTTTCAGAACAGGGGTGTTTGGTAATTTGGAATATGACAATTTGTGGAAAACCCCCTTATCATCTAGCTACTTTCAGAGAATTAGAGCTCACAATTCAGATTACGGCTCACTATATAGTTCAAAAATTTCTAAACTTTCAAGAAATCCCACTGGTTTTTTTGTTTTTTTTTTAATTACCCTATACTATTGACTACTAAACTATGAAAGAAAGTTATTCACATTTTTCGCGCATGCGCAGTAAAAAATTATTTTCTTCAAATGCTCATATCTCATCGTGTATTCAATATATTAATTTCTAATTTAAGTATAATATTTTTCTTGTACGTTGACAAATGTCCTGTAAGTTTCATGAAATTTGACTGAAAATTGTGGATATTATAAGAAAAACAAGTGATAAAGTTTGGATTTTCTTACAGAAATGTTTCTATCTTCATAAATATACATGTCTATTTTACAAAAATGCACACAAGCATTAAGCATAGCTGACTAAATATTTTTTGAAAGTTACAAATAATTTTCGGCTTTTTATAATACAGGGTGATTAACTATATTTTTTCATTTTAACAATATGTGGGCGATCCTCTAAACGCACAAGTCACTGAAACTTTATTGAAAAGTATGCACTCCAGTATGTTCCGTATATCTCCAAAGTTAGAGAACAATTGGCCGAGTAGTTTTTTAGAAATTCGAAAAAAGTTAAAAAATCCAAAGTGTCCGGATACTTTTGGGCATATAGTGTAGTTGTTTAGTAATACATAATTAAATGTGTTTTTGTTGATAAATATTTAAAAACCTTTGCACCTTTACTCTAAAATTAGAATTTTTAGATTATCTTTGTTATATTTATTTTAGCTTTTGTATTTAAATATGTTCATTTAAGATATTAAAACTAAAGTAAATACGTATATAAAAAATAAGATTAACAAAATCATATTAATAAGAATAAACGGATGCTGTTTACAAAATTCGGATCCATCCGAAAAGCCGGACTTACCCGCACAAAAGGACACATGCTGCCATAAGGTTAGAAGTTTCCCTGGTCCACAGTGATTAAAATCTATTAACAATTTATTTAAAATTCATATTTTATTATTTGCAAAGAAACTAATTACATATAATTGATTTCTCCTACTTGTGCTAAAGCATATTTCTACAGCTCCTTAGTTAATAAAAGACACGAAACTCTATAAACGAAAGGAGAAATACGGTAGATTAAGTTTTTGCTAATCCATATTTCGGGGTTTGACCTTCCACAGTACAGAAGTTCTGGCCTATTAGAAATTTGCAGATCCTAACACAGCATGGTCTCTACCACCCTTGTACTCAACAACAATTCAACTTACGGTTCTATAAAAATGAAGTCAAAGAGTCTGTTTTAATGAAGAGGCATCACCATGGACGGTTTCAATATACTGTCTCAGGCCTGTAGCCAGGATGAAAGGGCAATTGGGTCAGGGTAAAGGGCATATAGGGCTCAGGGCACCCGGTGATTGTTCTATATATATCATCATCATTCATCATTTCAGCCGTTGTCAATCCACTGCAGGATAAAGGCCTCCTCTGCATCTTTCCAACGAAGTCGATCTTGTGCATTTTGCTGCCACTTGTGCCCAATATATTTAATTATTTCATCCACCCATCTCGTCTTTGGCCTTTTCCTTGGGCGTGTAGTGTCCAGTGGAATTCATTCTATGATGTTTTTGGTTCATCTATTGTCAGTTCTTCTAGCAATATGGCCTGCCCACTTCCATTTAAAACTTTTTATATTCGCAATGATATCACTCACTTTTTTTGATCCCTCATCCAACTGCAGGTCTTTCGATCTCGTCGCGTGATACCAAGCATCTGCCGCTCCATGTTCTTTTGTGCCACTCGTAACTTTTGGATGCCTTTGACAGTCAATATTCATGTTTCAGTACCATAAGTCAGAACAGGTAGGATGCATTGATGGAAAACTTTCCTCTTTAAGAAGATAGGGAGCTTGTTTTTAAAAATTATTTGTAGCCGGTAGAATGCTTGCCAGCTAAGCTTGATGCGACGTTCGATCTCTTGATTTATGCCGCCTTTCATCGTCATTTGTTGACCAAGATAAATATAATTTTCAGCTTGCTGTATTTCTTCTCCCAAAATAAAGAGTTTCTTAGTTTCGACGAACTTATTAAACAAGACCATGCTTTTCTTCAAGTTGATTTTTAAACCAGATGTCTCTCCTTTCGTTCTCAGATCTTTAATGAGTCTTTGTAACTCTTCTGAATCTTTTGCGAAAAGCAGGATGTCGTCGGCGTATCTTAGATGGTTTAAATAAATTCCATTGAATTTTATGCCTCTTTGATCCCAGTTTAATTTACGAAAACTTCCTCAAGGCAAGCTGTAAATAGTATGGGCGAGATTGTATCTTCCTGTCGTACACCTTTCCCTAGGTTAATTTCAACTTTGTGTCTGTTTATAGATAATCGCTTTTGCTTTATAATATATGGACTGGAGTAAGCTAACATAAGCTGGGTTCACACCTTGGTTACCTAGTGCATTTAAAATATATGGTTTGAAAATTGAGTCAAAAGTTTTTCGTAGTCGATGAAGGCAATGCATAGTGGTAAAGTGTATTCATTGTGTCTTTATATTATTTGCTGAAGAACCTGAATGTGGTCAATCGTACTATAGCCACTTTTAAACTCTACTTGTTCTAGAGGTTTGGCATAGTTTAATGTTCTATAAATTCTATTTGCAGTGATTTTGCTAAAAAACTGTGTACATAACAGGGAGAAGGCAATTGGTCGATAGGTTTTAAGATCGTCTTGAGCACACCTTTCTCATGCAAAAGAATAACATCGCCATTTTTCCATGCATTATATATATATATATATATATAAATAGTTCGATGAGGAAACTGGGGCATGAGCATGGGGCAACTAGGGCCGTGTTCCTGCTCGCCCCGGCTTGGTTACAGGTCTGTGTTATCTCAATTTTATCGTAGTTTAAACATCACCCTTCAAAGAATACTTTCATCACAAAAGATAATTTTGATACAGTGTGCACAGATTTTCAGATATTTTCCGTGGCAAGTTTATGAAAGTTTGTGCAGGTTTATATGTTCAAGCCTAAAAACTAGTGCTCTATATTACTGTATAAAGTAACAAGTAAGACGACCTGTATCGTTCTAAATGAATGGTTAAATAAGTGAAAAGACATCTCTTATATAACTTATTTTGGACATAAGAAAAGGCAATGCTTCGTTTTAATTTCCATTATCCATTTGTTTTACATTTCCATACACAAACACATTTAGTAGCGTTCGGTCTCTTCCTGCAGCAGAAGACCACTCCGCTATTAAAAGCAATCAGATATTTGTGAAAGTCAATTTTATAAATCTTTTTCCAAATACTTTTAAAAATTATCAAAAGCAAACATTTTGCACCTTTGTGGTTCAATACGTTTGAACCGAAAATTGAAAACTTTCATTTCTAAACTAATGAGAACTGACAAAGAGAGCAACGATAAGATGAGAAAACGAGGCTGTTTAATGAAAATTGGTAAAATTACCTTTCGTTGGGAAACTTTGCATTTGCAGCGTTGAGTAACAACGGTATCACCAGTAAATCCCGTTATTTAATAAAGCAGTTTTTTCTCCTAACATAT
>QLNU02015360.1:102721330-102753260 GCA_006491805.2 Dysdera silvatica
TAAATTTTTTGGTACTTGAATTTTTCAGAGCAGAAAAAAATTACGGCAGTGTAGTCATAGAACCATATAGTTTAGTCCGTAGATGACACTTGGCGAGTGCGCACTGCATGCAGCGATCTCCATTTTTCCGGTTACCATAGGAAAGGGGGGATTCTTATGAAGTTACATTCATTCCCGGCCGGGCCATATAGGCGAACTAGGCGGCCGCCTAGGGCGGCACCATGGCAAATTTCATTTTAAAATAATACTGTAGGATGATTGAGATAAACTTAACAATACATAAATGGAACTGAATGGATTATTTATGATTGAATGCCTTCACCAACATTCATTCTTCCTGATATATGTCTCTCTTATCCATTTTTTTTCAATACTCACAATTTCTTGCTTTCTTACATTAATAAATTTTTCTTTAACCAATTTGCATAACTTTGTATAATATTTTCTCATTACGGCCAGAACTTCCAGTGGCTTGAGAAGTGCCGCTGCCACACAAGAGACTTGAAGCACGCTTTTTCTTTTCGATATCTTCGTGCATTTTTACAAGGCATTAAGGATTGAAAATTTCTCCTTCAACAGCAAATTCAAAGAGTATTTCTCTTCTTTTGATTATTTATTTGTGTGTTATAAGATAAGCTGTAATTATCATACTTCTTAACAAGAACTATAGTGAAAGGGCAGAATGTATCATATTTTTCTTTTTTCGATTGTTGAAACATGCATTGGGGCCTTGATTATTTTACCGGGAAGTTAGGCACACGTCTTTCGTCTACGGCGGCAAATTTGCTTACGTCGACCCTGATGACACTATGTAAATCCTTAAAACTACTGATGCATTCCTGTTTACAAACTAAAGCTATGTAAGCCATTTTTCTTTGCGAAACCATCTCCATAAATAGGGTTTTCTTTATTAAGTCAATGGATAACAAATAGCAAAAACGCGCAGTTTAAATTTTATTATACAAATTTCAGCGCGTTTCAGACGGACTTCGGCCGCCCCTCGTCAGGAATACACATCCGTCTGGCACTGACACAAACAACGAAGTGTTGCCGATTCACCGATGGGTTGTGTTACCGGTTAGATCCCGTTTCCGGTTAAAAAGTTGTTATTACAGTCCACCGCCGCTCCGTCTGTCGGCGACGAAACGCTACATTAAATCAGGTGGGGTGGTAAGGGAAGGTTGAAGGGCTGAAAGTAGGTTTCTCCAAGCTTGACTGAAGTATGGATTAGACTTATGATCATTTACGATGTCACCGGAGTGTTTGTGAATAAAAAAGGCTTCCAAAAAATCCAATTCTACAGAAGACTTGGGTTGATGAATGATGGTGGAGCCATAAAAATTAAATTTATGATTGTTGTCCCAGCAGTGTACTGCAATGGAGGATTTATTGAATTCGGCATTTTTTACTTAACTTTGATGCTCTTTTAATCTAAGACGTAACGCCCGCTTCGTCTGGACGATGGAGGAAAGGTTACACTGACAGAAAATTTGATACACTCCCCAGCGTTGTGACGTAGGGAGGATATTTTTGAGTTTGAAGGGACGAAATTTATTAAATGGCGTTTAATCGACGATAGATGGAGCGGCAGTCGGCCTTAATAGCAACTTTTCAACCGGAAACGGGATCTAACCGGTAACACAACATATCGGTGAATTTGTAACATTTCATTGTTTGTTTCAGTGTCAGACGGACGTGTATTCCTTGCGAGGGACGACCAAAGTCCGTTCTAAACCCGTTGAAATTTGTAAAATAAAATTTCAACTATGCTTAAAACGTTGTTTTTTCTATTTGTTATTTATTCTGCATAGTGCTACGTCATCAGATTAATTTAATTTAAGTCAATGGAGTTACTGAGTAGCCGAATATATCTGCCAAAACTAAGCAAACTCCAAAGTAATTGCAAAATAAAATGGGGATCCGTTCACCCCCTGGAACTATTAACATAGCCGACAGAATCCGTGGACCTCAGTTTATGTGAAACACTTCTCCAGGTTATAGAACTCCATGGGGTTTCAGATTAATTATTGTGTAAATAGATTGCACATTCAAAACTAAAACAACGTTTTGAATCTATAGAGCAAAAGACTTCATATATTTATAAGCATCAGGTGCTAAACATGCTAGCATCAGGTGCTAAACATGCTAATATCAGGAACTAAAGTTGCAAACATTAGGTGTTGAAGAAGACTTGTGATTAGAAAAGCTCCTAATTGGACCCTGAGGAACTGCAGTTATGACAAGGGAGAGGACCATGAGAAATTACGATTATGACAGGACAGTGACGTACCCACGTAGGTGGCCGAAAGGCCCCGGGCCCCCCTTGGACTAACAAAGCGAAAAATAATTACTCAAATAGACACTGGTCATTTTTTCTTTTAAAGTGACGATCCCAACGACATTTCCCCTGAACTCTGGTAACGTTGATGAGACTGCTCTTGAGAAAAGCAACAGCAGTGGCCCGCGACTGTCTTCAAACAACTTTGTAAGAGGTAAAGGTAGAGCAAAACATAATATCAAACACAGTTGAAGTGGAAATTCTGACTGCAGATATTTTTACTTATGTGAAGAAATCTAACCTCACTGAAGAAGGTAGGATAACAGTGCTGAAAAATCTTTGGGAACCATATGCAAATTGAAATTTTCCCACGACTATCACTGGTGCTGTATTAAGTCAAGGAAAACCTCACCACAGACGAAATTTCTGCTTATCTTAACTGAGTAAGCACAACTAGCTAGCTTATTCAAAGGTAGAAGACTGTGCCACTATTGCAACATTTGTGTTTTCTTTTCACCCCATGAAGTCGATTTAAGATCGACACAAACCAAGGGTCAATTTGTTTCAAAGGGATTTAATAATTGGAATGCCTCCGTAGAGTTCAACCAACGTGAATCTTTTATTTATCACACGGATTCGGTTTTCATAGGCGATGATTTTTTAAGGGTCGTGGAAGAGAAAAATGCTTCTGTGGATGAAGTAATGGACAGAGGGCAAGCAAAAGCAAGTTTTGCAGAATAGGGTTATTCTTAAACCTATTATCAAAACGGTAATTTTTTTGTGGAGAACAACGGCTGGCCATTGTAAAATTTTACGAACATAATCTGGTACTACTTCTAATGATTTAAGTATCTTGCACTGTAGAATTATTAGTAATTTAATAATGATAAATGCACACAAAAGGACAACAAAAGCGGTAGCCGAAATTTTTCGGTGGGGGAGGGACTGCGATTTGTTTCCTATTCCTAATTTTAGACAAATGCCCGGTATTTTTCATGTTATTTTCCATGATATAATCTCAGCTGAGGAGGGGGGGCAATTGCCACATGCCCCCCTTTAATCCGCGTACCGTAATTGATATGGCTTCTTACCATTTTTTCCATCTGCCTTATAATACTGAAATACCTGGAATATACTGGGTTCGCTACTGTGAAAAGACGACTATGTGAAATTACCATTATGATAAGAGAATATGAAAAGCTACGGAAGATAATCATCTTACAGGGTTAGCTGTGACATTATGTCTCACTGTGCATGTAATTTGTTTTTCGAAAAGAAATTTCACATTAAATAAGGTTTTGAGCGAACTATGATTATATAATTTACGATATAATTTTTTTTTTTTGCAAATTCAGTTGCAATATGTATTAAGTACGTTAGTTTGAGTATCCGTCCGAAGTTATTTTTGCGTCAGAAAAAAATAAAATAGAAATGAAACGATATCTTGCCGAGAAAGCAAAAGAAAGTATATACATTCCCTTAATTCGGCACCATTCGCGCACCACCTCTTCAATTTTAGGGGTTTTGCTGACAACACTTACCAATTCTGGAAAAAAACGCCATTAGTAATAGCTTAAGGGTAGGCAGTTGACGAAAAATCGGCAAAATTTCCGCTAACTTGTGATTGCAAACGGAAACCATTTCGCTGCAATGGCAATATTGCTCAGATCATAAAGAGTAATCAGGGTTTTAACGGAGTCGGCCATTTTAAAATTGATATAGCTTATATAAAAGAAAGCATTACCTGAAGTTGCTCAGAAAATTAATAAAAATTGTTTTTATAATTATATAACAAGATAGAATTTTGGCAATAGCTAAGAAATATTAACGCATTAATGACATGCTAACTTCTAAATTAGACAACATTAGTAGCTTAATGCTAGTAAATTCTAGCATTAATACAGATAAATTCGAGATTAGACTACACAATACAGATAGAGTAATTTGCAACAAGAGTCTAAATTGCAAAAAAGTGCTGGAACAAAATTATGGAGAAAACGAAAAACTGAAAGCAATTAGCAAACTGCGCATATCCAAAACAAACTGCATACCGAGACTGCAAGAGTGTTTGAGTCGCATAAAATGTGCGAACCATATTAAAACTTATTTTAAAATAAAGGGTAGAAAATAATACTTTTGTGAATTTCATAAGAATTACGTTCCTATGTCTTTTAGGGAGAAAGCAGATCAAAGAGTTTTTAAACGGATCGCTTCTTGAAGAAGTATTAAATATTTCAGTTATTATTTTGAAATAACATTTCTACACGTTGCGGTCGGAATTAAATTTTTTATACCATTTCTGAATACATATAAATATAGTAAAGATGAAACGACACACTGCGCAAAATATTAAATAAAATAAAACACATTAACACAGTTAAAATAAATACGATGGTTTATAGCTATTTCGGAAGCGCGTTTAGGCTTCCTTCTTCAGAACCCTAGTTACACTAATCAGTGTAACTAGTGTTCTAAAAAAGGAAGCCTAAACACCCTTCCGAAAGAGTTATAAACCACTGTATTTATTTAATCTGTGCTAATATGTTTTATTTTGTTTAACATCTAAATATATTTTAAATTTCATTTTTAATAAACATGTCTTTTCATCGGCAACTGTTTTTTTAAATATTCTATATTTGACAAGCATGTCATATAGTTTTACTTATTCTCAAATGTGTGGGATGGACATATTTTAATTTGACGCAACTATAATCGTTATTCAAGGCTGAAATCTTTACAGCAAGCATATCGTTCATAACATTGAGAAACAATCGTAATTTGTTTCTTTATTCTGGTGTTGGGGGAATTCGGAAAACATATAAAAATTACAAGCAAGTGAGAGAGAGAGAGAGTAATTTTAAAATAAATCGTATATAAGTCACGAAGTATTTTAAGGAGCTAAGGTACAAAATATTTGATACTATCGTACTTCAATCCATACAATCGATGTATAATTTGAATCGATTGTAGAGAAATCGAAGTTTAGCTCAATAATACAACGAAGAAACAGAGTTAGTTGCTGTTGACAACGGTGTAAACGATACATCTTTTACGTTCGTGGCATACTCGAATCCATTGCACAGAATATGAACTCTCCGCGAATTTGGGAACTTTGCTATTTGCTACTCATCACAAAAATCGATCTGATGTGTCTGTGACTTGCAATCTTACATTAGTTGACTTTTGTATAAAAAATTTGATTTTCATTTAAATAAGTTAGGTATAATATTATATTTGCTAGATATTAAACTTTAACTACTTACTTAGATGTTATGCAACTAACTGACATTAAATCATACATGAAAATCTGGCCGTTTCTTTTAAACGAAAATTTTCGGATTTAAACATGATCTCTACACCCTGATGTAGTACCCTCTTTTACCCATTCATTACACGTAGTTTCTTAGTATACTGAAATATTCACATACCCTTTTCATTGGACAACACTTTTATATATAATTCGTATGTGCATATTTAGCTGATATATGCGGATTTCGGAATGCGGACATAGTATAAATTTCCGCTTCGCAAATCTTAGCAAGAAAATAAAATGCCATATATTTTATCATTTATTTTCTTCTTTAATGCCACTTCCGTTGGACAAAAGTGGCAGTTGAACGTTTCTAGGAAAATAAGTACCTTTTCCTAATGCAGAAATATTAAAATTGTTAAATTCTTGTAAAAGTATAGCGCTATTCGAAATGTCCACAAATTTGCAGCAACTTCTCACCCTAATCTGTAATTCGCGTTGGGAGGTTGGCAAGGAACATTGGGAAGTACATTTTCCCACAGCAAATTCCACTTAATACGCGGTAAATGTTTATGTTAGATTAAATATGGCATAATTTGTCATGGATGAGTCAGAGAAAAGCATTTTACCGTCTCATAAGTTTGTAATAATGTAAAAATTAAATGTGCACGCTCTGTACAAGTAACGTTATTCAGATTAGTCTATTTGCCATAGTCTAAAGTTTTAAAGGCATATATATATATATATATATATGTTGCTTTTGTTTACAGGAGAAATTATCTGGGTTTACCGTCATAAGATTAGGTTGTCGCACTCCACATGTACTATAGAATAGTTAACAAAAATGTGGAAGGTACGAGTATTGAAACAATACAAAGTGCTTCACCTTACTCGGCGAATTTACAATTGTTTTATTATGATGCAGATAACCATTAGGTAAGTTTTAGAACTTAAAGCACAAATATGTATTATATACAAGAGCATACATTAATCCTTGAGAGATTAGATACAACAAATTGTAGGGGAAGTTCGGGTAAGTTGATGAACCTAAGCAATACTTGCGTTTAAGTTGTTACAGCTTGAAATTAGAGCTGCAGTTTTATCTGTATTTAGTGCACTACTAGTTCACTTTAACCATGAATTATTAGACTATTTTCAAACAACAAGAAAAATGAACAAATAAACTTTATTGCATGAAGCGCAGTTTCGTCATCTTGCTTGCACTGGCGGGTAAGATGACGAATAATTAAGTTGTACAAAAATGGAAGTTAATTTAGTGATCTTTTGCCATGTATATCAGGGCTTATAATAATCATATATATAACTCTTAATCTTTTAGCTTCTTTCGGATTAATATCAGAGCATTTGAAACATGTGCCCATTCTCTGCAGAGAGAGCACTGAAATCATAGTTCATCTTTACTGTACTCAGAAGAAAAGATGCACCCTCTGTCTGTTCTTCAGAGGGAGTATCTCACTTTCTTGATAATCAATGTGAATTGATGAGTTGGATGATGTTCCATCTAGACCTTTTTTGAAAACTTTTTTAGAATTCTTGCTCATTGGGGATTTATCTTAATGCATAATTTTCTTTGCTTATTAATAGCTTCTTTACTTTTTGCATTTTTTTTTGGTTTCTCTTTTTTTTTCCTTTTCTGTTTTTCTACCTTGTAGAACTTTTCTAACAGGAGAACATGTAATATGGAAAGAAAGCAATTTTTTCTTTGTTTCCGCTCTTTTTGAGTTGCATGAGGCAGAAAAGGCAAACTTGATATTCTCTACATTTCTTCATCAGCAGTAGGAGCGGATTATATTCCAGCTATGAGCGATGTTGGCATTGGTGTGGTATAAATTACTTCAAGATATGCATTGTCTGTGGGTTTCGATGGTGTGGTGATGTCATCAAAGGTCTAGGAGTTGAGTGGCTCAATGCCAGTTGCTCTGAACCCATTGATGATATTATTCAAAGTTAGTGAAGTTATTCATGAACGCTATACCGAATAATTTTGCAATATCTTTTAAGCGAAGAGTCTGACCTGGATGACTTACAAGAAAATCAGAACAAGTATGATTATATAGACTGTTTCATGTGGACCGTGGATAGAAATGTCCAAAGGCTGCATTTTATGGCTTGTAGGTGGTGGAAACCCTAACATGGTTACATGGCTTTTTCGATATAAGCTGATAGCCTCCAATGTTACATGTGACGAATAGTTATCAATAGGAAGAAGTACGGGATTGGCCCCGGACGGCCTCACCTCTGTAAGGAAATGCTCTAAAAGTTTAATAACACTTTAAGATTTCATCCTTCCAGATTTGTGGCCGACTTCAACCGAGCCTGGAGGTGCACTTTCAAGATATGCTGACTGTATTCTTTCTCTGGGGTAAATGAAAAATGGAGGTAGAAAGTGGCCAGTAGCTCTGATAACGCTCACACTTATTCCTCTCTTAAAAGAGGAAATTTTTATCACTCTCCTTGTGCTTTTTTTTCTTCTCAAAACGGCAGATGTTTTTGTGGGAACGGTGGAACATCTCGTTTCATCCATGTTGTAGATTTGGTGTGGCTGATAGTTATGCTTCCCTCGTAGGTCTTTGTAAACGTTGAACAAAATTTCTACATTTAGCTTGTTAAATGCCATTAGTCGTGCTACAGATGTGACCTCTAGTTTTTGGAATGAAAAGTTACACTTTTTCATGAAAACTTCTATAAAATCTTTGTCGGCTTCTCTTTTTGCCTTGTTAAACCTAAATGAAATTTTATGTGCTTCTGCAAAATCATAGACTAATCTTGCAAAGTTTGCTTTTGTGAAGTCAAAGGCTCTTTTATCCAACCCCCGTAGATATTCTTCTAGATTAAGGTTTTGTTCATCTGAGGATGTATTTTTAAATCGTCCCGAATTCTTTGGTAGCTCCTAAGAGAGAGGGAGAAAAAACGGGGAATAAATTTTTAACAAAAATATAAATAAATTAATGTAATAGCTCGATGGTACTTAAGATTTAAGGAACGGAACACTCTGCAATATGCAGAGTGTGTGTACGGGTATGAAATTAATATACAATATTTTCGGCACACCCACGATTTTGGAGTTCAACTATGAACCCTAATAGTGTATATGTTTAATTAAACATAAAAAATATTAGAGTTCAGTTGAACTCTAAAATCGTGGGTGTGCCGAAAATTATTGTATTAATTTAAAATTTAGTCTTGATATAAGATAGAGTTATAAACAAATTAAATTTACTTTATAAAAAAGTAGGATGGACGAAAATCGACATGTTGCTCAAGAATCATTCGGTGAGGAAAAATAATAACTACAGAAATTAGGTTATCCCTATTCAATCAATAACGAAGCAAATCAGATGTCACAAAATAAATATAGGCAGACCTACTTACATTTTCTTGACATTTTTAGACGTATCGTCTTAGAGTTTCCTCAGGAATACCGAATTGTTTGGCTGCAGAATTCGTAGAAACTCCACTGCAAACTTGACTCATCGCCACTTTCATAGCATCTTCACACAAATTTTGACAGGTTTGTCTTTCCGTTGCACGGTTTTACCATCTCTGAAATGAACAGATGTATTCATAATTTGTCTATTAGCCTACTTATTTTGAAAGAAAAAACGTTTTCTAAATTTCGGGTAAGATGACGAATTCGCCATTTTGTCCACACTAAATATTCATCATCTTACCCGACAGAGTCGATTTCAAATAAAAGCATAAATAATTTTATCAAAAAGAAACTATTTTACCAAGAATTTGAACTTACTGATAAAGCAATTCAATTTCCTGAGCATTATTTTAATGCCGGTTTAAAATTTATTTTAAATACGTGAAAAATTATAACAAAACGTACCTGTAGTTTCTTTGCTCCGTGTCATCAAAATAATGCGGCCGATTCTTCTCACATTCACGATGGACGCTTTGGGTGATATTATGAATCTCTTACTTGCTGATGAACGCTGCCGTTTGCAAAATTTCAGAGAAACCTCGATTTCGTCATCGTACCCGCTCGTCAACTTACCCGAACTTGCCCTACGTTCTATTATTCCAGATACTAAAACATTTTACAAAAGCATTTTAATTGTTTTTCCAATTGACATAATGCACCAAATATAAGGAATTTATTTATATAAACATACCGTCACAAAAGGCGCAGATCACGGCTTTTTGTACTAGAAAATCCGTGAAGACTGAAAATGTGATTTTTGTGTGAGTGTGTGTGTGTGTGTTTGTGCTCGAACACCATTTCACGTGAAATTGAGATGAATTTCAGAATAGTGGAAAATGTCAGTTACTTAAATAGTTGTATTAGATATGGCCGAGATAATTATATCACTAATAAGAACTACGCAGTAGGCGAACCTTTAGTGCAATAAACCAAACTTTGAAAAATTGAACAAAGTAAAAACAAATAGTAGTTTCTGTTTTGGAAATGAAATGTGGAAACAAGAAAGCAAAATACAAGTCTCGGAGATGAAATTTTCAGAAAATTGAAAAGATACAAATTAACAAATAAATTGGAAATGATACATATGCAACGAGCTAAATTTTTATACGAGGGCTATGGCGTTGATATACAGGGTGTCTCAGCACCAGGGTTACAAACTTCAAGGGGTCATAGTACTCATCAAGGTGAACGATAATATGTCATAGAATCTAAAGTCGCAAACCACCCACAGCGCCAGTTCTAAAATCGTCCAGCATGCACAAATATTTACAACCAGTGCATGAGAAGCGCAACATGCGTTGTCCTAATCAGCTATGCACTTGATCAGCTGACCTGAGTAGTATCTGGTGCTCTTCACGCACTGGTTGTAAATATTTGTGAATGCTGGACGGTTTTAGAACTGGTGCTGTGGGTGGTTTGAGACCTTAGGTTCTATGACAAATATCGTTCACCTTGATGAGTACTATGACCTCTTGAAGTTTGTAACCCTGGTGCTGAGACACCCTGTATATGTATTTTCATATAACAGGTTCATTAAATCAAATACCATGAAATTTTAACCACACAGAAAATCAGTTACGTTATTATTCCTATTATTCTAATGCACAAGTTATTCAGCTATGTACTTCTATACGGATGGAGTTTAAAAATTAAAACATGGGTCCTATAGAGTTATTAAGAAATCTATGGTTGTTCTGTGTTATAATGAAAGATGTTCAAATTTTTGTGTCCACAATTCGTACATTTAAAGAAAGCTTGACCTCATCATTCCTATTGCACTAGCAGTGCTGTCGTTAGCACATGAGATAAATGATCTTCATTTGGTGCCTAAGCCCAAATTTTCTAACTTTATTTCATGTACGTGTAAGTTAAGTTGGAAAAATATAGTCACGTCCTACTTATTACGATCTCTGCAATAGGACAATTCAAGAAATAGTCTGAATTATAGATACGCGAGGGAGTATTACTGGCCAGGGGCAGTTATGTATTATTTAACGGACATAGTTACTCCAGTATTAGCTCCATAGTATTTACTCCATACAAAGTGTCTACTAGTGGTTAACTGGCAGCAAATTAAATCTCGACTCGAAAGTTCTAAAGAAAGTTGAACGTGGGGTTTCCATATAGACCAGAAATTGCAACAATCGATTCCCCAAGCGAAAATGATCAGAAGGTCTGTTTCGTAATCGTTTTCAGCCATTTTATCGCCAATCTCCTGGGTTCAGTTTGCGGTTATCGGCCATTTGCCGGTCCTTTCCTTAGTTTAAGCCATTAGCATCGAGTGGCTCCGTTTTATTTCCACACTGCCTCGCTCGCTTCCTAAAAAGCCTCCAGCCATCGAAATAGATCTAACCAGAAACAAAACGTTAGAACTTCTATACCTCTCTCTAGTACAGATCACTCTTTCAGTGCTGGGAAGCTAGGTACTCTACTTTCTGGATTTTTGTTACGCAGATGGAAATGCTTTCCTTAAAGTAAACATAAGTACTTTTGGTCTAATCTCTTTTTATCATAAGGAACGAGACAGCATGTTCACTGATAGACCAAAAGAACGTTCTATGTAAAAAATATATACCGCTCGTAGAAAACATCGTTATTGTTGAGTTTAAATCTTACAACGTTATTTAAATATACTCTCCTCGCTTTGGCATTTTTTTATGCGAATCAAAACAAAGCATATCTCTCTCTGTCTCCCTATCTCTTATAAATAATGTTGATGAAAATTGAGAGATCAACAGTCATGCTGACTATCTTAACCAAGAAGGAATATAAAGACTATAGGACAATAATGATTAATCTTGCTGTGTCACACTGGGTCTTTTTTGACCCATGCTATTTTTATACCTAATACCGATACATTTTTAACATAAGTAATTACGTTAGAGTGAGTAGACATACAATTAAAGCACAATATACTGAAACAAATATGATATGATATTTATATTATAAATAATGTATCTAATTAATACTATGATGATTTTGAAATATAAGGGATATTATATGAGATATACATATATAAATGCATTTTTGCAAATAAACAAAATTCTCCTTACATTCTACTTGCATTTGCTGCACATAACGATAATTAAAGAATGATTTTTACATACCCATATATTGCAATTTTAGCAAATTATGCTGGTTTTATTGTCATTTTTGCACAATCTGTAACGAATCCCTTTTTTGTGGGAGATTGCATTTTCGCAGTTGCACTGCTTCCTTTACTTACTTTCAAGGCCTCTACTATAGTTTTTAAAAATTTATCTCTGGGCAAATATTTTCGATTTATCATATTTGGTTTTATTAAGTATGCCCAAGTTGTCATAAAAACTGACGACGATGTCGTAGTTTATCATTTTGTAGTTCGTGTAGAGTTCCGAATTAGATATACGCATTATATCTATATGAAGAGATGTCTAATATATTGAAAAATATAACTTGTGGCCATCCATCGGTTTTCCTTTCTACAGTATAGCACATCAAGGTCTTGCCAAGTGCATCCACTGCTCTTTTTATTACATTATAGTCAAGAATAACCTTGGGTTTTTATTATCAACACTGCTCACTGTTTCATCATGATGAAAAGTGCTTTGTAATAATACACATTTATTTTTCTTTGGAATGTAAGAAACAAGAGTATGCCTTTAGTGAATGCAGAAACTGAACTCGTCACTTCACGGCCTGTTACCTGCGTAAGAATGGAGTGAAGCCTTGTCGTTTCTTATGGTTTCTAACATCGTAATATTTCTTCAGAGAAATGCCTGCCCAAGTTATGATATGAAAGAAAATAATTGCCACAAGTGACCTTTCAGTCCATACAACAGATACATTACAACTTCAAAGCCAGATCTTTTTCTTGAGCTTCGCCTGGTTGTTTACTATATGGCTTTATGTTCCATAAATAAGATGTTTTTCACGTCACACAAAATCCAAAATTTGATACCATATCTATTTATATGTTAATTATTTATATTTATGTACTGGTATATTTGGTACCGGAGAGTATTTGATACCAGTGAGATAACGCAATACCAGGATGATGCAGTACAAGCCGGGGTTACATAATATAAGAGCATGAAACGGGAAACAAACATAATGCGAAAATACAAAAAATTTTAATAAATGAACAACGTAGTGTAAGGCATTTAAAGGTTTTTCATGTTTGTAAAATAAATAAAAATCGTTGTAAATATTAAATGGCCGATATATTTCCTAATTTAATATCAGAAATGTATATGGATTATTTTCGACCCGAAGGACATAAGTGTTACTTTTTTCCTGCGACCATATTTTTAATCGGCCCGTTAAAATTTTAATTGTTTTATATTAAAAATTATAAACTAATAAAAGCCATGAAAGCATAAGAACTAAGTTATAATGCTTGAGGAAATATTTTGAAAAACTACGGACTTGGGGTCAAAAAAGACCCAAAATGCGCAGCAAGGTTATTGACAACCATGAAAATTGCGAGAATAATGACAATTTAGTATTTAAATCAATGAAAAATGTACAAAAAGCAAATTAATGATGCGATAAGAATGATGAAATAAAATAGTGAGATAAAAAAAAAGGTATAGAGTAAGAATTATCTATTTTAATTCCAGAAGTGTAGAAAACAAGATGGATGAAATAGAAATCCTGATAAATAACAAACAAATAGAAATTGACATAATGCAAATAAGTGAGACATAGGGAAAGAATATGAATACGTTGAAATAGGTGGCTGATATGTATATCATGATATTCGTAAAAGCAGAAGAGGAGGTGGCCTGTCTTAATTTATATTAAAAATTATTTGAACCGCAGTAAATCAGGAGAAGTATTGGATATAAATGATAATTGAGAAACAATTGGAATAGAAAAAGGAGGCAACAGATGAACAATTTTTTTAATGTACAGTCCACCAAGGAGAAATCTGAAGAGGCTACTGAATTGGTAAAGTGAGCTGCTGTGTGAGAGTTAAAATAAGAAAATAGGGCGATTTTAACGTAGATATAAGCAAGAACACCTATAATGGTAACCACCTAATAAACACATTGGAAATAATGGGATTTATAAAAAGAATATAGAAATATACAAGAGTGACAACGAATTCAGTCCCTACTACTGACCCCTGTTTTACGAATGAAACTGGTGCTGAGGCATTTGGTTGGTTGCAATTAATGCCGCAAGAACAGCAATGGTTATTCTGCGCCAAAGAATGCGAGACCGTAGACACGGTTTTAAAATAAAAACAAATTTAAACTATAATAGAAAAAAAGGTATTAAACATATATTGAAAGAAAACGATGTAATAAAATCAGATGAGATTGAGAAACCGATACCATATAAGAAATTAAGAATGTATTCACGATTATAAGAACCGCATAAAGTGTCACGGTTAAAATCATATCGGTTAAAAGCTAAAGGCTGATGTTGTTTAAAATGTGTGAAAATAGATAAGACATGCAGGATATTTAATGGTTGGTTACATGTAATGCACATAGGAACGTTTTCTCCCATCAATGGATGTTGATGGGAGAAGCGTGTGGGACCGATACGAAATCTAGTAAGAGAGACCTCTTTCGACGGTCGCTCCTGTAGCTAGACTGCCACATTTCAATTCGTGGTTTGATGGGGGTGAAGTTTATTAAAATCTTGCTCATACCACATTAGCCGCCATTTTTGTGCAAATAAGGTAAGACATACATTTTAAAACCTTGGAATGGAGTGTTCATCCTATTAGATCATGCAGTTGTTCTTTTTCAAGTAATTTCCACCTGCTCATTACCAAAGATACCAATATGGTCTGGAATCCAAGGCACAACACATAATTTCACAATATACTGTTTTATATCAAACAGGACTAGCTGTTTGTGAACTCCGTACATTCCAGAGTGCTGCTAGGTTCTGAATGAAACCAGGCTCTGCAGAACACTGAGTGAATCTATATAGATGAAAGTTGGACTTGATGAATTATCCAAAATGAATCCGGGCACTCATCCTCTGGCACGTATTTCTGCCCTAAAATTAAGCAGAATTTTGGCAGTTGTTAACTCTGTATAAAACTTCCACAGACAAATGCTACACCAACATATTCATCTGCTTTTGATCCATCCGTGTAAATGAGAGAGTAATCTTCATACATACTGGATAGATCAGAAAACGTCTGCTGATAGGCAATGTCTTGGGCTGAGGTGGGGAACCTGCGGCCTTAGGGTCGCACGTGGTGTTTTGGCAAGTAAGTGCGACCTTTTGGATGAATTCAAATTTTGTTTACACATTTCAGTTCGTCTTATTTTTTATTTATTTATATATTTCATTTCTATTCTTATCTTAAATGAACGTATTTGAAAATGCTAAAGATAAAAGAAATACCAACGAAATAATCTCCCCACCGAACTCATTTTTGGGTTCTGATAATCGGCATTCTGCTATATATCTAACCACTGGCGTAGAAAAGTGGACTCAACTCACATTGAGTAGCAAATTGCAACGTTCCCTTTTACACCAAATCACATGATCTGTTAAAAAACTAATTGACCCCCCAGTTTTTGCATTGCTACGCCTTTGTATCTTAATTGAAATTTCTGGAATGCGGCCTTCTACGATTATAAATAAGATGATGCGGCCTTCCAACATGAAAAGGTTCCTCACCCCTGGTTCGGGGAATTGTCTTCTGGATATGAAGACAAGTGAAAACAAACGTCGCTGCTAATATCAAACCAGGGGGGAATGATGTCCGGCATTGATTTTGCTATCATGTTTTTTTTTTTTATTTCAGTGTTCATTTTTCTAGCAGCATTTTCCAGTCTTATGCCAAATGTTGGAGTACGTGAGAGACGAGTATTGAAGAGTGAAATGAAACGAGTCTGATGAAGTAATGGCGATGCAGGATGGTCTTTGAGAGATAGAATTTTTAAAATAATAATTGAGGGACAAACATTGGTGATGTAATATTAATGGAGCTTCCCACGGCTTCAACATATAAACTAGTGACTGGGGAAGTACGAAAGGCCCCAGTGCACAGTCGCAGACCCTCATGATGTATGGGATCTGTTCGTTTTAATACAGATTTGCACACTGCGTTATAGATAGGGCAGACACAGCCTAAATTTGAACGGATTAATACCTTGTATAACCTCAGCAATGAGCAACCATTTGCTCCCCAAAATGTATGAGAAAAATCTTTGATGATGTTATGGGTTTTAAAACATTTGCTCCGCAAATATCTTATGGGGGATAGACATGTAAGAGAGCGGACTAAGAAAACCCCCAAAGAATTTTGCCTCCTAAACCACACAGATAACATCATTTCCTATTCGGAACTTCAAATTGAAATGTAAATTATGTTTGTGGCAAAAGGGTAGGCAAACAATGTTTTATGCTGAGAAATTAAATCCTTTATAAAGTGTCCATTTTATGATCATTAGGGTGGCTCGAAAAACCAAAGTGTCTCAGATCTTTTGCAGTAGTGCGAAAAGTTGTAAGCTCTCATGATTAAAAAGTGTGCAAAATCTCTCTGAATCTCTCAAAAATTCTGAATTGATATCTTCTATCGCCTGAATGAGCCGAAAGTTGCGAAAATTGAACTAAAAATGCTTAAAATTCAAAAATTCATAAATAACACAGATTTCGTTTATCGGTTTTCGGTAGTGCTTAAAAGTTACTACTTTTAAACAACAACAACACCTGTACAAAATTTTAGAATTATAGTTTGATACCTTCTGCCGCTTCAACGGCACCGAATTTTGGAAATTGAAGGCAAATTTGTAAATAAATATATGTTACACTTACTTTATTTTAATGCGAACAGAAACTTTATTCCACCTTTCAAACACACAAATTACAAAAGCATCATTGCTTTCGTAATTTAGAATTATAGGTTAATAACTTCTGCAGCCTCCTCGAATTTTTGGCGCCGTCCTGTCTACCTGCCACACAAGGACCGGTTTCTGCATGTCGTAATCTGTTTTAAAACGTTTAATTGATAAAGCAGTAGCAGTATCCTTTCAGTTAGCGGGCGATCTTTACACGTGCAACTGCAATCGTGCATGTTGTATGTAATGTTTTGTCTTATCGTTTTTTAAGGGGTTTGTCTAATAGTTTTGTGTATCTCATCAGTATTTTTAGTACGAGATATTGGTCAATATTAGAAATGGCAAAATCATCGCAGTCAAAGTTTTCATGTCGGCAAATGTTGCAATGCCCAATTTTTGGAGTACCGAAGGCTTTTTTAGGTATGCTCTCAACGTATGAGAACATTATAAGATGTTGCGTTCACGAGAGATGGCGTATCGGTTGCGAAACTGATGGAAACAAAGAATCATGCTTTTCAGTTATCGCAGAAACTGTTGCTTTGAAGATTGAAAATTTATACCTCCATGCATCCGTTCCTTCAATTTCATATAAATGTGTTTGTGATATGATACTCTCATACCATGGAAAATATCGATCGATCATGAAAAATATAAAATTTGAATGCGACTTGCCAGGCATTGATCCCACCACCCTAAGGTCTGATCAGAAATACTTCTTAGACATTTGCACCGCCATTACTTCCGGCGTTTGTTCTTTAGATCTCGCTAAGCGTCAACCAGGAACGTTGAATTTGGCCCACTGGCTAACAACTCCTAATCGAATACTGAGGTTTTATGTATCTACATCAGATCCATTAAATGAGTTGCTAACTTCGGTTGTGTTCATTCTAAGAGTCTATACACCATCATGGTTTCGAATTAAGATTCATCCATCATGCCGTTGAGGCGGCAGAAGATATTAACGTATAATTCTAAAATTTTGTACAGATGTTGTTGTTAAAAAATAGTAACTTTTAAACATTACCGCAAACGGATCAACTAAACCTGTAATTATATACTAATTCTTGAATTCTAACCATTTTTAGTCCAATTTTTACAACATTCGGCCCATTGAGGCGACAGAAGAAAACAATTCAAAGATTTTGCACACTTTTTAATGATAAGAATTCACAACTTTTTCTCACTACCGCAAAAGGATCTAAGATACTTCGATTTTTTCGAGCCGCCCTAATAATGATCATGTTAAAAGCTAACTCAAGTTGTCTTTCAACAAGCTTCACATTGCCTCTTTTTCAAGGTATTTGCAGGAGGTCAACATATAAAGAACCTTTTACAGTGGTAGGGAGGTCTTTAACCACGCCATTGAGTCTCAAGGTAAGAGTTAAATGGCAGGAATAAGCCGCGCAATTGTAGAGAAGAGATGTGGACACTTACCTAATTGAGTGATAAATAAGAATAGCCCCTTAACAAAAAATGGTTGAAAGAATGGTAAGTATCAAGTATGAAAAAGTGGTTGAGATAAGAGAAATTATGAGGGGGAAAAGATTGTGAATTGAAAGTAATTGATACTTTCAGAGATGGAAAAAGTTGGGGAGAACAGAGATAGGCAGAGATAACCTTGACTACAGAGGACCTAAATGGTGGAAAAAGTTATATGAAGAATACAAGAAACTGAATAACTTGAAACTGTTTAAGAAGGCAATAAGGGAAAGTAGTACAAATAAATTTGACACCCACGTATCAGTAGCTCAAACTAGAGCTATTTTTGTTTAGGGGAAAAAGAGACGCCGTCCTCATCCCAGATTCGAACCAGGGTCCCCGCGTTGAGCCCGCGGTGTCTTGATCTACTGGACGAATGAGAACAAGAAAAAACGCTTTTTTCTCCGTTTGTTCTTGTTCTCATTCGGCTAGTAGGTCAAGACACCGCGGGCTCAACGCGAGGACCCTGGTTCGAATCCGGGATGAGGACGGCGTCTCTTTTTCTCCTAAACAAAAATAGCTCTAGTTTGAGCTACTAATACGTGGGTGTCAAATTTATTTGTAATAAAAAATCCCCCACGAAAAACTCACAAAAATCTCGCCCCGATGGATTTGTGTGTTGACCAATACGAGGGAAAGTATGATAGAGATGGTTGTGAAAGATAGGGAGCTTAAATAGACTAAGGAATGAGTAGGGCCTTAAGCTTATTTTGTCACTGGCTTATACTTGGGACCGTCTACATTTTAAACGCTGGTTGGATGATTAAAGCTATTGGAAATGAAGCAAAATCATGCATGTGTATGTAAAAATAATTATGTGCGGTTAAAAAAATGTGCATTGTATAAAAAGAAGTGAATATCACAAAAAATATACCTACCAGTGTACGTGTATGTAGAAAATATAAATAAACTATTCTTCTTCTTATTATTATTATGTTTTGTATCCTAAAACATCATCGTAAAATATTTGGATTGGAGATTTTAATTGCAAGGGAATATCATGTTTTTTACCAAGGTATTTAATTTATAACTTTTGTAAGTTGTTTTTATATTGTTTAGTGAAAGTCTAAGAACGGTTCATAAAGATTTTACATAAATTAGAGGCGCATAAAGTGATGCCCCATCTTCTTAAAATAGCTGATACATTTCGCGAAAGAAACGGTCAAGTAAACAAGAATGCATAATTTGTATTATACAATAATTTTTGCCACCCACGTATTAATTACAGCTCAAACTAGAGCTTATGTAATTTTGGAGAAAAAGAGACGCTTTCCCCATCCTGGATTCGAACCAGGGTCCCTCCGTTTAGCCCGGAGTGTCTTGGACCGCTAGACGAATGAGGACAGGAAACAACGCTCTCTTTCTCCGTATGTAAAGATGTTAAGGTATTATTACCCTCCGCAGGGATAACACAATTGCCAAATATGGTCAACACAAGAAAGCCTCCGGGGCGAGAATTTTGTGAGTTTTCGTGGGGGAATTTATTATACTATAATTTTTGCCACCCACGTATTAATTACAGCTCAAACTAGAGCTTATGTAATTTTGGAGAAAAAGAGACGCTTTCCCCATCCTGGATTAGAATCCAGGATGGGGAAAGCTGTAATTAATACGTGGGTGGCAAAAATTATTGTATAATAAATTCCCCACGAAAACTCACAAAAATCTCGCCCCGGAGGCTTTCTTGTGTTGACCATATTTGGCATAATTTGTATTGTTGAACTGAAAATCTTTGAAATGCAATAGGTAATCTACGTGAAAGCAAACCTTGCAATGAACACCTCCTTAGACAAATTATATAGGCAATTTAAGTAAGAATGTCCTAAGGGTATGAGAAAGATCAGCTCGAAAACCATAGGCCTTGAATAGTCTCGAGCAAATCTTCTTGCAATTTAACAGACTTTTGGTACATCTATGGGGATTATTATTATAGAAGTAGAATTTTTCATGAGGAGAGAAATAGGTCAGATAATAACTAGATAATTAAAGCGACCTGTTAAAGCCAAAATACAGTGATAAAATACGAACAAATTAAAATCTGATTATTTGTATTTAATGGCGTCAGAATCGTTAAGAACATATTTTGCCAAGACCAATAAGGAATTTGTAAGGAATTCTATCCTCTGTGATCAAAGAAATTTAAATCCGAAATAATGATGAATAAAAAAACCATAAGCATTCGCTACGAACAGGATTCGAACTCATATTTTCCCCGCGAAATATAAGTACCTTATTTCTAGGCCATCATACAACTATACATATCTTACCCAAACAAAAAAATGGTTTATATCTTACGCAGTCTAAGACATTTGTGCGCATTATGCTTCAGGTACCTAAGCATTCATGAAGTTTGATCAACAAGGACCTCTCAGTTCGGTCTCCTAACACTATTCAGACCCACCTGAAATTTATAGAGGCTTTCCTCTCGGAAATGGAACTCTAAGCAAATCAATCTTATACGGGGGCATCAGAATAATAACAGATTCAAAATAAATTAATAGAATCAATTTTTGGCATTCCGCATTGTTTTTAGTTCAAGCTAGAACCTTTTTGGGCCCATAAGAGTCCACAGGCGAAAGAATTTCCCACGCATTTTAGCAGGATTCGATCTAATGGTTGCAGGATTAGGTGCAACTTGAATTTTCCTATTTTCGTGAACAATTTCTTTGTTTTTAAACACATATTTGTCAAAGATCAGCCAATGAAAAAAAAAATGCTTTCATATGGAAGAAAATGGAAGAAGGAAAATTTTTCACAATTAATTCCTCCACAAACTCCCATATTTAATTAAGGAGTTCCTCAATTGGCAAAATAGGTAAAATAAATAACAGAAATAGCTACGTATCTCGGATCTATCAAATCGCAGATGCATCAATAATAATTCGATATGAATTTTTTGCATTTCAAATAATTAATGTTTTAACTAAAAAATACCATATAATCCACGAATGCCATTAAAAAACGTTCCAAATAAATTTTGAACGTGCAATAAAAACACGGTATTACCATAGATGAGATAGATCGCCAAAAAATTTATCTTCATTTTCATAATAGTCTACGGTCAACGTCCCTCAGCTTTGACGCCTAAATTAGCCACGTTCCCTCTCTTGCAGAGCTTTTTTGCTGTTTCCTTGATGGAAAATTTATACGCCGATTAATGTTAAAAGCTGTCCAATAACAATCTGCTCTTGGCGTAAGCGTAGAGCAAGCCAAATGGTAGTAAGGACGCAGACAGGGAAGTAAAAACAAGTGGCTGGCGATAGGTATAAGGTGGGGAAAAGGCATGAATGCAATGTCGGCCTAGTCCCCTATAGCGTGTCATTTTGTTAATGAACCTGGCTGCGTTCGGATAACTAATGTTTAATACGTGAGAAGGTTTTCGATGACGGTTCTAGGTTCGGTCCTGGGACATCAAATAATATGTCTGGGTAACCCTGCGACGGATTGAAAGATGTAATAATCGTTTTTTCCGCTTTGTGAGATTAGTTTTTGTATTTATTTTTAGATTTTTTCAATTTCTTTCCGTCTACATGTATAGTCAAGCTTTTTCCTACAATAACTCGGTGATAGAGTAGAATTTTGGTTTTTAGTCCCCGTTGACTCTCAATTGTAGACACTGTCATCGCCGTGGACATACAGATAAATCACGAATCTTTGATTTCAAAGCCGAGTATTTTAAACCACGGAAGTTACTGCCAGAATTCATTAAATGTACAAGTTTTGAGATATCTAAGTCCAATCTGCGCTTGTTTCCACTCAATTTATGATTGTAATACTTAAAACTTTTTGCATACTATAATCAAAATATGAGAACATGGCAGTACATTGTTCCAATTTTAATGATTATAGTTAAGTATCACTGTATAGTTATCCTCGTTTTTTTTTGCATACATAATTTTGGCGACAAATCTCAAAAATATAATGACGTTATTTATTAACTTGTAAATACGCTAATTTTAAGGTAGAAATGCGGTAAAATGGGAAGTATGGGGGATTGTAAATATAAAAATCTACGAATGATAGCTTTAAAATATTAAGTTAGGAACTGTATCAGTTCTTGTATTATAATCTAGAAACTATATCCTACCCGTAGTTTGTAATGGTGAGTCATTTACTATAGGATAAATCGTATATGTTTTTAAGTTATATTTTAAAGTATGTTGTTTATAAAATTTGAACGTTTGTGTTATCGTTTATGGCGATGTTTATGTTAGCTATAGGAAAGAAATTGTGAAAATTAGTTCGACATGTATAACTGCTCTTAATGAACAACACACAGCGCAGTTAATCTTTCTCCATGTATATAAATATGATTTATGTCTTCAAACTGTGATAAATAAAAGAACTACATAAACAAGACAAGTACTTTTGCAGTATCGGACGTGGATAAAGTGGACAGGCTTTGCAATGCTCTCTCATCAAATATTTGTATTTTAAAGTACTTACCGCAAAAAGTTATACCAAACAAAAATAATGTCCAGGAAATAAATTTTTCTTATGGTTTTAATGGTATCTGGCTAGAGAATATCATTCGAATGGTGTGAATCGGAGTTTACGTGTAGACATAAAATGTTTTCAATAATGCAAAGTTATGTTTTAATACCTCCATTGCAAAGAATTCAAGCAAAAAAACATAATCAAATCCACTGACTGATGTAAAACAAGAGTTGTACTTGTATTCGTAACTGACATTCAGATGTCTCTTCCTTTTTTCTTCTACCAGGTTTGGTTTATATTCCTCTTTTTTTTATTTATGGCTCTGTATGATCGATATTTCGGTGTAGTCGTAAGCCAGGGGAAGAAGAGGACATGCTTCGTTCGATGTAAGTCATGTATACACTGACCAAATGAAAATATTTCCCATTATTTTTTTCGCGAAGTTCAGACTCGACGTTTGGAAAAATTATATAAAATAAAACACATAATCACAGTTTAAATTAATAAAACGGCTTATAGTTATTTTAGAAGCACTTTAGGCCTCCTTTTTCAGAACCCTAGTTAAACTAGTTAGTGTCAGTTTAACTAGAGTTCTGAAGAAGGAAGCCTAAAATGCTTCCGAAATAACTATAAGCCGTTTTATTTATTTAAACAGCGATTGTGTATTTTATTTTATACAATATTTAGGCGCAGTGAGTCGTACATCTTTATTATTTGGAAAAAATGTTTGATAATTACTTGAAACACGTTAAATAAAAATGCAGCTTTTCTGAGAAGAAAATGTCGTAACTTCTACATTTGCAATTTTGGCAACATCCGTCTTAAAGTACGGCTAGAGAAATATTGGGAATAAAATAATACTTATTCTCGGTATTGTGTTGAATCATGGAAAAAGATAAAGTCGGCCATAGACTCTTAGAAATATTAATTGAAATAATGACCTGACCTGTTATAAATTTAATCAGGGTCGGCGCAAGCCAACTTGGCGCCCTAAGCGAAAGCCCTGTGTTCCCCCTCCCCCTTTGAGAAAATTGACCCACCAACACATTTTAAATAGAACATAGTGATATGTTTACATATGTAAAAAACTTTCAATCACATTATTAACTATTACATGTATATTGACAATAAATATTACATTATCAATTATCAAATTATTATACACACACACACACACACATATATATATATATATATATACGGTTCCATGAAAAACATTCGTTATGCAGAAAATTCGACGACGTATTCATGAACCAGGGCAAGGCAATATGATACCACAATTAAAATCCCGTTTTTCAGTTAAACAGAAATTCAGAATTTTTCAAAATTTCTTGAGAGTGTGCGGTGTACACAGCGCGTTCCCTTTGGGGACAGCCCTGCCTTTAACGTGGATATTATGTATAGTTGATAGATTTGAAAAATCATTGTTTTACTATATGTACATACTACGATTTAGTAAATATTTATATTTGTTCCGTATTACATATTGCGCCAAGAAAAACTTTAAATTGTAGTAGTTCACTCCAGAAATTCAGTGATTGCAGATTGTTTTCGCTCGCTGTCGGCCAAGACCGTAGCGAGAATTTAATTTCGTGGTGGTTCAAAAAATTTTATACCATGTATCGATACAATCATAGCATGCAAGGCCGTAGCCAAGTCCCATTAAAAATTTAGTTTCGGGGGGGACCGGTTCCCTAAGATCCCCCCTCTGGATACGGGCATGCTGTCAGTACAATGTCACCAAAAATCAAGTTTGTTCACATTTTCAACAGGAAGCAACAGGATCTGCCTCTTGTATCACAAAGTGACACGTAGTTTGCAACGCAGTGAAAGCCTCCATCATACTAACAAAATCTTTGTTTAAAAGGACAGAATTCATGGGCGCTTATATGGGGGGCAGGGGAGCTTAAGCCCCCCAGCCGTTGTTTAAAGTTTTGATTTTCAGGACCCTGCTATGTGTTTACTTTTAAAAGTTTTACAGTTGTATTTTAAAATAACGTAATTTTTATCTCATTACTAATTGGTATCCATTATTTTTTGCAGTATTTTAATATATTGTACATTTACTAAAATATTTAACAGCCTTGAAGGAAGTAATGATTTTTCTTAGCCCCTCCCGCTCTTAAAAGTACTCAGATGGCCAGAATAGTCAATATCTTCGTCAGTATCCAAAAAATAGTGATTACTGTCCTATAAGAGTTTTATCATGCCCTTAACGGCCTTAACTATGTGGGCTTTTGTTGAAACACTGCATGTCCTGATGTTGTCCATTGAGGCATATTTATATATATTAATATGTTTTTTATGTTTAAACTTTTTAAAATTAGATACGTACACACAGGGCCTTTCAGAGAAAATGCGAAGCAGGGGGAAACTGACATTTTCGAGGCCTTTCAAAATTAACATACGTGTACGTCTAACATAGATTGAGTTAACAAGTTGAGGCCCGTGCCAGAAATCCTTTCTGCATCCCCCCACTCTGATAGGCCCTGCTCTCACAGAGAGAGAGAGAGAGAGAAGTTATGACATTTTTTAAAAAGAAAAATTAATTTTTAAAATTTCAAAACCAGAAAATTTTTCGCGGTAAATTTTCCCACCCACACCTCTAGTCTTGACTCTGACACAAACGAACCAGAGATGGCGAGGATAAATGTCGAAGGAATGATATAGGGTACATACCAAAATCCAAAATGTATTATTTTAACTATTTTGAAATAACTGAGAAAAAATTATTTGTAGCTTCCATATTTATACGTATAAATTAAACTTGTATTTTAAGCAAATAAAAAATTCTTGAAACGAATTTAATTTTAATTTGCAAATTTTCTTTTAGGGGGCGCTGAAATATAACTTCGCACAAAGGCGCTTCTTACCCACGCGGCGGTTTTACCGTTATAGTAGGATTTAACTTTATATTAAACGCATCAATAAATCACCATTTATAACACGATAATTTGTAATACACGATCTTCAAAAATTTAAAACTAATAAAGATTTAAAATATTGCACCGTGTTTATATTTATCCATATATCGAAAATTTTACGTTTAGGAGCTACATCCCTATATGTTTGCTTTATCGTGCATGTTAACCTTTCTATGGTATCTTATGTTTTATCTTTAATAACTATTACGCGAATAACAAATAAGAATAAAAATAATAACCTATATATTTATGATTTTCACAAAGTGTTATTTCATTTTGCAACACATAGATAACTCGTTAAAACCAGTTTGCAAGAACGTCTAATAATGAACAAATCAATATTTTTTTCCATTTTTCTTATTAATTCATATTGTAGCAGCACTAACTAACTATAGATGTGAAGGTCCTCAAGGATAAGGCTGGACGTAGTTCGACACCAAATAATGTCTTTGATTAATGTTATTAATTATTTTTATTTAAATTTTAAGAGTATACGCTTATAAATGAATTTTAAATATTATGTAGTCTTAGAGTTCAAATAAATATTGCTTATTTGAAATATGAATATTAACTGAGATGTCATCCCGTCATTCTATCACCTCGTTCCAATAATGGTGAAGAAACCTGACGGAAGAAGTGCGACTGATATCGCCGAGTTTCTTGTGTAAGTTAGTAGTTATCCTACTCAACCCCCACACCCCGCGCCTCTGGAATCTCTAAAAGTGGGCTTGGGGTTGTGACTATTTCAACACTTTTTTTGTTACCTGGCACAATGCGCTGTAGAGAGGAAAGCTACGATTCTAAGGAAGAACAGGGGAAAAAATTTATATGTAGCTGAGATGTACAGTCTAGAATTGTTTCTGACACCTCGTCGCCCCTTAGTTGGCAAAGGAACATTAACACCATGAGGTCACGGGGTCAAAACACAACAAGGTTGTGCAAAACTAAAGGAAGAACCCCCAAACTTTCCAGTTGAAGGTTTTTTTTTCCTTCCCGCCTATAGTATGAAAGATAACCATCGGCGGCGATAATCCCCATTTACTTACATTTATTCGTTGTTGAGTTTATTTCAATTATCGTATAGTGCCTAAAAAGTAACTAAAAAGTACCTAAAAAATTCTGCCGTGACGTCGCCCCACAAATACTGCCGCCCTAGGCGGCCACCTAGTTCGCCTAATGGTCGCGCCGGCCGTGAATTTATTCCAGTTATAAATAAATTCGGGCCCAAAGAGAATTAGCAAAAGTGGATTTACTTGCCGTGGTCCCGCTTCTTCACTTACAAAACCCCCCTCCATCCAGAAATTTCCTATCAATTATTGCTATTCAAATCCAAAGACATAAGCACCAACGTCAATTTTATACAATTTTTTATTCATGACTGATTGATATAAGTTTCTTCTCATTTTAAGACTGCACGTTGGCCCGGCGGTGACGCTGTGGTAATAATTTTACTTAGCGTGCCGTTCATCCTTATTCAGATACCAATGGTGGCAAATAAAGAATAAGAAAAATAATAACTAACAACTAACTATAGTCCGGGAGTTCGGTTTCTGTGGCAGAAGAGGTTCGGGTACTTCGGAAAACTGTAGCTCCCGCCGCAGCATAACCTTCATTGTTCTGCGCCGTCAAAACGCAAACCTCAAGTTCATTGCAGTCAGTGACTGTAAAGGCAGTCACCTAATGTTCAGTGGCTTAAAGTTAAAGAGCATTGATACCGGGTAGAAAACCCGGATTTGTAATCCGCTCTAGTACCGATGGCTATTTTCCGACTGATTCAAATTTCAGAATTTGGTTTCTGAAACGAAGGTTGTTTGGATTTCTCTGAAAGCTGACTGCCCTGACGCAGCGGGATCTTAGTTGTCATTATGCAATGCAAAGGCGGATTCAGGTCATATGCCACCCGATGCGAGCCCAAAATTTGGCGTCCCCCTCCCACTAAGTATTTATTATTTTGAGAATAATTCCTTTTGTGTCGCAATTTTTTTCCCAAGTATCTCCAAAATAAGCTACTAAATTTTATTATAAAAATTACTGAATATTATTACAAGACGCAAAGCCACGACGACGAGACGAAATAAAACTAAAATCCAAAAATCGAGAATTCTTAAATCATTACTGAAAATATAAATCACAGCATGATACAATGAATCTTTTATTTTGCAGTAGGTTCATTTTTTTTTATATCATATTTTAAGTTTTATTTGTATGTAGGATATTTTGTAATATTCTGTACATTATACGTAATCTTTTTTGCATGTAAAATTGGGATTTTTTTTATATTTATATACCTATCTACCAGCGTTATTTCAATGTAGTAAAAGGGAGTGAGTCCCTGCGATATCGCAAAAATGTGGGGTGGATCAGCTGAAAATGTTTGGTAACAAAACCAGTGATCTAATGTAAAATAATACTTATAAAATAAGGTTACAAAAATTGAGCAGCATTTATTTTATTTGTTACATAATTAATTTCTGAATTTTTTTTCTACCGAATTATGCAAGTGCGCAAAAAGATAACAATTGTACAGTTTACTAACTCTATGAAAAACAAAAGAGCAAATTGCTTTTTTTTTACACATTATTCATGGTTTAAATCCAATCACACACCAAATATATAAGGATCTTATGGACGGCACAACTGTAAACGCGATAATAAATTTTGTTTGCTGAAACAAATGAAATTCGACGGGAAATTTATCAAAAATTCGGGAAAATCACGAAAAAAAAGTTTTTTGTGATTTTAGTTTCGATTTGCATGTGCGCATGCATATTGGCAGCTTTGATCGTGGTTTGAATTTAGACCTGTGAATATTTGCTAAAAATGACAGGAAAAAAAAAAGGAAAATTAAAATAGTTAATGAAATTTAAAGTGGTTCAGTTTAAATTTAAGTTATATTTTAATAGGATGGGAAAAGAAAAGCTAATGTTCGCAAAGGATTCTGTTTTATGTAGTCAGGAGAGGGAGAAATTATGATTGTGTTATGAATGACAAATAATAATATTTTAATACATGTGTATCTAATATGTATTTTATGTTTAAACTTTTTAAAATTATATACGCACAGAGAAAGGGAGAGAGAAAGAGAGGGGGGGATAAAGTGAGAAGTAATGATATTTTTTTAAAGAAAAATGGATTTTTAAAATTTCAAGACCGCAAAATTTTTCCACCCACGTCTCTAGTCACGTGACTTTTATGTTTCATACTTCCTCACAACCTAATTCATTTGTAAGGAGTTGTTGATTAAGAAGCATCCTTCTTTGTTAAATATGCTTAACATTTGTCTCACAGTGGGTTTACTTTAAATTTAGAAGACAGAAAGAGGAAATTAACTTGTTAAAAACGCTTGATCAAAAGTTGGAGATTTTATAGTCTTTAAAATCGAACTTAAATACTACTTTATTTGTGGTCTTTACGAATGAAGTAATGTGGCAATTTTATATTATTAAAATAAATACTGTACCCAATTTATAAACTAGACTACATGTCTTATTAATCCATTGTATTGGACGATTCAAGTTTTCGACTTCCGACTGTTTCAAAACATAAAAACAAACTTTTCAACACAAAAAAATCTCCGGTATTCTGCATAGAATACTAAACGTTCCAACCACTACCAAAGTTATTTCGATTTTTTTACGAAAAAGAGAAATTTCTAAATATCCGAAAAACCGTTCCTTTTTTTCAATCTTTCCTTCCTATTTTTTACGATAAATCATTTTTAATATTTTATTAAACTTTCGAAAGTGTATAAAAAAAACTTCAGTTTCTTTAATATCTGCTGCGTGAATTTTAAGGGAAAAATATCTTGCGAGAATTTTAAGCTTGCGAAACTAGTAGTTATTTTGAAAGTGTGTAGCCATATTTCGGCATACATTCTGGATCGAATCGAAGTTTAAAATGGAAAGAGTATTTAAAATATACTACGTTGCAAAGAAACGACATAACCCAAAAATAAAGAGCGAAAGCTACAAAATTTGGTGAGATTTTTGGCCGATAGGCAAATGTTAAACTCCCGTAGACAACAATGCACTATGCCTTCCCAAAACGCATGAATAGGGCGCATTCTGGACCCAATATAAGGAGCAACTTTCACACGGACGAGCAAGTTTAAGCGCTTTAGATATTTTGTTACGTTAAGTACTATGAGAAGGGTATCCATGTCTCCAAACCTCTCATCGCTCGAACATATACTCGTATATGGGACATACAAGAAAGACTGTTGAGACGATCACGAAATGTAAGCAAATACTTGCAAAGTATTTGGCAGGCTCTGCCACAAGACAATTTTAAATTGTTAGTTGAGGCAGTGCTGCACCATATACAGTCGCAATCGAAGGTACGCATCTACGAGGCAACAAAATTCCATGTACTTAAGAAGTTTGTGCATTTAAGTAGATTTCTTTAAAAATGCTTCATGTAATATATTTTCCGCTAAATTATATTAGCAATTTACCTATTGAAAGTAAATAATTCCACATGCAAAGGACAATGGAAGCAACAGGGCCCGATCAAGCCGAAGTAGGACCCAGGGTCTAGTATTTATCCAGGGCCCCTATCCACATACTAGCACCAAAATTATTCCAAAAGTAAGTAACAAATACAAACTCCTGTTATATATATATATATATATATTATCTGAATAAACGATGGTTTAAAGGAGTTTTCAATGACGCCTAAGTTATGATTATGGAAAACATAATATTAATAAATTACTTTATAATTACAAACACAAGATTTCAAACTGACATTTTAAACTCGCTAAAAAAAGTTCACATGCAAAATTTGGAACCCCCATGATATGGGGGCCAAGGGCCGTGTTCCGGGATGTCCATGCCTTAATCGATCCCTGGGTAACAGTATTATTTGATAAATCGCCCGGAGAGGAAAGAATTATTTCGTGTGTCCGGTGTGGTGCGATCCCCCACAACCATTTGATTGCCGGTCAAATGCTTTAACCTTTGAGCTACGGATAGCTATCAAGTATTACGATTAAAAGTAAATATTTACTTTTAATAGTAATTCTTGTCTTAACAGTAATAAAGTTTGACTTCGTTGCGTTTGGTTTAAAAAGAGGTCCAGGCATCTCACCAATATCCGCTAACTTGTCCTTTGTGAAGCTTTATGTTCGCTCGCAGAGGTGAGTTCAATGGCTGTTCGCAGCTAAATGGGTAGAGCATTTGACCGGCATCAAAGAGTTGGGGGAGTCGTATCCTCACTGAACGCACAAAATCAGTTTTTTCTGTGCTCGGTGATTTATCACGTAATTTATATATCTATGTTATTAAATTACATATTTCTATTTTTAAATTTTTAAACTATGTACAGTCAAAATTTTAATAATTATAAAAAGCTATTATTTTATTCATGAATAAAAGAAGTACAGTATTGTTTAATTTTGATTTTAAAGTTTTGAAATATCCAATTTGTGATAAAACTCTTAATATCTATTTTATCACCAAGGGTTTTAATAGTCATTGTTCGCAGTTGAGAAAATGATCCTGAGACCTGTTTTTTAAACCTTTTTAAATATGTATACGATAGTAGTTTTATGCACTCACGGACAGTGGAAGTTTCGCACCAAGAAGAAAACATTCTATAACCGTGAAATTATGTAAATAGGTAGAGGGAGGGCTCGCATGCAAATGATCCTGGTTCGGAGTGATTGCGCATGAAGGTATACACGTGAGTGGCTCTGTAAGCATGAGCCAGCGGCCTTATGAATTGGCATGTAGTCGACGCCCCATCAATGGGAGAAATCTCGGCCGACGGAAGCACGAGTACGGAGTAAAAAGAATGGCAGGTAGATGCCAGAAGCGTCGATGTACGGAATTGACGAACTTCGAGAGAGGTCTGATCATTGAACTGGAAACCGCAGGTTGGTCAGCGGGCCGGGTAGCCCGTTACGTGGATCGTTCGAACTATACCACTCACTATACCTTCCGACTGTGTTGGGATTGTTGGTCACGTGACGCTACTCAGACACGGAAAACCGACTGTGGAGGTACCAGGCATACTACAAGTACAGAAGATCGAAATATGGTGAGTCAGGCATGTATGGAGCCCGCGCGACTCGATCCGCGACAAGCACCGGTATAGTCCGTTCGCGCAGATCTGACGCCTGATATCGTTACCAGACGGGTTGTTCCATTGCAGTTTAGGGAAGGGCGTCTTGTCGAAAGGCGTCTTGTCGAAGGGCGTCTTGTCTGTTTTTTCGCGCGCGAAAAACCAGTTTCGGGGATCGTACTGTAGGGACTCGTGTGTGTCCACGAACCATATCTAGACACCTCAAGGAAGCGGAACTGCTTTCCCAGCATC
>QLNU02015360.1:102765239-102798733 GCA_006491805.2 Dysdera silvatica
ATCCATTTTGCACAAGGATCACGGCCATATACTTTTGATCCGGTGGTTTCGAAACACCCTGTATATATCTACAGAGCGTTCCGAATTGAATTTCCGAGGTTAAATTCCAAACCTTAATGTTAATTAATATTCAATAACATTAACTTAATATTAATTATTAATCTGAGGTTAAATTTTAAATCTTAATAACTAGAAAAATATGAATTTCTTAGCATTCTCGCATTAACATGTTTTGCTTAGAATTTTTCAAGGCATCGCGCTGTGCAGAGTTTATGCTGTCTTGACGGGACACCCTGTATATATATATATATATACATACAGTGGATTCGAGTTCTTACGAACTCCTGGGGACCATAAAAAAATTCGTAAAATCGTAACATATGTTATGTAGAGGATTCTGAAAATAAATTTATGTAAATAACTTACATTCTCCTTGACACTTAGTAGGTGTATGCAACGAAAAATAAGCATAAAAGCGTATATATTGTGGTACATAACAAAGAGCACTCGGGGTTTAGCTGATGCATGGTTATGGGATATTATATATATATCACAATTATTACAACAAAAAGCTATTAGCATTTAAAAATAAAGATTGATACTAGCAAATCCCACCCATTATGAAAAGGGGACCTAATGCAAAAGTAAATGATATATGAAGCCACTGTACTGATAACGAACGCAAAACTCTCCACTAAAATTTGTAGGGAAACCTGAAAAGCCACCGCTCTAAATATCCCAAGTACAGTTACTTTTCTGTTGGTAAAACTGTTAGTAGCCAGAAGGTAACTATGACTCAGTTTTATGAGAGAGAAGATCTCGGAAGCTCATTATAACGCCATATGCCATGTCTGATGCCCCAATCAGCGCTTCTGGACTCTAGAACAATAGACAGAAGGAGTAGGAATTGAGACTTATAACTATCGGTTTGACAACTTAGGAAATGTTTGACAGTGATATACCTACAATCTGTATTATACTAAGTTCTCTTACCAGTAGTCATTAATTCAAAGCCTTTTTGTGAACTGAAGTTTAAGACAGAAATGTTACGGGATCTGTTTTTTACCTATCCTATAGTAGAGGACCCCATACGTTTCTAAAGGGTAATCATACTTCTTTATCAACCAAAAATATAGTGATAATGAAAACTGTTCCAAGATTATGCTAACCAATAGCCAATGCTAAACCAACGTTTCGCCATATCCCTAATCGCCCGTAATTTTCATCTTGCCGTCAACAGGGGCGAGCATGTCGCTGCTGGTTATTAATAATCAAACATGTTCTTGTGAAATTAGTTAACATGTCATATGTTAGCTATTGTAAGTTTTGTGGTATTTTGCAGTAACGACTAGTGTATTGCAGCGCCATGTATCGCTCTAATGACAACTTTCGGAATTGAGGTTTTGTTTTTACGTAAATTAAAATCTTATTACCGCAGACGTATTCCTGGTAACTATGAGATATTCTCGCTGAATAGTTCCTTAGCTACGGCCCTTGAAAATGTGAAATTTATCTGTAGAATCCCGGTATATTCATGTAGCTCTGGTGATATAGAAACAGTGGCAAATCATAATGAATCAGTTTGAAAGTATCTCTTTTAAAGAGATCAGCGACTGATTGCAAGGAAGTTTGGACCATTTCCCAAAGGTTTTATTAGAGCATATCTGCCCCAAGCCTGGAATGACCGATAGCGCAATGGAACAATTGCATAGCGGTAGCGGCTCTTAACTGAGGTTTTACTGGCCTGACAAAAAGGCAAACACCTATTCATTACCCCATTAAAACTCGCGGCAAATTTTTAACAGAAGATAAAACGATTTTCTTTCCTCCTTTGAAAAAACTCCGAGGCAGAGTTTCAGTTTGGAGATCAAATGATGTTTATGGGACCTAGGAGAAATGAGGTTAGGAGAATAGAGAAGGTTGTGAGGGGAGGAGATATGTTCTTTCCTACCAATCTTTCTCACCCGAAGGAAACTGCAAGGAAATTCAGGGATCTGAGATTTTAAAAGGCTTTATTTAAAACACTTAACGGTGTTACGTATGTCAAAAAGGCTTTACGTCTTCTTACTTTTTACAACAATCTATTATCTCCATCTACACTCGATAGATACGGAATAAATTGATGTCTCGTGCTAACCATTTAATTTATTATTCAACGAATCTTAAAATAACTTAAGTTCGGTAGCTGAAAGGAGACGGAAATTAGTCATTTTTTAGGCATTTCTCAAGTTATTAATTATCGTCATCTCAACTGTTTATCAAAACCCATAAACGAGGTAGTAAACATCAATGATTATAATGCGATGTGTGTTTTTCTGAAATTATAAAAAAATGTCGTTTACGTAAGAAAGAAGGTTGAAATTTGCGAAAGAAAGTCTGGTCTATATTTGCCAATGAGTAAGATTTCATTAAACATCACATTTACATGCCAAGCAGCGTAAACTGCATTTCAATAAACATGAAACAACTCTAATAATATTAATAGCTAACATCACACAAAATTAGCGCAGTTTTAAATAGGTTTATTTAACCGGTGACAGATGTTTTGGTAGCCCTGTCGTCGTCAGTTACCCATCGTTACAATCAGTTGCCGCCCTTACGATGGCAGCACATCGCTGTACAGTACGTCGTGAATTAACTCAACTAGAATAATGCCGCCAATACATAAACGACCACTTTGCTTGTAAAAACGACCAGATATTGGATTTCTTTGACAAAGAAACGTGTTAAGTATACCCCAGTTTCTTTATTTCTTATTATATATATCAAGAATAAGAAAGAAAACAGTGCTGTATTCAGGCGTGAGTAATACGTTCATCCTGTCCTTATCTTGTCCGTGAGTATTTGCACTTCAGTGGTGGGTTTTGGCTAAAGCTCAGGAACTTACCGACAAGTGGTTAAGGCTGGTTGTCATATTCGGTATAGAATGTGATAACATAACCTGACAATTCATGCTGGTGAATAAATAACAACCACAAACATAAGGACAGCAATGAATAAAACAAATAACATATGTACAAGAAACTAATGACGTGAATAGATAGATATAGGGCATCTAATGAAGTTTATTACTGATAATAATTCCATCAGTTGATCTTAATACCAGAAATTCTACAACTTTTGCCGTATTCTCTGACCGGTGTGGTATTTTTGATTAATGGTATTTAAGTTTGATGGTCATAAAATTAAATAATAATGGTCAAAATAATAATGGTCATAAAATTTGATGGCTGTGAACAAATAATTTGTATTTAGAAAATATCAACCTAGAGTATGTTCAATTCTATAAATTTAATAGATGGAAAACAAACAATATTCTGAGTGTAATATTGTACATAATGATTTTAAATAAATCAAGAGCTTCCATACGCAAGATTTATAAGTGGCGAAGAGATTTCGGTTTCGAACTATTTTGTGTTAAATGCTTTTTCATTGTAGTTTGTAAAAATATTGAATTTAAAAAAAAATCTAGAAAGATTTATTCAAGTAAATAGAGTGGAGGATTGATATGCCAAAGTCCATTTATGCATTTTAAAATTTTGAAATATAAATAAGGACTTCTTTCACATGGTCTTAATATTTTGCTTGATGAAGAAAGCAAACGCTTTTGAAATCGTGTCCAATTTCAATCGTCGCCTCTTTGCCTCCATTCTAAATCTCACCACTGTTTATTCTTTTTCGTTTCTCGCAGCCTTCTAGACAAGCCTAAAACTAATCGAGCATTTCTTTACTCCCAACTATCCTCATTCTAATTGTGATGCTTTCGCCAGATAACCAATAATAGCTTAAATTGAGAAAATTTCGTTTTCATTTGAATTCACTCCAGGCAGTTTTTGATGGAGGACAGAGAAACATGTCTGAAATGCATTAATATCCTCGATAATATGTAAAAATCTGCGCTTCACATAGGCGTAGAGTTATATGGGCCCGTGGGGCTCAAGCCCCCGCAATAATCTGAAATAAATTGCGATTTTACATATACTGTAATGTATAAACGTACATAAAACATGGTTGGGCGCCCACCCCCCCAATAATTTTTAGAATTCTAATGTGATGGCGCTTCACAACGTTGTGACTCACGTTTAGTACCTCTCAAACTTATTGATGAACTTTGTCCTCTTTCTTGTGATCGCCTACCTACCTACCTACCTACCTCCCTCCAATCCATCCATGCATGCATGCATGCATGTATGTATGTATGTATGTATGTATGTATGTATGTATGTATGTATGTATGTATGTATGCATGCATGCCTCCCCCTGCTCTTCACATGTAAAGTTTATTTAAAGTTTTTTAAATTTAAGTTTAAAAAGTTTGTTTATTTTTAAATTTAAGTTTAAAAAGTTTGTTTATTTTTAAATTTAAGTTTAAAAAGTTTGTTTATTTTTAAATTTAAGTTTAAAAAGTTTGTTTATTTTTAAATTTAAAAAGTTTGCTTATTTTTAAATTTAAAGTTTATTTTTTCACATTTAAGGTCACAATTTAAGTTTGTATCTTTTATACGTTCGAAAACTGTGATATGAATCATCTGAAACCACGGCTTAAAATGACCCCAAATCACAATACAGTTAAGCAAAATTACACGGACTAGAAGTTGAACCCAGACCAGTTGGCCCGAAGCTGACAGGCGCAACTACTGGGAGGCTTCTTTATATATCGATGATAGATAGCTGTTGCTAATTAAATTATGTTAATTTAAATTCTTGGGAAACCATTTGTTACATAATAAAGTAAGTAAAAACCCGCATGCGTGCATTTAAAATCTTTTTAATCGTAAGTTAAATATAATCATGAATTAATGGTGTTGAAGTTGACTAACCAAAATTTGTAGAACTAACTGAAATATGTAAGGGTTATTGAGCTTTTATAAAAAACATGGTAACATTGTTATACTCTAAATATGAATTCTGCATACGTATTATATGCGTACTTGAGCAGTAAATATTACATCCCACATAATTATAAAAATAGCAACACATAGCAAACACTTTTTGAATTATAAGGTTACTATTCCACAGATTTCAGCTTCAGGTTTTAGGCTTCGAAGACAAATTTGAATTCAAAACCCGCCAAATATTCAATGGTGACAATCTTAATTGACTTTGCAGTTGCTTATATTGCTTAGAATTATTCCTCAGTCCAAGCATCGAAATAATACCATTAGTTACATTTAACCTTTCCTGAAACTTTCAGGATTCTCTGAGTAAGAAATAAATTTACTCAACCTATATACAGTTATTGTTGATACATCTTTTTCAAAATTATTCTGTTATAATTGTAATTTTTAAGATTCAGGTGTTATTGATATGATTAGGTAAGAAATGGATGAGAGCAGAAAGCAAAAGCAAAAGCTTGTTTCTTCCCCAGGTTCTTCCCCAGTTTGACATTTATTACATAAATCAATAGTTTCCTCGATTTAGATTACCTCAATTCACATTATTTTCATAGGATTAACGAATAGGAGGAAAGGTACTTTTTTATTCTAGGTACACATATCTTAATTCACTCATAAAAAAACACTGTTTTATGTGGATTTATGGCCTCATTTGGGAAAACAGATCAGCATAAAGCATTGCAGATCTGCAATACAGATCAGCATAAAGCATTCAGTTGACGCATGCATTTCTGCTTAGACAGAGAGGTTCGTTAGCTCTTGGCCACCAATTTTTTTTAATTTATTTATTTTTGTGAAACAATTTTGACGTGTTGTTTAGTAGATTAATACTCTTCAGATTTAGACCCTGCCATCTACCCTCGTTAGTAGAAAAGGGAAAAAAATATCGGGAAGATGAAGGGGATTGCCTCAGCTCTTGTCTAGGGAAAAAAAAACATTTGCAGATAGCTTAAAAATTTTTGCTGTGTATCTGAGATTTTAAGATATATGAAAATAAAATCTAGACACCCATATTCACTGAAAAGCCTCTACTTTGTCAGATTCTTTTTAGGGACATTGTTGAATGTTCATTATTTGGAGCTCGAAAGAATTGTAAACATGTGACGTATAATGGCGAAATTGATGAGAAACAGTTTTTAAAAAATTAGTTCTGTTTGGCCTGTTTTCTTCCGCAAAGTCACATTGCCTCGTCTTTTCGGGCCGGGTGGGGCAAACGGAGCATTTGATCAAGCGAAATAGTTGGAAAAGGAGAGAGTTTCAACGAACTATTACACATCAAACAACATCGACTTAAATTGCGGTAAGTCACGTTGACGGCTTGAAAACTCCAGCTTTTTATTGCGTTTCATTCCGCATTTTAGAATCCACAGTAACGATTTCTCAAACAATAGCTTAAAGCTTTGATAAGTTAGCTCGCTTCATGTCAGATAACAATCCAAAAACAAGCAGTATATATTTGTGCTTTCTCCAAATAAATTTATACATGCGCAATCGAATCTTGCATACAGCAGCGAAATTCTTCGCCAGTCAGCGTCACAGCTGGAGAACACATTCTAGAAGATCTCTGGCCTTATAAATGCGGCATAATGTTTATATATGCGCGACTATCATTTTTTCCCTCACTCAGCTAGAACGCGGCTCCCTCTTTCTCTACAGTTAACATATACGCACAACTTTTATCAAGAATACCATAACCTAAAATTCGTTACATCTTTCTTCTGTACCTAGATGCTCTTATTGATCGTTCAAAATGTTTTGTAATTATCCATACGTTTTTCCTCCCTGTTTTACCAATTTTTAATCCTTGCACTTCTCCGAACATATTCTGTCGTATGCCTGTCTTCGAAAAACTTAAATAAGTTAGTTTGCAGTCAAAATAGTGTATATGTAACCTCCTATTCCAATTTATCAGAATCATCCATCATAACGTAAAGCTGGTAAGTTATGATGCCAGGCCGGCGAAGATCATACTGAACAGGAAACTAAAGCTTACCGAAGAGTTGGAACCTTCCCACGACTTCGAGAACCGATTCCCAGATTGCAGTGTGCAGTTTGTCGCTACACTTCCTGCTTTGGCACCACCAAGGGAATGCTGGGCGAACGCGTTACCACTGCTCGACCGCAGGTCCTCCATTATAAAGAATGCGATTTTTATTTCATTTTTGACCGTTTGTGAAGAGTTTATCAATAACTAAATTGCAATGTTTTCTTTCGAAGGTTAACTATTTATTTCAGAGCACACTTTTTTCATAACTGTATATTTGAAATAAATGGGCGTCTGAAATGAACTCTGAATAGTTTGAAAATAAGCGGATCGAAATCGGTTTCCTCAAATGATTTGGAACTGCTTATTTAAAGTGTAGTATACATTTAAGTAGGGATAAATACTGTTTAAAAAAGCTTTTGTAGTTACTGTTAAATTTCTTTTATAGTAACTTTCCGATCTTATCCTTTCTAAATACTATTATTGATTATTCCAAATTGAATTGACACACAAAAGCCCTATTAGGCGACAAACTGATATAGTTTCAAGTCTGCCACACCACTATTAAATATATCCTTTGAATTGTGTTCACTCTCCTTGTGAAAGGACATATTGCAATATTTGCAGAAATCATCCACTTTCAAAATCAAAACCACAATAAGCAAATGGATTGCAATACTTAATTTTTACGACACTTATGCCTTTATATGTTGCTACGATTACCTTGTTTTTAAATGTTGGAGCGTGTAGCAACAGAAATTTCTTCAAATGCCTTCTCCGTTTCGGAGGCTAGCGGCCAATGTGGACTCCATTTCTCCTCGCGTGGCTAATGCTTCCTGTGCTTAGTCTAGTTTAGGCCTTTAAACAGCTCGTACAGAAATTTAATTTTCCGTAGATGGAGAACTACCAAGACACACACTTTCCATAATTACTTAAGCAAATGAAACCATTTTTATCGTTTACCATTCATTTATTTTTATACAAAAAAGCGCCTAAAGTGACCTCCAACCGTATGATGACAACGGCGTATAATCTATTTTCGAGGTGCTTTTGATTCATGGGACAACAATGGAACTGCAGACGCAGTTTTTCATCAAAATGCACCAATAGAATAATGAGAGTTAGTTTGGATGAGTAGCAATTAAATACACGCTGTTCGCAACGCCAAAACGTCTGATATGAAAGTCATGTGGCGTAACGTTTCCACTCCTTTGCTTTATCACTAAATTCTACCTCGTACTGCTCGTATTAATCAGCTTATTTTAGTGGATATTTTTACAGTACCAATGTTTTAAAATCTTGATTGATATAACTGCGGTAATCAATTATTTAGAAGCTGATATTTAAATTCAAGTATTAGCTAACTAAGCCGTAGCTAACGATATGCGACCATTGGAGTCTAATGTGATCGAAGTAAGATGACAATATTGGTTTGCCTTATTACGGTTCAAAGATAACAAGGGTCATGTTGTACCGGGATCTACAATTTTCCATGGAATCGAGTCTCTTAAAGCCTATGGACGCAAGACCCGGAACTGCAGTGAACAATTGGTCAGTAAATCTTTCCACCGTTGGGTATCGTTGGTATTCGAAGCCGAGTTAACTGGACGCTAGGTGAACGCCTTACCACTGCACCACCGCAGGGCCTGGTTGGGATAACAATGAATTATCCAGATACATAAATTCTGCTTGCATTCTTCTTTGTCCGCATAAATAGTAGAAAGGGGCAGAAGAAAAGTACATGTTTTCAACTTACTCTTGACTTTCCATAGCAATGTAATTGACAGTCATCTTTAACAGACCTTCTAGATTATTGAATCAGTCAATTAACAGAATCGAAAAGTACAGACGGGTGTACATAAAAAATATTTTTCTAAATCATTGCTAGTTTTTTTTTAATAAGCTTTTTAGAAAAATGTAGGTATGTTTTAAACAGTGATTCTAATGTGTGTGAATATATCCTATTTAATTACAGAAACAATTAACAGAATATACAAGAGATCTTGTAATAGACATCTGCCAAAAAAAACAAACCTACTAGCAGTGTTACAAAACTAAACTTTATTTAGGATTAGATCAAAAGGAAACTTTCGCCCTCGTCCAAGCAATTTTAAGATTCTTTGCTTATAATCAAAACCAGTAATTTAACTGCATCTGAAACACACATGCAAAAAAGTTTAGAACACATAACCAACAAAAAGGAAATATATAGGTGCTAATGGTGTAATTCTTTTCTAATTAAATAATTTGGGGGAAATATATAAATGGCAAGCAAAATACAAGAGATAGTGGCCTCTCAAATCAAAGAATTTTTAAATAGGAAAACATTCGTTATGAGCGGGTACGTACCGACTGATTGCCTTTTTAGTTATGCCACCTCATGCCACAGAAATGGCTCACTAGAATAGGTCAGATCTCCAGCGTTGTGAGTTATCTGTCAAACAAAATACTTCTGCAAGCATGAGTTAGCATTCAAGTGAGTGTCAAGTCGGGTAGGTAGAACAACCTGATCGGATTTATCACGTGGTACTAGTCAGGGCCGCCCCGGGTGCCGCAGCCCGAGGGGGCGACGCCGCAAAATATTGGGTTTCACAATCGGGTAACATTAATTTACCGGGAGAAAATTATTTTAAAAAAAGTGGCTAACTGTTATACCAATTCTTTTCGTAACTCCAATACCGTGGAATTAACAATCGAATAGAACACTTGAACATGAAGGGTCTGTTTACAGTACATCGCAAGTAGCTTATTGGTTAGCGAACTTCGCCCTTGTAAACAGTACTCTCCCCCCCCCTCTCTGCCCTCCGCCTGCATTCCTCCGGTAGCAAAGCGTGGTAGCTGTTATTGCCAACGGATTGATGATTTATTAAAAGTCGGCTGTCGCTCCCTCTTTTCTTCCCTACCCGTCCGCCCTTCTGGCTCGAGCCCTGACCAATGACGTGGGAAAAGACTCGTCCAAGGTGAAATTAGTTTCTGCAAACTTCTACTAATTTCGAGAAAGCAATAGAATTCCTTCTTTCCAGATTGTTCTCTATAAGCTATTTAAAGCTTCCCCGTATGGATTGGAAGAGAGAGAGCCAGAGATTAAGATACTTTCCTATCACAGTACTGCAGAAAATAAAATCCAACGACCAAAAGGATCTGTTTACAAACTTGTGGATAGCATCACGCACACTATTAACTGTGCCTGTCATAGTCGCAAGTATCAAGCGAAGTTTTAGCGAACTCTAAAACTTATAAAAACTAACCTCAGGTTGACCATGACCGTGACTTAGTGCTCTGGCAGTTTTAGCAATTGCAAACGAGGAAGCCAAAAAGTTGGACTTTAAACAAATTTTAAAATCTTTTGCAAGTGCCAAAGCCAGAAAGATTCCTTTAGATGTTTAACATATTGCATTTGGCTGTGAAGTCAAATAACATTGCATATTATTAGTTTTTTCCCATACCTTAATTCTTCGTTCAGCACTATATTAATATACCATATTTTTTGAAATGCATTGATTTTCTTTAAAACTACAAATCATATTGAGATTTTTTTTTTTTTTACTTCTACCCCAACTCTTTAACTCCCTAATTTTACTTAGGGCTATTTTCTGTTCAATGGCCATATGCCTACTAAAAGTAAGCATTTAAAAGGGCCAATTGAAAATTTTTCAATGTTGAGTCGATAATTAAAAGCTTAGTTGGAAGATTTGGGAGAGGGACATACGTGTGGGGGGTGCCGTAAGTAACCTCGCCCCTGGCGCCTACAACCCTCCGGGCGGCCCCGGTACTAGTTGACCCTGATCGAAACAGCTGTTATTCTGAACATTTTACTCATTGTCTTCTCGGTGGCTTACAGATAACGGAACGAACCTCGATAAGATGCATAGGATGTTGCAACTCGCTTCGTAAATGTATTGAGGATAATAGACATTCCAGATAGCAAAACCGTCCTAGTGACATCCTGGGGATGTCCTGAACGTCCTCAGTTCCCAAGGACGATCTTTGCTATCTGAGTAGACAAGAGAGAATTTGCATAACAAACTGGGACGCTAAGTCTGATCTCGTTGGCGAAACTTTTCTCTGTGGTCATTTTAGCAGAATCTATGCAACTGAAAGAGGAAAATGTTCCGATGTAAATCTGCTATACTACTTCCATTCACTGACCTGAAGCCAATTATCAAGACCTGTGTGAATCAAAAGTGGCAAGAGGAATGGGATCATCAAACCAATAACAAATTGCGTAATATTAAACATACAATTAGCAACTGGCCCTCCTCCTACCGTAAAAATCGGAAAGAGGAAGTTCTCCTTGCCAGACTTCGCTTTGGGCATTCCCATCTCACCCATAGACATCTGTTGGAAGGAAAACCAGCACCAATTTGCCAAGTGTGCAGTGAACCCATGAGTGTTTTACACATTTTAACTCAATGCCCCTATTATAGACTTGCCCGCACTCTTACTTTTAACTCTTCATCACTGTCTGACATTTTAAATGACCATGCTGACCATACGCACGTTTTAAAATTTTTAAAAAGTACTGGCTTTTACTACAGTTTTTGATTTTACCGTGTTTGGCGCAGTATAGCCCAGATGCTCTTGCGCCATAAAAAATCCAAACAAACAAACAAGCAAATCTGCTATCACGTTGTGAAAGGTGACCTAATGATGTACTCTTTTTGATTAAGTAGTACTACCCTTTCTTCTTAATCTAGATAGCCAAATGGTTTCCTCTACATAGTATAAATACGCATACAGATACATGTTTATTCTGTCAAGAAATATCTTATTGCAATCTCTCATTTAGTGCATATTTCTTTATACGTATGACAGAAGTAAAACAAGCTCTCCTAGATGTTTCCCTCTTGATATAATTTTCCGAAAAATAATAGGCGTTCTATAATCAGTCAACTATAGAGAGGAAGCGGATTCATTTAGGCATGAAGAAGGGACAAACAGGAGTTGTTTGATCATCTCTTTTCTGTTTCTTTTTTGAAGAGGCCCTTTTGTGTGGAGATTTGATAGAGCTTCTTGTTTTGCTGGCGGAGATTTCTCTCACTCTGTCAACTTTTGTTGTATCGGCAGTGCGACAAAAAAGCAAGTCTTCGTCAACTGACGGAAAGCTCGGGGGAACGTAAGTAAGTCAAATTCGTTTTTGTTTTCGGTCGACATACAATGTTAAATAAAATCCAGTTTTTCTTTGTGTTATATACGGTAAATATAAAGGGTGCTTTTTCTTTACTGTCAGGAGCCGTCTAAAACGCAACGATCCCACAAAATACAATATAAATATTGCCTCTTAGTATAAACTGTGACGTAATGATCAACTTGCCCCTTTTATTTCTTCAAGATTACACTATATAATGCAAATTTGTCTGCGTTAAATTAATTTCATGCATATGCCGAATATACTAACTACTACACTTTGGAAAAGTTGGCACCCGCAAGACTTTTATATGTTAATAGTAATAATACAATTCGCATTTTTTAATTTGTCGTTGAAGTTTCAGAAATAACTTTTAACAGTAATCAAACTTGTATGTATATATCGACACAGGGTGTTTCAAAACTAATGAAACAAACTTTCAAGAGTTATAGAACACATCTAAAGAAACACTTTTCACCATAGATTGTATGGTCACATGTGAAGAGGTTCGGCGCTTCAAGACGCGTTCTGTTTCTCCACACACACGCAGTCTTATGCAGTGCCAAAACAGAAAAGAGGACTGGCACAAAACATCAAAACAAAGCTTTATTTAAGACAAAACAAAACGTCAAAACTGCTTGACATGACGAAATGAAATTAAGCTTACGGATATTAAATAGATGTACAAATTGAATCGCATTTGCAAACATTAACCACCTCACATGGAATAGCTTCTGACGTGGCTGGTGTTCTGACACTTCTGCTACGACCTGTGTCGTGCATGGCAGCACTGAATGATTCATTTTTGAACAGTAGGCGATGCAAGCGAGAACGGGAGAACGCCTATTAGGAAAGCGCTCTCGGTAAAGCCTTTGGTATTCCTGCTATTGCCATTGACGAGATCATAGACAAAATTCGTGCCAGGCTTCTCCACATTGCTATACTAATCCATTCCGAGTCACTAATGAACTTTCACACGAAAACCACCGATTTTATACGGTCGCTTAAAAGATCCCTCTATCACGAAACCTCTTCACTTGCGACCATGCATTCTATGATAAAAGATGTTTGAATCAGTGTGTTCTATCACCACTGAACGTATATTCCATTTTAAAATTGTAAAAACAGATTTTTACAATTTTAAAATGCGCTATGGAAGTCTTCGCAAAACCATACTGTTGTGTTTTTTGTAATTTTTCGTGAGGAATTTAATTATAGGTGATGATTTTCGACACCCACGCTTTACCTCAAACTAGAAATGATTTTGATGACTATGATTTTTAAAGCTTTTAAATGAACAGTTATTTAAACTAACATACTAGGTTCAGAGATAAGTTCAACTCCACGACGGCTGTTGTAATTGTTGCTGTTGAAACACTGAGGGAGAAATGAGGATGTTGAAATGTCTTCTTAAGATTCTAAGTTCAGTTTCTGAATTAGTGGCTTACGGTTATTTATTTCAATGGTTTCAACGAATCTCTAATCTATTAGGTGTAATCTCCGAAGATCATAAGGAACGAAAAGAGGGGGGGGATAAGCTGTGAATGATCCTGCACGTAGCAGAAATCAAGGGGGAAATGAAGGTAAGGTGTGTCCGAGATGGTGGCACCGCTATATTTAGCAAACGCGGTGGTATTGATTTTCTTCATGTATGTTGCGTCGCGTGTGCACTACAGGTGGTTTCATAACGACGCCTAATAATTTTCTCTTTTAGTCACTTGTTATAACGTTGCCGTTTACATTTGCTTTCATTATTTCTCCCTCTCTCTTTCTATTACTTAGAATCTTAACGAGAATGCATGCGTACATGCACACAAAGACACTGTTGTTACATATCTTCGTGAAGTGTCCATATTCTTCAGAAGAATTCTTATATCGTGTATATAGAAGCCCCATTCAAAAAAGAATAAACCTGCTGCTTGTAAATAATATTTAGCAACGTTAAACAAAAAATAAATATAAGTATATAGAAACTAAGGTTGTTGTTCAAAAATTTCGTCCGTTCTTCATTCAACCGAGTTTTAAGAACTTGCGAAACCCATGCCTATATTTTGGACACAAAACAAAAATTGCTGGCAACATACGTACGAGGCAGAAATACGAAATGTGAAGTATATTCGATAAATAAATAAAACATAAAGCTATTTAAAAACCAAGCATGAGAAGAATGAAGCACAAAGAATTTATACAACGAATAATACATTAGGATTATCTCATTATACACATTAAACATGTTATATACGGTGAGAGAGAGAGAAAGTTGTGTGCGTGTGATTTATACTGGACAAAAGATGAAACTACAAAGTGAATCGTTGATATGGGAGGAGGAGGATTTAAAATATTAATAACTTCTTTATATTTATGTGCTTTTGCAAATTTTCAAGATTTTATAAATAAAAATATTTGATAGACAATATTTTTTAATATCTGAAGCCCTTAATATATGATACATTTTGCAATTTATTAAAAATTTAATACTGATTATTTTTAATAGGGTTTGAACTGAAACTTCTTAGAATATATTTCAGAATGGTATGTTCATTATTCTAAAAAAATTTAATATTTGATAACTAAATTTTTCGATAAATTGATTTACAACATTTTGATAAATTGATTTACAACATTTTGATAAATTGATTTACAACATTTTGATAAATTGATTTACAACATTTTGATAAATTGATTTACAACATTTTGATAAATTGATTTACAACATTTTGATAAATTGATTTACATTTTGATAAATTGATTTACACGTTCAGTAGCTGATGTATAATACCGTATATTAATTTTACTTTTGTATGTTCACTTAATACAAGATAGTATAAGAACGTTATATGTATTTTATATGCATTGGCAAGTGAAAAAAGGATATGTGTTTTATTTTGCTTTATTGACAAGCGTAGAAATTCTAACCCAATGTATAAGCTGAACTTTACTATATACATAGTATATGGTTCGAAATTATTATTAAGGTTTCCACAGCCTATAATTTTCAAATTTGAAAACAAAAATGAATTTGCTTACAGAATATGAAATCAGAAAGTTTTTAATTATGGAATCAATACTGCTAAATACTAAATGGCTTCAACATGCTCGCTTTTCGTGGCACGTAAAATTTTCTATTGATGATCAATTCCTTTTCATGAGATATCTTCCACTTGCGGTGTAACACTATTTCTATCGTAGCGACCATCCTGACCTTCAACTTACGACTGAAGTCACACGGGTGCTGTGAGCAATGACTTCCACGGATCACAAAAGGAAGAAATCAAAGTTTAATATTGAGTAAACGTGGAAGTTACGATACCTACCCACAAAAAGCGTCATCCCATACACTCAGACATTATCTCACAAGTGTCAAGGCGGCGATTGTGGAGAGAGGGAGGGAAAGCGCGCGCGTTGCTAAGTAAAACTTTTTGGGTTACACTTTCATACGCACACATATAACTTGTTATTTCCAGTTTCAAAGTTATACGCCACGAAAGCCCATAAAAGGAATTTAGACACACCTATATACCCTATATATATATATACGCTTGAAGACATACCTTTATCCGGCAGTGAATGGATAACAATATAAATAAAATTATACTGGCATTTAGAAAACATAAAAGCAATTATTTTACAGTAAAATTACTATTGTGCCTTAAAGGAGAGCATCGTGTGATGAACATGCGTGATCTCATTTGTTTTTATTTTATAGGACAAAGACAACTACGTTTATGTTGCTCCGAGATCTTCGGTTTTCCGAGGAATCGGAACTTCTGTCATCTAAGAAATCAATCCCTGGACTATGTTGTGTGGAAAACAATAATCATCCTAGGGTAATATGGGACGTTAAACCCGGAATCTCAGCTCAGCATTAAAACGCGTTATGCATCACAAAGCTATTGGTAATGAAAATGGTCTTGCAAGTTTCGACATATGAGTATCTATAGAACTCAACCTGAAATATTCTGCGAAAGTACAAACTCCTCAAAATAGTCCAGAAATACTAGATATATGCTATTAACACTAGTGGAAACAATGCAGTCGAGTTAAGGTAACTCTTGCCTCTATCCTGCTGAAAATTCAAGTTTGGATATATTGAATATTGGCTGTTTTTCTGCCTATCCGTTTTCCGAATGTTCCAAATAAACCGAAAAACAAATTCCGACCCGGACATAAAACTAAAAAACGAATACAAGGTTAGATATAGCCTGGATTTGTGTTGATGGTGAACAAAAAATTGATCTCCGATGAAAAATAGAGATCTTGAGTGGATAAGGTAGGAGTCTAGTTATATCTCGACAATACTCTACAGAGAACAGAGGTTTTATCCTTGAGAAAACTGTAGGAACTGGGCACCGTATGATTTGTACCGGTCTTGCTCCATGAAACGACCAAAAATACCGGTGGAGACAATAACTAGAAAAATAAATCTAAGATTAAATATTTCCTGGAGGTGTATTGATAGTAAAGCTGGATCACCGACGAAGAAGAGAGGTCTAGAGTGTATAGCTGAGGCCTTAATTGTTTCTCAACAATATTCTCCAGAACTCAGAGTTTGAGCTCTCTCGGGAAACTGTTCGTTTTTACACAGCATGAGCTTAATTGTACTTAAGCCGTAAATCGCGAACAAACGTTTTCACCAATTATGATTCAAATACTTCAAGGTAATAACTTACAAATTCGTACACCACATGTATCAGATTTTACTTACTTCGGGTCACTTTATCATCATCTTTCATCAAGAAAAATCCGTAGACTATTGCTATTTAATATTTCAAATTTCTTAATTTTTAGTAATGCATTTTGCGAAAGATTATACCGCTACTCACATTATTTAAATATTATAACAATTAGAACGCGAGTATTCGTTTTATTTCTGTTGATTATATGTACAGTGGGTTTTGAGAGTATCCGAACACCATTCGTTATCCCTATTTCTGCGGTCGAATTGTCAAAAATATCGTTTGTCTCTGAACGATATTTATTATAAATTAATGTGAATATCATTTGCCTAAGGGACCGTCTTTACCTTTATTTTAATAGTATTTCCTAAATTTTATATGTAAGCTCCCACTTTTTATGCGATCTAAAGGTTTGTTGCATCGTAGCTATATAAATAACAAGCAAGTGAAAGAAAATCACCTAAGGTCGATATTTAAATTTAGCGAGTTTCAATTAACACTAATTCGCAATTCTCTAATTCGCAACTCGATAATCCTCCACTCTCTAATTCGCAACTCTCTAATTCTCAAGTAACTCGGTAGATTTTCCACGTTAACAATAACCATCATTATTGCATTTACGGAAGACCTTTACCTTGTCCTTTTTATTGCGTATAGACAGACAGACAGGAAAGCCAAAAGCAATAGCGGGTTCAATATCTGTGAAACCGGCTAATAAATATCAATTTATATTTAATTCTGACACTAATCTAAGGAGATATTATAAAAAAACTGTCTGGGGCTGTCTCTATATTAAAAATTCCAAATTTCAAATCAGAATGATTTACCTTATTTCCTAATCTCCCATCAAATCTCCGTTTTTTACTTTCAAATCTTACTTACTATCTAACAAAAGATATCTGAATTTCCATATTATTTCAAATTATTAATAACCGACATAACAAACAAACGGAGATTTTAAGATGACCGCAATAAGAATGAAAATGGTTGTAAGATATTATTACCCTTCTCAGGGATAACACAATTGCCAAATAATGGTCAACACACAAAGTCAACGGGGTTAGTTTTTTGTATTTTTTCTTGGGCAGTTTAATTGTAGGTAATAATTTGTGTTTACCATCACTTGGCAATTGTCTATGCCCTGATAAAAGTAATAATATCTTACAACCATATATACGGAAAAAGGGAGCGGCGCTCCTCTTCTCAGTGAGCTGGCGGTTAAGGCACTCCTGATTTGACAGAGCAACCCTAATTGGACTCTAGGCCTGGGGCGGAGCTTCTTTTTCCCCTATAGTTTAAGAGATCTAGTTTCAACTCAAGCATGGGTGTCGAAAATTGTTACCTATATTGAAAATAGTGCAGATTTGAAGAAATGTTTGTCTCAATAACTACTGAAAAAAGAGTGAACTATAATTTTGTGCACATATGTGTGTGAGTTGGTTGTAGTTGAAATAATATATGCGTTGTTAATTTTTTTTTTTTTTCAATCCATATCAAAACTCAATTTTAACCATAAAATATTACTTTATGATGGAAAATGCTAAAAATTAAGTTTGTTTAGTTACTAGTTTAATATAACATCTGAAACTTACTTCGATCTTCTCATTATTTTACAAGATATAAGGAAAAGCCTAAAACACACTTTTATCTCCAAGAGCTCCGAATTTCAACTACTCGCAACCCGGGGTGGACTGAGCCGCCATTCCGCCGGACCGGTGTGCCCTCATAAGCGACAGTCGGGAATTTTTTTAGCAGTCTATGAGCCAACGCACTCGTGTCCTCAGACTATCCAACGTATGAGTCCTTTGAAAGGACTCAGCCCGCTACTGCTCGCAAATCACCATCAGTTTGAGCAAAATAAATCCATTTTGCCTGAATTCCAGTTAGATGGATCGAGAGGATCAGACATGAAAAATGGGTGTTGCTTTTTAAAGAAAATCCAGTTGGTTCAACTTTTATTACGAAGCCGGTCCCGCATCCAAATGAGATGCACGTTAATTTACAATATTCCGACTCTAATGATACTTTAGTTTGACATTTGGACCAGAAGGGGACGTAAATAATGAGCGATGTTCGGATACTTTTAAAAGCAACTAAAATAATATTTAAAGAACATCTTTCTATATTATATATTTATATAATTCTAAGTTTAAGACATCTAAACTAATATTTTATGTGCATATCTGGCATTCGAAAACTGACATGCGTAAATAAATAAAAAAGGCTAGTATATAAGAAGAAAAGAACAGATTTTGCTGATATGTCGCTTCCGCAATCGATGTCGGTCGTAGAATAATAATCTAATAAAAAATGCACTAACAGTTATTAGTTATTACTAACTATATACACCATAGCGAACTTGTTACTCAACCGTATAATCAATAAATAACCGAACCAGAACTCTGAATCGGCCTATAGTATATCTGCGATCCAGAGTTGAATAGGAATTATTAAATAATGCAGATGTATCAAGAAATTGACTTTGCGGCTGACTGGGCAAAATCTCAATATTATTCACGAGCTTCTTTCGGGGAAAGTGATTTAAACTAAGTAGAAGCCTTCGATCTGTTATATATTCTGGGCTTTGATCCTACGACGATTTCATAGAATACCATTGGTACCTTTTTATTTTTGAGTTCACAAATGAGACAGCCAAATAAGGATATCACTAAGAAATGAAACCGCACTTGCCCAAAAGTTTCCTCCTGTAACGAAGAAATATTAAAAGCTATCAGCATATTATCAAACAAAAATTACTATTTTTGTACTGTTCTGGATATATTTTTTTTATATTTCTATTGTCAGCATATGATCCTGAAAATATTAATAATAAATTAATCTTTACATATATCGCTGTCAAATGAATAGGGTTTAGTATAGAGAAACAAAAAAGGAGATAGCAAGAACGGCGCCAGTTCTAAATACCGCAAATATAAATTTTTCTCCAAATGTGACAAAATCAAATAAAAATAAAATTGCATGAAACGAAGAAGTATAGAGGGATTATATTTTATATTTATAAAGTAATTTATTTAAGAATATTCGCGAGTCTGAAATAAATGCTGATATTTTCGCAAACTGTTTCATCTCCATTTTTCGATATCGTATATTTTGAAAACATATAGGAGAAAGAATATTAAAAAAAAACTAGAATTTTGGGAATTCAATGAAACTACTTTCATATATAAGTACTATATTTTATAAAGAATATGCAGTTCGACATCTATTGTTTATTTTTTTATGAACGAAAATCGAATAAACGCTAACTAAAGGACTCAAAGAATTACAAACAAAATATCCTCATCTTCACCCTCGCTTACCGATCTCATGCGTGTCTTTTTTTTTTTTTTTTGCAATAGGGGGTCTATCGTTGTCATGTTGAAAGGTAAGTGGATTGTTTTCTTACTTAGATTGTCTATTGGTTCCATCTAGTATCATCCCCTGGCCACAGTAAAATAATATTAACCAACTCTCAGACCGTCAACATATTCCTAGTGCATTGCATTTTAATTCTGTTCAAGGGGATTTCATTAATTTTTTAACATAATAAACATTGATAATTATCTGAAGAATTCAAAATCCTCGTCTCTAATTCATTTCTGTATTACCCGACTATATTCCTTGTTGATATTTTTATTCTACTTACTACACGTTTTAACTTGTTTCCGTGTTGAAAGTTCTCAGAAGCTTAAAAGAAAAGACAGACCAAAAGTTTTAAATGAAGTTTGAAATTGTAAATTTACAAATGGTTTCAAACGTATTTTCTTTTCGCTCCGTGAATAAAAGGATTACTATGGAAAAAACTTTAGCCGCCGACTGATGCTGAAAAAGCAGAAATCAAACCTAAAGCTCGCCTAAGACTCGGAAACATACTATCGCCGCGAATAAATGCTTTAGTAAACTTAGTTATGGAGTAAAGGCAAAATATATTCTATTTTTTGTTATGGTGTCTGATCTACCGCAAATATTGCGACCATTGTCCTCTGACTTATTTGCTGATGATTTAAAGTTCTATAGAAGTGTTCAATCCTTTGCATCAGCTTATGATAGACTGGGGGAATGGTGCGAGTTAAACAAGTTGGCCATTTCAATTGAAAAATCATCTGTCTTACATCTTGGTGAATTAAATATGGACTTACATTATATAGTATGTGGTTCATTATTGGGCAGTGTTGGTTATTACATTGATTTAGGTATTACTATATCTGGTCGCCATGATTTTTCTGACCATTCTGCTAGAATCGTTTCAAAGGCCAATAATAAATGTTATATGTTGTTACGTGCATTTTCCAGGTGTAATCTTGCTACTTTAGTTTTAGCTTTTAATACATATATTCTTCCCTCATTGGAATTTACATCTCCATTGTGGAATCCTTATAAGCTTAGAGATATTAGGATCATGGAGTTTCCTCTCAGAAGATTTACTAAACGTTTACCTGGATTGAGGGGTCTTTCTTATAGCAACCGTTTGGCTCTTTGTGGGGTTCATTCATGCGAATGGTGTCGACTTGTAATTGATTTGAAGCTATTCTATAAATTGATCCATGATATGATATATTCTGATCACGACCGCCCTCTGATAGTTATGGCCTCTCCTCGGGTTTCAAGGGGCTATCCTTAAAGGGTCGTTATTCCAACTGTAAGGTCAAATTCCCGGTTTTATTTCTATATAAATAGAGTTGGATGTATTTGGAATGTATTGCCCGCTGAGCTTTATGCTGTGCTAGCTACCGTGAATTTGTATCTGCTCTGGACGTGACTGACTTGTCTCAATTTTTACATTGTTTTCCTTTTTAGGATTTTTAGGTAGGATTTTTATTGTGTACTATTCTTCATGTACTTTTGTTCTATCTTGTGATTTTGATTTATTAATCGATTTTACTCTCAGTATAAGTGTTTGTATCCATCTGAGTTTTAATAAATTATTATTATTATTATCATTATTATAACTAAGCAGTTGGAATAGATCTGATGTCGCTCTTGTAAATTTGTTAGACAATATTCAATATTCAGTGGGCTCTCTGTAAATCCTCAGCTAGTACACTGAAGCCACTTAGTTTCATCGAATAATATAGAAGAACCAACAACGTAAGAATTCGATGCAACACTATGTAAAATATATTAGTCATTAGTAGCACAAAGTTGCAGAACGCAGTTTTTTATTTTGGATGGAGCGTGTCTACGCATTTTAGACGGACGTAGCTGCTCTTCTTCAGGGATTGAGTGATATGTGGGAATTCAAAATGAACACAGGGAAGGATGCTTTCACTTTATGCTAATAATGGTTGTCATGTTGGCGACATAATGACACGTATTGGTGACATATTGGCGCGTAAAGGCGAAATATTGGCTGAAATATGTGAAATTGGAGAAATGAAGGGAAAATTTAGAGGATTGAAGGTATGGCAGTATTTAGTGGGTGGAGTTTAACAAAGTCTTTCACGAAATACTGAAGCCAGGAGTAGATTTATGATCATTACGGTAGTTGTTCGACTGTTCATAAAATGGATAGCTTCCAGAATCTCTAAAGATAAACTACACTGACAAATAATAGAAGCTTTCAAAAACTCAAACTTATAATTATTAGTGACAGTAATAAACTAAACTTGAAATTCAACTTTCTCGACCTAATTTTTGTGTTCGTTCTGACGAAATTTAAGGGAAATTTAATATAGAAGACATATGAAAGATTGCATACACATAAATTTTATTCACTCAATATTAAAGAATAAATGTTATTACAACAGAAAAAGAGGGGAAGGAAAATTAATTAAACCAACATAATTTGAAGATATGTAAGGTTTGTTAATTACGAGTTGTTACATAAAAACATTTGAATTGACAGGGATAACAAGCAACCTGAACGCTTTCTTCTTCTTTTAAATTTTGCCACCTTAAATTTCGGAAATAAAGGAAAAGGCAATTTGGAAAATCCAATGGGGAAAAGGTACGCTAGTAAGGTATTTGGAAAATTTTGTGATTGTACGAAGAATTAAAACCCTGTTCATAGCGATTGATTTTAAAGCAACGTATGTGATCTCATGAAAAAATCATAAGGGGATGAGGACATTTGTAAAGTGCCGTAAACATAAGAGTGTAAAAGGACTATTGTTTTTAAGGGTGGCAAGGTTTAGCATCGGAGTGGGGCGAGGAGAAGTGAAGTTTCGGGAAACAGTAGTTAGGAAAAAATTACCATTTTTTTTTTAATTTTGTTCAATACGACGAAAAAAAAAAAAAAGAAAATGGCCTGTTCTGCTCTATTGCCAGGAAAAATTGATGAACTAATCTATTGAATTTGTGGTATTCAAAAAGAGAGGAATATTTTCGGGTTGGTCACCATAAAGAATGAAAACATCGCCGATATAGAGTAACCTAATTTCGAAAATTGATTTTTACGAAAAGTTTTAACTCAAGATAGTGGATATGAAATTCACATATAATAGGAGATAGTAAATTACCTCTCACAATGCTTTCGGTTTGTTAATGGTGTTGAATTCCAAAAATTCAAAATTTATGAGCTTTAGCAAGAAGCTGTAAATAGAAGTTTATTGTATAAAATTATTATTTGCATAAAATGAAATTCGGTCAACTGTCCTCAGAGGCATTCAAGACTCCCGGCCAAATGAATGCTAGTGATCATAGAAATAATGCAAAGGGCGCAAAATTGCGTAGTTTCTAAAAGGAAAATATTCCTACTGTTCAACGCTTGGGGTGTATATCAAATCTGTTGCGAATGCGATCATTCATACAACGATCAGAGCAACCAGGCCTTTTATTCCCAGCTAAACGAACAAAAAAATATACCGAAAAGGCCGGATTCACAAAATCTTCCCTCACTCTCCGTTGCTGAGAGAGTATTCATGATATTACAATTTTTCGTGTTTCAATCATGATGAATGTTTTACTATTTTACATTTTTTTATTCCACCATGATAAACAATTTATTATTTTCTAACCTAGATAGCCTTTGGAGTAAACTTTCTAAAAGTTTTCATACTTAAGAATAGACAAACTACCTCGTTACTTATCGTAAATATATTTCCAGTTTTAGTGCTACGTGGAAAGTCAGATTAAACTGAACTTATTAAATGTCACCCTTTCCCGTCTTTCCAATTTTTTTTTTACTTGTGGTTCTTATAAATAAATGAAATGGAATGAAAAAAAAAAGAAATTCACCCATTTTTATATTCAAAATAGTTCCTAACATATGGCGCCTCAGCCATATTACCAGCAGTACCATAAAATTGCGACACTCTTTGTTCATTTGGAGTCCACTCTAGCCGATTCTTGGCGAAGAATAGCGACGTCCGTCTAAAGCCCGTTGATACAGACACGCTAGTTCCAGACGAGGAGAGACCTTGTTCTCTCGAAACGTGCGTCGAACCATCTTTTAAACTTACAACTACGATAAAAAACGTTGTTATTTTTCCATTATTGTTATATTTGCGTAGTGTTCGTCACTTTTCCAGTCTCTACAATAATTTGTTATTAGTGCATAATTGTATGCCTTAAATATAACAGTAGTCTTCACAACTGCGGATTTTGTAAACGAAAATGAATTACTAGGAAAGGAAAAAACTATGAACATGGTATATGCACCCAGAACCGTCTTAGAATAATTTCTGACGTGAAAACCTTCCTGAAATTTGCTAACATGTTTGAAGACATTATCTGCTGCCAAAATCCACGCCAAAAGATTGGTGGTGTTTGGAAGTACATTTTTCACCCCACAAGCAATACAATAACGTATTTAAAATCTATAGATAATTATCACTGATCGTCATTAAAAGAAACGTGACCGCTTACTGAACCGTTGCCGGAAACTAATTATACAGTATTAGAAACTACAAAATACAAGAACATTCTAACATACCTAATAAAAATAAAATGATAACTTACCACCATAATTTGGACGCACCCGCTTATCGTAACCTTTATCAAAAAAACTGTTCAGTATCTCCGTAATATTTATCTTGTTTTCCCTGCAAAATAGCAAAGACCTTTATTCTAATTATTATAGAAAATGTTCATAAAAACAAATGCGATACCTAACATTTATGTAAAATTTACTTAAATTATTAATCATGTCAATATCTGAAACATTTTGTTATAGGCATTGCCTTGAATGACGTGAATTCGAAGCTTTAATACTTATCTAAAAGATACTGTAAAAAAGTTAATTAGTTTTTACTTTAAGGGAAATGCAATTTGCTGTTGTTTAATTTGGAAAAGTTTGGTGTAGCTTGTGGTTGCATATTTTCAAAAGAAGAAAACAACAGGTACATACGGGAATGAAATTTTTTACCTGAAATGTTGTAGTAACGTAATCTTTATTTGTATGTGGTACATATTTTTATAGAAATCTTTGCGTTTTAACAAGCATATTCATTTTTAAGAGATATATAGGTTTTCGTATTTAGAGATTTTATTAAATATACCCCTTTCAAAGAAAATGACAAATACACATATACCAGCAAATATATACATTCCTTCAATTTATTTTCAAACATTAACTTCAAAAACTTTACTTTTCAAACTTTAAGACATAAATTAGAAACAATAGTTATCAACGTTTTTAGACGCCTAAAAAATGTTGATAATAATCGTTTCTAATTTAATTTGCGTAGTGTTCGACTTGTATAAATAAATAAAAATTATTATAATGCTCACTAAGTCATTTGTGTTTGTATAAGTTTTTACGAAATAAATAGGAAAATATTTCCACTTCATCCGAAACATCTAATCTCATAAAAAGATTTTGTGTCTTTCACTAAATTTAATTCTTTTTACATGCTTATTGTGTTTATTAAAAAAGACGTTTACATAAGGCAATATTTCCACGTTTCTGTTTTTGGAACTTAAACGTCAATAAAATCAACGTTGGCGAAGGAAATATGTTTCAAAATTTGTCAATTTTAGCACTTTGTTTAACAAAGTGTCAAAATATGTCAATTTTAGCACTTTGTTTAACGAAGTGTCAAAATATATCAATTTTAGCACTTTGTTTAACAAAGTGTCAAAATTTGTCAATTTTAGCATTTTGTTTAACAAAGTTGCAGTAGAGACTCGGTAATCTGAATTTCTAATAATCCTAGCTTTCCGACTGAAGGGTATTACTTTTTTATACACAATAATTTGACACCAACTCTTTAGCACAAACTAGATCTTTCTTAGGTGTAGGAGGAAAAAAGGCATAGTCTCCGACCTAGGTTCGAACTAGGGTCTCTCCGTTGTGCACGAAGCGCCTTTAATAACTAGGCCATCGAGGGCGGGGAAGGAAGCCTCCCTTTCTCCGTATATATGGTTGGAAGATATTATTATCCTCTTGAGGTATAACACAATTGCCAAATATTTCGCAATTGTGTTATCACTGAGGAGGGTAATAATATCTTATAACTATATATACGGAAAACAGGAAGCTTTTTTTCCGCCCTCGATGGCCTAGTGGTTAAGGAACTTCGGGCTCAACGGAGAGACCCTAGTTCGAATGTAGGTAGGGGACTATGCCTTTTTTCCTCCTACACCCAAGAAAGATCTAGTTTGGGCTAAAGTGTTGGTGTCAAAATCGTTGTGCATAAAAAATTCCCCACAAAAAATTACAAAACACTCGACCCAGTGGCTTTATGTATTGACCAATATTTGGTAATTTTGTTATCCCGCAGAAGGTATTTAATAATATTTACAATACTTTTTCTAGTATTCACTTTAGCTGTCAAACGGTGAAATGACGTGTAACACATACTTAAATTGCCCAAAATTTTCGGCCTTTTTTACACATGCCGTTGTCTTCGTTTTTTATGCCTGAAAATGTGCAACCACAAGCAACAACAGCGAAATTTCCAAATTAAACAACAACCAATTTTATTCCCCTTAAAGTAAAAATTAGTTTACTGTTTTAAATCAAAGCCATATATATTTTATTAGCACCCTTAATAAAAGTTTTGATAGTCCGAATTTTTTTCTCGGTAATCCTACGTGATTCGTAACACCACGGATTTCCGAGATTTTACTCCAATTTTAATCGGGCAGTTTATAAAACATTAAATTACATTTTCATTGGAAAAGCAGTCGCCTCCTAGTTGTTACAGAATATGTGAATGTCGAATTGTTCTTTTTTCTCTCGGTTGATACCCGTTCTTTCTTCCCGTGTTCAGCTAATACATCCAATTTTCTCCACGCAATTTTCTGCACTTATTTTCTGGATTGATGGATGTGCTACTCAAAATACATTAACCCTCAATTGATCGCGCAACGGTGGTCTCAAAAGTGGTCACGTGGAGTTAATGATTCCTCAATGAAAACAAAATTAAGCAAGTATTTTCTGACTACATTGATTTTCACACTCACATCCTGGACTGCTTTTGTTTTTGAATATATTTATATTCTATTTAGAGAAAGATAGTTTTCTTTTTTGTAAGTCAGATATCAACAGCACTGCTCATTCAAAAGGCCAGAAGGCAATACTATATATATGTTACCGGCCAAACCCGATTTTAGGCCAAATTAGATTGGCCTAGACCAATCTAGTTTATCCTAGGCTAATATACTTTGTCGTAATGTCATTGATATCTGAACTTTTAAAAAATAATTCAATACTTATGTAGAACATATTTCATTCAAAATAGTTATATTTTGTTAAAAATAATTTTCCTTTCTGTGGATCAGTCTACTTAAATATTTCTTTCAGAAATGAAATCTGATAATCACCTATTAGTTTCACCTTTTTGTGAAGGGATAGTAAAGCAAACTGACAAACAAAAAAAATGCATCAGTAACGAACGTCGTTTTATTTATGACTTATTACACATTATAAAGCTACTCGCACCATAATTCTTTCTTAATTATTATTGCAAGCTAAACTGCTATGGACTTTGAATTATAAACTAATGATTTCTTCCTACAGAGATAATTTTTGGATATACACATTTTTATGTAATTGTAGCGAAGGAATCACTGACCCGTCCCAACTGAATGTTCGATTGCAGCACTCATCAAACAAATTTCATTGTCTTTGATAACTTCTCCTCCAGACAAAAATGTCTGTGCACATATGTCAAATTCCGTTATAAGGGGGAAGATAACAGACTTTTAAAAACTTGAAAAAAAAAGGAATCTCTATGTGATACATTTGATCTTTTTCTATAAAAAATAAACTTTTTAAAAAATTAGCTATATTGGGGGCAGAAGGGGGCATGTATCACATGTGATACAATGGTTTCTAATGCACACAAAACAATTTAGGGTAAAAAACTTTTACTGGCCGCTTTTTAGTACCCGTATATCATATGCTTGCTTGTTAATTATTTCAAATTACTTGGTGTCACTTTTTAGTTTTCCCAAAATGTGGGATACGAATGTGATATGATTGCGTCAAAAATTTCATTTATTTACTTCCATTTTTCACCAATTTACTTACTGAATTTTCTACATTTTCATTTATATTTTCATTATATATTATTTTCCATTTATATACAAATATATATTATAAATATAAACAAAATATATATTATAAATATAAACAAATATGTATTATAAATATAAACAAATATATATTATAAATATAAAACAAATATATATATAAATATAAACAAATAAATATATATTATAAATATAACATATTGTAATTATAACAGCAGCACAGTGATGCGAGTGTGGAAGCAGTGGGTTCAAGAGAACCAGACAACTCAGAAATCCGGGAGTGGACGCCGAAAGGTGACGTCAGCACGGGATGATAGACACCTGGTCCGCATGGTGGTGACGGACCGTTTTGCTTCATCTGGACAGTTGTCAGAACGTTGGTGCACTGCTACAGGTGTATCATTGTGTGCTTCATCAATTCGTCGGCGTCTACTGCACCGTGGACTGCGTGCAAGAGTTCCTTTATACAGGATCCTCCTGACGCAAAACCATCGGCGCCTGCGGTTACAATGGGCTCATGGACATAGAGACTGGCGTGCTGATTGGCAACAAGTGGTGTTTTCTGATGAATCCCGCTTTAATTTGGGGTACAGTGATGGCCGCATCCGTGTTAGACGCTATACCGGTGAACGCCACCTTCCGGAGTGCGTTATCCAACGTCATAGTGGACGAACCCCCAGCGTTATGGTCTGGGGTGCGATTGCGTATCATGGACGATCTCAGCTGCTACGAATTGTGGGTAATCTTAACAGCAACCGGTACATCAATGAAGTTCTGGAGCCCGAAGTTGTTCCCTTCCTTCAAGGCATTCCCGGAGCTGTATTTCAACAGGACAATGCCCGCCCACATATTGCCAGGAATGTTCAAGACTTCTTTTCATCACAACAGATACAGCTTCTTCCTTGGCCTGCCTATTCGCCGGATATGTCGCCGATTGAACATGTGTGGGATTTCGTTGGTCGGCGTCTCGCTCGTGATCCTCGTCCCATAGCTACTACAGATGAACTTTGGGGTCGCATACAAGCAATCTGGAATGCTCTTCCTCAGGCACACATTCAACATCTGTTTGATTCCATGCCACGTCGTATAGCATCACTTATTGCAGCGCGTGGTGGCTTCACCAAATACTGATTTTCGACATGTAATATTGTTTTTTGCTTTGTAATTTTAATCGTTTATTTGTATCAACACAGGTCGTTTGTACATTAAATTTCATTCAATTCGGACGAGTCCTTCATGGTGTTGCAATTTTTACAAACATGAATATAGAATACATGGTATATCAATATTTCATATTAAAATTGAAATTAGCTCTGTTGTTTGCAAAGGATTGAGGAAGAAGTGACTAGTGAAAGCGAAAAATGTAGTTCGTTCGCTAGAAGTTGACCGATGGTACTGTTCGAATTTATAGAAGCTGACGTCACAAACGGGTTGGTTCATTACAGCAGAGGGGAGGACGTCATTTCAGAACTGGTTTTTGGCGCAGACAAACGTTCGCTAAAAATCAGTTCTGAAATGACGTCCTTCCCTCTGCTGTAATGAACTAGCCCGTTTATGTCGCCAGTTCCCATGAATTCTAACGCTACCATCGATCAACTTTTCGCGAAAGAACTATAGCTGTGAAGCACGAAATATTACAACTATTGAACGGCCATTTTGGATGCAGCTTTAGGATTAATTGCAGCGAAATTTAATTCAACAAAATGAATTCCTGTAACCAAACCAATATTAAGTTCGTATTAAATTACAACGTACTAAATCTTTTCCTGTATCACTGCAGCATTCCCCAAAAACCAAGTACTTATCACAATTTCTAGTTCAGTTTTAACGCGTTTAGCCAGCTTTCCATTATCCCGGATTTCACTCTCAACGGTGGAAAAAAAAATAAAGAAGAAAAAAGAGTACAACGCATATCGACTAACGGTTCATCGTAGTCCAGGACTTGGTTCCTGAGACCATCAGAGGTCCAGATTTCACGTGAAATTCTACATTTCAGCCTAGCATAACTTGCTGTCCTTGAACAGTGAAACTGACAAAATATGCCATAATACTCATTTGTTGTCAGTATCACGATTAGCTAATGCTTTTGACACCCACGTTTTAGATCAAACTAGAACTTTTGTATGAAAGAAAGTGACATCGTCTTGGTTTGGAATCGAATCGGGGCCCTCCGTATAAAACCGAGTGCCTTTTTCAGCTCAGTAATTTGGACGCAGAAACTATGCTTTTTTCTTCATGTTTAAAGGTTGTGACATATTATTATTATTATCATTCTCAGGATTAACACAATTGCCAATTGGTAATTGTGCTAACATTGGGACCGGTAATAATATTTTTCACACAATATTACTAGCTTAATACATCTGTCAAACTATTCCTAGCGAAAAACTAAAAAATTAACTGGAAAACTAATTAACTGCAAAAAAAGTGTTGTCTGGTATGTTTCACATACGGGTGATTTGGAACACTAGTATTACATTTCTAGGTCATCGACGTAACCAGAAGTGGCTGAGGTCTCTCTGGAAAAAGTTTAGCACCTCTAGTAAAGATAAAATTACAAATGAATGCTTGAAAGAACGTGTGGAGCATTAAGATGCACGGCTGAGCCCACCATAAAAGACGTTTATACCCCAAGACCTTAATTCCAGTTACGACAATGTTCTCGTTTGGGTCTTATATACACACTGCATATTTTTAGAACAGGATACACTTTCCAAAAATTAACAGATTCAAATTCTACTTCCCATATATTAAAAACGTACGTACAAAGATTAGTATAAAAATTAATTAACTTCTAGCATTCAGAAAAGCACATTTTAAAACGTTTCCTGAAATTAACCAATCGTTACACTATGGCTTAGCAAACCTGCCAAGTTTGTAAGCCTTTTGCTTAATGTGATATCAATTGTTGTGTGTTGATGAATTAGCCCTCCCATTCCGGACTTTCTATTCGTAATGTGATTATCAATTTGCTTCACAAATGTATAACCGCACCACTCGAAAGCAGGGTAGAACACTTGGTTACTGGCGCGGCCGATTTCACTAATAGTCACTTACGTTCAGATTGTGTGGGTCACCTGCCCGTTATATACTAGCAGCTCTTTTGCAGGTTATATATGTATATATATATATACATATATCATCATCATTTCAGCCGTTGTCAATCCACTGCAGGATAAAGGCCTCCTCTGCATCTTTCCAACGAAGTCGATCTTGTGCATTTTGCTGCCACTTGTGCCCAATATATTTAATTATTTCATCCACCCATCTCGTCTTTGGCATTTTCCTTGGGCGTATAGTGTCCAGTGGAATCCATTCTAGGATACTTTTGGTCCATCTGTTGTCAGTTCTTCTAGCAATATGGCCTGCCCACTTCCATTTCAAACTTTTTACCTTCGCAATGATATCACAAACTTTTGTTTGATCTCTTATCCAACTGAAGGTCTTCCGATCTCTTCGCGTGATACCAAGCATCTGCCGCTCCATGTTCCTTTGTACCACTCGTAACTTTTGGATACCTTTGGCAGTCAATGTCCATGTCTCACAACCATAAGTCAGAACAGGTAGGATGCATTGATCGAAAACTTTCCTCTGTAAAGAAATAGGGAGCTTTTTTTTAAAAATTATTTGTAGCCGGTAGAATGCTTGCCAGCTAAGCTTGATACGACGTTCGATCTCTTGATTTATGTCGCCTTTCATCGTAATTTGTTGACCAAGGTAAATATAATTTTCAGCTTGCTGTATTTCTTCTCCCAAAACAACGATTTTCTTAGTTTGTATAAACTTATTAAACATGATCATGCTTTTCTTCAAGTTGATTTTTAAGCCAGATGTTTCTTCTTTCGTTCTTAGATCTTCAATGAGTCTTTGGAGCTCTTCTGGATCTTTTGCGAAAACACGATGTCGTCGGAGAATCTTAGATGGTTTAAATAAGCTGCGTTGATTTTTAAGCCTTTTTGATCCCAGTCTAATTTAGGAAAACTTCCTCAAGGCAAGCTGTAAATAGTATGGGCGAGATTGTATCTCCCTCTCGTACACCTTTCCCTAGGTTAATTTCAACTTTTTGTCTGTTTATAGATATAGTCTCTTTTGCTTTATCATATATATGGACTGGAGTAAGCTAACATAAGCTGGGTTCACACCTTGGTTACCTAGTGCATTTAAAATATATGGTTTGAAAATTGAGTCAAAAGTTTTTCGTAGTCGATGAAGGCAATGCATAGTGGTATATTTGCTGAAGAACCTGAATGTGGTCAATCGTACTAAAGCCACTTTTAAACCCTGCTTGTTCTACAAGTTGGGCTTCACTTATTGTTCTATAAATTCTTTTTGGTAATGATTTTGCTAAAAAATTTGTACATAACAGGGAAAAGGCTAATTGGTTGATAATTCTTAAGATCATCTTGAGCCCCTTTCTTATGCAAAAGAATAACATCGCCATGTTTCCATGCATTAGGAATTTTTTGTTCCTTAAGACATTTTGAGAAGAGATTTGCCAATATTTTGTGAAGCGTTTTACACCCAGCTTTTAACATTTCAGCAGAAATGCCATCTTTTCCTGTGGATTTCCCATTTTTCATTGATCGTATGGCATCTGTTACCTCTGATACTAAAACATCCGGCATTTCTTCTGTAACTACAATTGTTGGCAGATTTTGCTGATCGTTACTTTTATAGAGGTCTATGTATATGTGTATATATATATATATATATGTGTGTGTGTGTGTAATTAATAATAATAATAATGGATTGTTTATCTAGATATGCAGTTTAACCTGGTAAATTGACCACCTGAATAAAATGACCACTTTTATAAGAGAAAGAGAGAAGGTGGTGCCTTAGTCATGCCTATACCGAAGTCTGTCGTTTATAATGACCGTCGCAGTCCAGTTCCAAAGGTGGTCACATCATGCAGGTTCTACTCTATATAAATTAAATAAAAATATACATACTTATTCTCTAAGGCGGATATAAATTTGATTTTATGAGATTATACAAATATGTTAAATATTCTAAAGTACGATATTTGAACGTATGAACTAGAATAATAATTAAGATTCAAGACTCACTACGCGTAAATATTTTGTAAAATAAAACACGTAATCGCAGTTTAAGTTTATAAAACGGTTATAAATTTAAAGTGCGATTACATGTTTATTTTATATAATGTATGAAATAGAGTTGTGTAAAAGTGGTCTCTAACTGAGTCAATGTGACGGTTTGCCTGTCTCTTAGAAATGGACTAATTGATTCATTCATTTAGGCAATGAACGGATTTGCCCATCTATAGTATGAACTAAGTAAAGGTCTATTATTGTGAGGACAAAAATGACGAAGGAAATAAAACTAACAAAATATATTTTTTTCCTTAGTTTTAAAAAAACCTTTGCAAT
>QLNU02015360.1:102803443-102821951 GCA_006491805.2 Dysdera silvatica
ATATATATATAAAAGTTTTCCTCGCCCATTCTTGGCGGAAACAGGCTTTGGGACGGGCAGAGCGCCATGTTCCCAAGCCTCTTTTTACATCACTTCTTAATGTGCCATGTCTAGAAACTTCCTGACAATGTGACACGTGTTTAGGATTGTGGCTTTTTGTATTTCAATGTAGGTGTTTGGGTCAATGTTGAGTATCTCCAAATTCGTCGCAAGCGTTTTTGGTACTATCCCTGTTGCTGAGATGACTAACGGGATGATGAGGATCTTTTCCATACCCCATATATCTCGTACTTCATGTCTGAGATCTTGGTATCTTGCATCCTGCCATCACGTGTTGGATTGTCTCCGATGCCGCATGACAGTGTCTGCATTTGTCGCTTTCTATGTCTTTTCTCTGGATGAATTTCTGATTGTTCCTTGTTGCGATCACTTGGTCTTGGATGGCTAGCATGAATCCTTCTGTCTCTGGCTGGAGAGTGCCTTTGGCCAGCCAAGAATTTGATGCCTTTTTGTCAACGTGTGGTTGTTGCAGGTCATTGTAGTGCCTGCCATGTAATGGTTTTCCGGCCCAAGTTCTCAGTTTCTGTTCGTTGGCTGTTTCGAGGACACGCTCTTCGGTACTACACAGGTTTAGTGGCGTGTAATTTGCATCTGCTTGTATTATGGCTTGGATGAGTGGCGATCGGGGACTCTTCAACTGGAAGTATTGCCTCATGCTCTGGATCTGCTTGTCATGTAAGTCTTTGAGGTCCGCTTGTCCGCGTCCTCCTTCTTCCCGGGGTAGTGTTTGCCGTTCAATTGCCGTTGCAGGGTGTAGTTGTCCGGCTCTTCTCTGGATGGTTCTCATTTTCCGCTGGAGTTGTTCTAGTTCAGTGTTGGACCATTTGATGATCCCGAAGGAGTAGGTGAGCACTGGTACCGCATATGCGTTAATTGCTTGCGTGGTGTTCTTCCCGCTCAGTTTCGTCTTCACAATGCTTCTAAGTCTTTCTTGGAATGCTTGCGTGAGCTGGACTTTGACTTTCTTGTGCTCCTGCTGCCGTTTTTGCATTATCCCTAGGTATTTGTAGGTTTCGCCCTCGTCCAAGGTCTTCAGTAGTCTCCCGTCTTCGAGTTCGATGCCTGGTAAATCTTCTTTGCTATTCTTCTGTATTTTGCACTTATCGAGGCCGAATTCCATTCCTATGTCCTTGGAGAATGTCTCTGTTATACTGATGAGTTGTCGGAGTTGGGTGATTGTTGGCGCGTATAGCTTGATGTCATCTACGTACATGAGGTGGGAGACTTTATGTAGGTTTCTCTTGTCTTTCTTCAGCATGTATCCGTATTTACTTGTGTTCAGCATCCTTGACAAGGGGTTTAACGCCAAGCAGAACCACTGGGGGCTTAGTGCGTCTCCTTGAAAGATTCCGCGGCGGATGGGGATCTCGGCCGTTTCTATTTTACTGTCTGGCGTGTTTAGCTGTAACCGGGTTCTCCATTGTTTCATGCTGCTCTGTAGGAATCGGATGATTGAGGGATGCACTTTGTATATGCTGAGTATTTCAAGGAGCCACGAGTGCGGAACAGAGTCGAAAGCCTTCTTGTAGTCTATGTATGCGGTGTTGAGTTTTCGCTTTTGTTTTCTTGCTTGTTCCAGGATAACTGAGTCGATGGTAAGCTGCTCTTTACATCCCAGAGTCCCTTTCTGGCATCCCTTTTGTTCTTCCGTCATTAAGTTGTTGCTTTCGCTGTGCCGGCTTATTTTTTCAGAGATGCACCCCGTGAGTATCTTGTACAGGGTGTTAAGGCACGTAATGGGTGTCTCTCGAAGCTTCCTGTAGAAGGCCTTCTGGTTTGCTTGGAATTGCATGTTCTGTTGTTTTTTGTTGGTATAGTCTTTGTATCTTCGGAGTCTTCTGGCGTATACACGTGCATATATATATCATCATCATCATATTCAACCATTATCTATCCACTGCTGGATGAAGGTCTCTCCAAATGCTTTCCACACAAGTCTATCCTGAGCAATTCGCTTCCACGTCACCCCAACCTGTTTTCTTATTTCATCCACCCATCTAGTTTGAGGACGTTTTCTAGGTATGTATGTATATATATTCATGTAATCAAAGCGATGAAACAAATATTTCGAAAGTGTTCAAAATGTACTTCCTGCAAAGTGATACATATATTAGTATCCAATAATTTAAATTATGTTTCAACTGTTTTCTCCGAAAGAGATACACAAATAAATATCAAATCATTATTAGAACAAAGAAGGCAATGCTGTGAATTCAACCGCTGGTTGTAATGATGTTCACAGTGAAAATTATCGTGAAATTATTAAAATACGCCTTGTAGTCTTTGCTTAGTGTAAACAATTTTCAAATTTCTAAAATATACAACAACGTGCAGACTGCGTGACTGAAATATAAAGGCACACACAAACGCTATACCCCGGAATGTTGATTTTTCGTAATTCGTTCTTCTTTGCCAAAATTTGGTTTCTTTCCCAAACACCCCCTTATCTTCCCTTACAAAAATTCACCTTCGAACTTAAAGTTTCGACTTTTTTTTAAATTTTTACCCGGTACAAATTCATCGTAAGAAAGGCGACTGGAATTTGCTATCATCTGACAGCAATTTCCATAGAATCAAACATGTTTTCGTGGTGATACACTTTGGTGTGGGTATAATGTTTCTAAACTGAAATTTTATTCTGCTCACCTGTTTCCCTAGATTGCCTTTTTTTATTTACAACTAGATTTTCGATTTCTTGAGGCGTTTTCTCGAATTTTGCTGAAAAATGTTGGTTAATTAACGGCTATTGTAGAAATTAATTTCACAAAGAACACGTTTAAGCAATTTAAGCAGTAAAAAAGATATTTATAAATAACTACTTTGAGTTGAAGAGATAAATATTTGGCGCTCAAGCATTTCTTCGTTCTATAATTAACTGTGTAATGCTTGTTAAATATATTTTTGTGTTCCTTTTGGTGCTCTTGGAAATTTGTTTAAAGCCATTGAGTTTTAAACAACTCAAATTAATGATCTTTAGCAAAAACAGGTTTTCCTGTGACACATCCTCACGTTAGCTAAACAGATTTGTTGTTAAAACTTATTTACCAAAAGCGAAAAAAAACCTAACTTCCTAACGTTTGAAAATTAAGCATTAATGCGATCGTTGGAAATACCCGAAAGCTTCAAAATGTGGAGAAAAAAATCCTGACGTGAAGTGAAATTAAATTTAGTTGTGATTTTTAAAATTAAATAACATCGGTAGATACAGTTTCATACTGTATCCACCCTAAATTTTGTGACTATCCCTGTATCTTTGTGCAATGAATAAGCTACTAAAATACTAGATACTAAAACAGCTGCTGGAAGTTAGAAAAATATAAACGCATTTTATTTTCTGCTTCAATTAACTTGACGAAATGTTCAACATGATATTTATTTATCAAAGAGGGTTCTCTTCTAATTTCATTTCAAAGTAATTTTAAGTTAGCTTATAAATCATTGAAAATGCGTGAAGGATAATAAATCCTAGTTCAAAATAACTACACTAGGGAGTCTGATGTAAAAAAGAACGGAAGTTATGAAGTAACAGGGAAGACGGGGTATTCTGGCAGCCCTCCCTAATTCAGGATAAAGGTATGCCTGAAAATATGACCGACAAGGTTGTTTTTGTCAAAGGTATAATATAAAGTAGTGAACTTCTTTAATGTTTATAAGGATGTAGCAGTGTTAATCTACCTGGGGTGTTTAAAGACCCCAAACGACCATTTACGGATTAACAGCTTCCACAAATAATACACGCCATAAAGTGGTAGCACCATTACCTCACCGCGACAAGCTTTTATTATCACCCTATTATTGTTCTGCGAACGAAGCCTCATAAATTCAGTTTCTATAAGGTGATTTGTGCGGTTTCTTTTTTTAGTTGTCTAATCTATTTTTGTTTATATTCATAGTTAGGCGATCGATATTCAGGAAAGTTTTCATTATCCAAATTAGAAGTCCAGCTCCATCATTAGGAAGACGTTTACCATAAATTGGTTCATTACAAAGACATATATAATAAATATGCTTAGCGTCGAACTCCGCTATAGCGAACCTTAAGGAACCGAACTTTTGGTTCGCTACATCCGGGCTTCCGTTATATCCGATCTGTTAAAACTAACAGATGATTGGACGTAACTAAAAAATTCATTCGTTATAAGCCGAGCTTGCTATAGCGGGAGTTAATTGTACTTAATTTCTACAGACGCAGTGAATACCAACAAAATATATTTTGTATGTACAATGGAACTTCAGCAAGTCGAACTTCGATGAGATGAAGTTTTCTGGAAGTCGAAATAATGAGGAATGACGAACGAAACGCGTTGTGCATTTTATGTGTCTTTATGATTTTAATCTTCAGTAACTCAAGATATCTTTATTCTCTTCGATTACAACTTTTCGAAGTCCCACTGTACATTTCAAAATTAAACTTTGTCTTAAATTTAAAAGGAAAATCTCTAAAAAAATATAGATGCAATCAATTTTCTCTTCTATTCATATCTATGCAGTCACTGATCTTTTGGTAACACAACAAAAGTCTTTAATCTCGTCCTCCGAGATAAGCTCGAATTCGAGCTTCGGTGGATTAGAGACTCATTGACTTGCAAAAGAGAAGAGCAGGCGAGTTTCGCATGTTTTAAGCCGTTCCAAAGGCGGGGTGTTTTATAATTTCCATATCACAAAATGGCGCTGGTCCTCTTCCGGAACAAGCCAGAAGTGATTGGATTAATGGTTTTGAATATTTTGTCACTAACTGCTCTCTGAAGCCTGTTATGCTAATAACTTAGATATTGGAAACAAAGTGGAATATTGAATCACCAAACTGGTTTTAACCTTACTATATCATAAATCATTAATTATTATAATAATTGCATGATAAATTGTTAATAAATCCTGTGAATTCGTTCTTAATTATTTTATTCTGAAGAATTACTTAAGAATGGTTTCTCAGAAATTCAATAAATAGGTCCTTTTATCATGATTCATATTTTTTTCAACATTATCAACAAATATTAACAGCTCTTTTCTTAGGGTAGCTCTTTTATTATTAAGTAAAGGCCCATTTTCATCAATACAAATTACAAATCTCGAAGATGACAACAGTAAGACTACATACCAACCGAAGTGTTAACACTTATAGAACAGCGCGTTGTTAGAAATTTATGTAACATGGGATATCCCTGCAACGTTACGATACTTACAGGCCATCTATACAGATTACGCTAGTGCAAACGTAAATCAGCGAATGATCAGTGGGAACTAATTACATATTTATCCATATATGCGCTAGAAGGCGATTAATAGGACTTTTGACTTCATCTCCCAAATGGTAAAACTTCAAAGTGATTTCTACTAAATTAATCTGATGACGTAGCATTACGCAGAATAAATAATACATTGAAAAAGCAAAGTTTTTAAGCGTAGTTTAAATTTTATTGAACAAATTTCAACGCGTTTTGGACGGACTTTGGCCTTCCCTTGTCAAGAATAAACGTCCGTCTGGTAGCATTACCAGAAGGTAACAAGAAAAATGCGCCAATTTTCTGCAAAAAGCAGCCCAATTGAAACGCTGTTACGCTTCAGGGTTGATATAATCACCGGAGGGGCCTCTTTTCTGGGAAAACAGAGCAGGAGATTCCAATTTTCAAACCTCGTACTGCCATTCGATAAACTATGCGAAACAATATTCTAATAGATAATACGGAACAGTACTTTGGGAGATAAATTTTTATTCAATTTTTGGATGAATTTTTAAATGCTTTAGATACAAAATTTGTTTCACATAAAAATACATTAAACAAGGAACTATTAAAATAGGAGATTAAAGCTATGACAAGGGAAAGTTGGAAACCTACAATATTTCCATATTTGTGTAGTATCCATTTTACTGTAGAGGATTATAAATTTTACACTTGCTTCGAATGCAGGGTGTCTATAAAGGTTCGATCCATTTTGGTTAAAAATATAAAATTATGGGAAAAAGTTTCATTTTAGTAAAGGAAATAAAGTTTACAAATATAATTTGACGTTCACTCCCACTTTTAGTTTCTACATATCCAATCACTGCTCCCAGTGTTCCACATTAGCTTGAAATATTTTGAAATATACCTGTTTTAATGTTATCTACTGCAGCTCAAATTTAATCTTTGAGATCATTGACTTTGACGACATTCTCATCTAACGAACTTTAGATTTGATAAATCCCCAAGTGAAGAAGTCGAATTCGTTAAATGAGGCGAAATTGGTGCTCCTTTTCATTATGATCCCCTGCCTATCCAGTACAGGCTTCATTTAGGTAGTCTCTAATAATAATTGTTAATTGGGAGATACCCCTCTGTCCCAATGAGACACATAAATTTCAAAAAGTTCCATTAATTTTTTTTCAAACATTTATGGATGTAATTAACTTAACAGTATGCAAAACCTATTAATTTGGAAAACCAAATATATGAATTCATCTCGTTTGGCGCAGCATGATCTACGTTGTCCTTGCGCTGTTAAAATCCAATCGATCAACCAACAATTCTTTCACCCTACTTAACGTCATTGGACCTTTTACTTGAATCTGAGTTTATAGGAACTGCTTTATCCCAAAATAGTTCAAACATAAATAAAAAAATTCAATATCAACCAAACAAAATTTATATATTCAAGGGCATAGGAGTTTGGAAAAATCCTATTTGTTATAATTAAATAATTTTCGAAAACTAAAAAGACTACATAATTTTCTACAAAAGCAGAATGAAATTCTATGGGAAAGTTTCCTTTCTGCCGTGTAGGGCACGGTGCCAAGATTTCAAGATTTACCTCTGACGACACTGTGATGTAGCCTGAACCAAAATCGGACCATTGAGCCTATCACTCTAGTTTATATAGGGCCAATAGCTCAGTAACTTCTAATTCTTTTTTAAAACACAGGGAATTTTCCCACTTTCTGAAAAAAAGATAGTGACAAAAACCACCATAACATGAAAGAAACAAATTTTTAGACGGTTGAAAACAAAATATGCCCAAAATAGAGTTTTGAAATTTTATCGAGCCCTATAATGCACTCCGCGCCCAAATTAACTTTCCTGCGCCAACCACGCAAAAAAGTTCCCCAGTTGGCAGAAATGCGCCCATTCTGGCAGCCATGCCGTCTGGCACTGAAACAAATAACGAAATAGTGCCGATTAACCGATGGGTTGTGTTGCTAGTTAGATACCGTTTCCGGTTAAAAAGTTGCTATTATTGTTGACTGACGCTTCAACTATCGACAGTGAAACGCTACATTGAGTTAGATGGGATGGTAGGCGAAGGTTGAAGAGTTAAAAGTAGGTTTCTCCAAGCTTGACTGAAGTAGATAGTGGACCTGTGATGGTGGCGTCAGGAAAATTAATTTTTAATTTTCCTAACGCCACCATCATTCATCAGCCCAAGTCTCCTGTAGCATTAGATTTTTGGGAAGCGTTTTTTATTCATAAACACGCCTGATACATTGTAAATGATCACATGTCCACTCCCTACGTCAGTCAAGCTTGGAGAAACCTATTTTCAGCCATTCAATCTTCGCCTACCACCCCACCTGATTCAAGGTATCGTTTTACTGCCGATAGATGGAGCGGCAGTCAATATTAATAATAACTTTTTAACCGGAAAAGGGATCTAACTGGCAACATAACACATCGGTGAATTGGCAACACTTCGTTTTTTGTTGCAGTGCCAGACGGACGTGTATTCCTGATGAAAGACGGCCAAAGTCCGTCCGAAACGAGTTAAAATTTGTCTAATAAAATTTCAACTACGCTTAAAATCGTTGTTTTTTCTATTTATTTGCTTTATACTACTCAAAACTATATAAACATAGATTATATTAAATTCAAACGTAACTTCAATAGCTAGGGAACGGTATTGAAGAAATACGGACTGAGAAATACCTGACTTAACTACCAGAATCTACACTTTCATTACCATGGTGACTGAAATATTACGCCTCACCAAATTATTCTATAATAAATAATAAATTGGTCGAATAAGATTTACTTCTCCCTCAAAAATTCTAGGTGCATAATTATACCGAAAATAAATCATTCCATAAATATGCTAATATCCTTGTTGAAGTATAGGAAAGCAATTTGTTAGCAATATTGCATATATCATTCATAAACGGATGTAGTTTCCTTCAAAGACAGATTTAAAATTCAGAAGTTCACGTGACCTCTGAATTAGATTATTGAAAGAAAAATGCATCAAATTGAAAAGATCAAGATGATTTTGGTGATTATCATAATATCAAGTCTAACGTAGTGATGTGACCGTAAAATTCGGAAGAGATAAATAAAAATCTATTGTACAGGGATAATCATTATTATTTCCCCACATAAAGAACTAAGGATAAATATCCATTTATAAATATGTGCCAATAAAACATATAGCTTATTTTAATACCAGTCTCTTTGCAATTTGGTTTAAATAGTAGTCCATGTACTACACCATTCTGCGAAATAACTGGCAACAGTATTATATACGTTCGTAAAGAGATTATATATTGTCCTTCGTAGCTCAGTGGGTAGAGCCTCCGCCCGGCAAGTGGAAGGTCGTGGGTTCAGGTCCCACCGAAGGCAGAAATATTTATTTTCTTTCGAACGTTTCACCATCTAATCACGCCATACCATCGGCGCTGGTATCACTACGCCAATAAACGTTGATTGATATTGTTGTTTAATATAGCTTATTATTTGTAAATGAAAAATCTTACATATTATAGCGGATAACGACATTTATATCTTTTGCAAAATTGTAAATCATTACAAGATCTAGATGGACCTCATATCATTCCAATGAAAACATTTTAATTAAATTTTAGAAATCTTGATAGAAAAAACATATTTTAAAATTCTCTGGAGGATGTCTTTTTTCTATATATAGTTTGCAGCCCGCACATTTAATTGTCTCTTAATTGATTCCCGACTGGGGTAATTAAGAAAATAATTTCAAAACAATGTATAATGGACGACGTCAATCTTTCATTATTTTTGACATATGAAGCACCTGGGATGATTTTTTTTGTTCGTTCTCAAAATTAGGAAAACGCATTTTTACAAAATTTTTATAAATTTGCGGACGTTAATAATTTCGAGGTTGTGGAAAAAAATTTAAAAGCTTTATTGTGTTAATTCATAAATATTCATAGTTTGTAAATGAGAAATTTTAAAGTTATAAATAGCTCGTAAAAATAATTTCCTTCATAAGCAAACTATGGAATGTTTTAGAGCAACTGAAAACATATGTTCAGCTCTACCAACAGCTGAGTGGAATTTTAGAATATTTAAAATATATTATCTCGAAAATTGAAAAGAATTTTATGCATTTTATTATACAGGGAGTCTATATCAACAAAAGTATATTTGGATAATAATTTTCACATTCAAGAAGAACATGTTTATATTTTCCACTTCCATTCAATTCTTCTGACATCTTCTGAATCTTCTCTGATTCCATTCTTCTGACACCAACCTTAGTGTTACCAAACCCTGCACACTACTCTCTAATAAAGTTTAATTAATTTATCCCCTCAGTTTCGCGCCAAAACACTTACTAGAGATGACAAGTGCAAATCCTAAGCGGGGTTTTATCTTATTTCAATGATATTCCATGAATTGCAGGTCCAGTATTCCAGCACGCTACAAATACGTTTTCAGTATTTATTCTTAATACACTTCTACTACAGAGGTCTTGGAGTGCCACAGAAACTTCTGCGATACTGAAAAGAAACCGCAGGTGTCCGCTGTATAGTACTATCCCAGTACAGAAGGCACAAAACGGTCTAAAAGAAATATTAATGTAGCTAACATTTTTTTCATACTAAATTTTGTGGACGTTTGTAATATCTCTCTTGGATTCTAAGTTTTTACTATCTGTTCGTTACAGTGTTCATGGGCGTGCGCAGGCCATGACTCATAGTGAATGCCTAGTGTGAGGCTTAGAAATTTTATTTTTTTGGGGTATGCACCGAATTCCCTTCTAGAAAATTTTACATGTGCAGTTTCTGCAACGTTCCATGAATTTGATGCCCTTGCTTTTAAAACCGCAATCACTGCTGAGATATGATTACCGTTAAAATAACTAAAGGCTATCTCCAAGCAAGCAACTTCCACTTCATAACTAGACAAGCTCGTCTGTGCAAAACTACTAATTCCTTGTAAATGCTAAATAAACCAAGTTAACCAATTACCAGATAATTCTGACAGTTTAGAATATATCTCTCTCTCTCTCTTTTTTTCTTTTTTGTAAAATCCAAGCGTAAGTTTATATCAAACACAAAGAGTAGGTAAGTGTAGGAGAGCCTCGTTTTACCTTAACCAATGGCCTTGCGACAATGCAGTGATCACACGTTCATTTAGCGTGGCGTTAGCCCGATTTCGACGACAAATTCTGACCACAAAAATTTAGTGGGTAAGCGTTCTTTTTTAAGAACGCTTACACACTAACGGCTCATTGTATTCTCCGGATTGGTTCCGTGCGATTTAAGAGTTTCTTACTTATGTAAAAATTGTGGATTCACCGCCAACGATGGCGCAATGGTAACGCGTGCTATGGTAACGCTTCTAATGGCATCGCAGAATGCGGGTAGTCCAGGGTTTGGTTCCTTCGTAGGCAGAGGTTTGAATTTCTCTATAAATTGTAGGCTTGGAAGCTGCATGATCTTTGCATATTTGCGCGGTCAAAATACAAACAAATTATTTCGTTAATATTCTCTTTCTCATAGACCTCACTTTAATGGAAACTTTCATAATGGGAGCGAATAGAGTTATTAGTATAAAAGCTTATTTGACGAAGGTACGACATATGCTGAAAATAAGGGATAATTCTGATAAAAACAGCAAAATTTAAATTCTGAATTTACAATTCGGCTGTCTTAAAAATGTAAAATTTTATTCATTAGCAAATTGAAAATAAAAAGTAATATTTAGCTTGTCTCGTGGCGTGATGTAGCCACTAGGGAATGTGATTCCTACTTTACGCTAGAAACTGCATTTATAAGAATGCTCTCCTACAAATAATTGTTTATATGCAACGCTGAATGTTATGCATTTTATATTAAATGCCTTTCGATGAGCTTTTATTTAACTCAAGTGGAACTTCCTTGTTTGTCCGCAATTGGAACTGTAATAGAAAAACAAATCATAAAACGTTTCCATCATAAAAAGCAAAAATGTAACGCGCCGCATGAAAATATTTCCAATTTTAATAATTAAAAAAAAAATAAAAGACGAGCCAGTTTCATGTATAAGCGTTAAATATAAAATTCTTCTTTCCTTCTTAGTTATACTTTATGCAGTATATAATCTCAAATGCTGTCAATTTAAATGCAGTAGTAATATCCAGAAAATTATCTGATTTAGCACTTTGCATGTAACGGAAGGAAATTCAATATGCAGCGCTAAACCATAATACACTCTTTTGCAAAAAAAAAACAACCCGCATCGCTAAAAAATAATCCGATCACCTTGAAATTTCGCATGCAAATTCCTTTAGACCAAATATGCAAAGGATTAAATTTTCAAAGGCAATGAGTGTTAACTTTGATCATGGTGTCGATTTCTACTGCGCAACTAGCATCGAATAAACGAGATTAATAAAAATAAATAATAATAATAATAAAAGAGATTATGCAATAATTTTTGCCATCCACGTATATGTAGCTCAAACTAGAGCTTTTTTTTATATTTGGAGAAAAAGAGACGCCGTCCTCATCCTGGATTCGAACCAGGGTCCCTCCGACTCACAAAAAATCTCGCCCCGGAGGCTTTGCTGTGTTGACCACATTTAGCAATTGTGTTGTCCCTGTGAAGGGTAATAATATCATACATCCTTATATACGGAGAAAGAAAGCGTTGTTTCCTGTCCTCATTCGTCTAGCGGTCTAAGACACTCCGGGCTAAACGGAGGGACCCTGGTTCGAATCCAGGACGGGGAAAGCGTCTCTTTTTCTCCAAAAACAAAAAAGCTCTAGTTTGAGCTACATATACGTGGGTGGCAAAAATTATTGTATAATAAATTCCCCCACGAAAAACTCACAAAAATCTCGCCCCGGAGGCTTTTCTGTGTTGACCATTATTTGGCAATTGTGTTATCCCTGTGAAGGGTAATAATATCTTACAAAAAGATAAACATCGAATAAAATTGCGGACGGTTTATTCTTTCTCGTTGTCGGCGTTCCAGTAAGTGGTGACGCAACCAGTATTGCCGTTACGACTTTGTCGAAGACATTATAGCCAATTAGGTGATTTCGAACGCGGTCGCATAATCGGAATGCGTGAAGCTGGCTTGTTTTACCGAGCAATAGGCCCCCACCTGCACCGTACGGACACAGTTGTGCAGAGATGTTGGTAGCAATGGCTAGTACGAGGAACTTATCGGTGGAATGAAGGTTCTGAAAGGCCAAGGTGCACGATGCGAGGAAAGATCGGTTGGTTGTGCTATAGGCTCGAGCTGACACAACGGCATCATTGTCCGCCATCCAACGTGCTACGGTCTCTTCCATACTATCTGTGTTACTTTCCACCATCTCACGACGCTTGGCTGAGGTGGGGGTTACGCTCACAGCGGCCTTTAAGACGTCTGCCTTTAACCCCACACCATTGATAGAGTCGTCTGGAGTGGTGTCGTAGCCGATCATCATTGCTGCCAGCAGATTAGCATCGCATGGTGTTCAGAGATGAATCCTACTTCAGTCTTGGAGCAGATGACCATCGGATCCGTGTGTGGTGGTGCCAGGTCCAGCGGTCCCAATCACCTTTTTTTCTACAAAGGCACACAGACATTATCCTCCTAGTGTGATGGTGTGAAATGCTATCTCGTACGATAACAAGAAGCCCCTATTTGTCCTACGTACAGATTTAACAGCTCAACGATATGTTGATGACATCCTGTGGCCGTTTACGTTACCCTTCATGACACGACAGCCTGGAGCCATTTTCCAACAAGATAATTCCAGACTCCATACGGCTCGCATATCTGTGAGCTGTCTCGTGCTGTTGATACCCTTCCTTGACCAGCAAGATCACCAGACCTTTCACCAATCGAACATGTATGGGACATGGTAGGCCGCCAGATTCGGGCACCGCAAAATGTTGCAACCTAGAGCAACAAGTGAAGACTGCCTGGCAGAATGTGTTGCAGGACGGCGTTAGGAACCTTTATTACTCCTTACCTAGACCTAAAGAAGCATGCTTCGCTGCCAGGGGGTATTTCACCAACTATTGATTTGAACATTTAATGTGCAATTCCTAGCCATTGATGGGTCCTACGGCCTTGAATTGTTTATCATTTCCTTACCTGCGTATGTGCTGGATATACATTTAATTTCAATAAAAACAGATAATTTCTTTATGTTTCTTCTTTTTGTTTTGCAAAAGAGTGGTAATTAGTGTATTACCAGAATATGCTGTAATATATTAAATTATATTTTTTCAGTTCTCTCACTGAAGCTAATTTTTAAATGACATCTTGATTTCAGTTGCAGAAGCAAATGGCAGTGGCATATACAACTCATATATTACAATTTTTTATTTATAAAGTGATCTCGGATTGGGGGACTCTCGTCCAACCAGTGGATAAGGCACTGTGTAAGTTCTATGAGGTAAGATAATTGGCTCAGTCTGGATAGTTAATGCTTCCTATTTTCAGAAATGCTGTAAGGATAGAGTCAAGCTCTAAGACTTTGAATGGTTTTTGTGTATGGCTCAAGACAAATAAGGTCATTTTGCATCAAGACCTTCAATTTTCCGAGGGATCCGAAACTGTTGTTTAGAGAATCAGACACCTAACTAAAGAATGAAAAAAACAGCATGTGGTTTACTGCACCATTGGTAGTCAAGCCCGGGATTTAGACCTAACGAAGTACAGCGTTGCTATTATGACACACAGCAATACATGTTTTTTAAGATGGATTTCAAATGAGATAAACGTTGCACAGATAATTCAAATGCATACAGAATTTGCTGTCATAATTAAACTTGATTTTATTTAAGCAAACACTGTATAAAATTGATAGAACAACGTTTGGTGGCAGAAATATAGCCCCTACTCAATTTCAACAAGGCATCTTAAAGGAAGTTACGGAAGGGTTGTCAGAAGAGAATTTGTCTTATCAATTGCATAAGTGTTAAAAGCACCGACGAAACAGGACGAGCCTTAATCAACGGTTTAGATTTGGAGATTCTGAAGCCTCTATCTATAGACTGAGCTGTTGTTTGCATATAAGCTAGCGTTTCCTGTCTTTCTGAATGGCAACAAATCCATTTCCGAAAGGCATTTCAATTGATACTGATTGATTGCGTTTACCCTTCTTGAAATTCCGCATAACGCTTGAAAGTTTAAAACTTAAAGTCAACATCGCTATCATCCCATACCTAGCAATCAAGAAAACTGACAATACTTTGAACATTTCAAATTCGTGTGTACCATGGAAATATGTACAACGATGGCCTTTTTTTTCTAAAAATTATGAAACTACCTACTTCAATCCGCTGGAGCACGAGATGCTTCATAGATGCGCCCTTAAAAATGATGTGGCTAATCAGTGGTCACGGTAGGGAAGGTGAGTTGTGGTTATTCCTTTGTCTTCTCTGGTTCTTTCTTACCAATGCTTTTCGCGACGTTTAAGTCTATCACAAGGTTCTTGGGTCTTTTTTTGTAATTTAGACACCACGCACTCCCAGTAAATTTTCACGTTTTCAACCAAAAATTCAAATCCCCATGAAGGTGTTTACTTATTACTGAATTATGCATATTATTTGCTTTTCATTACACAAAACTTTTATTTTTATGTAAATTTCGGCAGCTGTTCACGAGAAATTATTAAAATGTCTGTTTGTCTTGAAAATCACATAAAGCGAATTAGAAGCTAACTTTCACCATAATACGAAACTCGCACTTTTTCAAAGCATAACGAAAGGAATTTCTCACGGAAAAAAGTCTTATAAAACGCGTGTCCCTGCGAGAATTTTCTGTGATGCGTTTCTAAATATTAATTCTTCAGATTTAAAATAGAGAAATTTAACATCCCGCGACTTTCAAATTACTAACACAGAAGGCGTGCGATATAAAATTTCTCTATTCCTAGGAGAATTTCTAATTTGTGTAAAAAATAAAACACAAAATGCTCGTTCTGCTATATAAAACTAAACTAAATATGTGTTAAAATCTTCTGCTAGCCTATTTAGATGTAAACGAATATAATTTAAATAACTTACCCCATCATAATATAATATACAATTAAAGGAAACATAATATAAAATAATGTACCACTATCATATATATATATACTAAAGTGAGAATAAGAACAAATATCACATTCTATCTATTCTTCTTCATTTATCTATTTCTCCCTAATTACTATTAAACTCGGTATCGAAAATAATTAAAAACCAATTCATATTTCTTGTAAGCTAAGTATTGAAAAATCAGTTTAGCTTTTCAAGTTTTATAAATCACATGTTAAGCCCGCTTTTAAGTTTGCTTATAAGTTTCCTTCAAGAGATTTTGAGACGTTTCATAAACGTTTGAAATGCATAGATTATAGATAGATAGATATACACAGATGCATAGATAGATAGAGATGATTTCTATATCTGACGACAGGCATCTATGGTAATTATGTAAGGTATTATTACCCTCCGCAGGGCTATCAGAATTGGTTATATTCTATAGTAATGAAATGATTATCTTCTATGGTAATAAAATAATTAACTTCTATTGTAATGTGATAAGTACTGATGGAGTTCCTCAGATTCGTCATTTTCCAAACGTAGACATTTTTTAGATTAGACTTTTCAAATTAATCTTATTTATGCCCCGCTAACATCCAATTTAAAAGACGAATCTTTTTTCACGAATTTAAGTACGAAAATAAGCGTCAGCTGTGTATCGGTGGCCCGGAGATCGAGACCCTTCGATTTTAACTAAGAGGTCGTTGGGTCGAGTTCAATCTGAGGTGTTGTCTCTTTGCAATCTTCTCCCAAAAAGAACTGACCACTGAGGCTTTGAGTGTCAACTATCCAGACAGCAAAGGTCGTCCTGTGGATGTCCCGATGACACCTTGAAAGTCCGTATTTGGTTCTAGGACGTAGTGGTCGTTTTTTTGAACATCCTCAGAAAATCATTTTAGGACGTGCGGACGACATCGTTATAGGACGTCCTGAGGATGTCCTATCCATGTCCGTGTTTGGATCATACTACAGCGGAAGTCCTGAGGACGTTCTGAGGAAGTCCAGAACATCCGCGTTTAATCTTAATACGTAATGGGTGATTTTCGCACGTTCCCAGGACGCCCTTTCAGGACGTGCGGGGTATCGGAGATGAAAGCATATGCAGTCTTCATCAAGGGAGGAGTTATGCATACCCATCAGAGAAACGGCATATAAATATAAGATCTTTACGATGATGTTTCTGAAATTATATCCACCAATTTGGAACAATCCTCAAACACAAACAAGCAGCTTGGTGGCATTCTATCTTTGATACTATTCCGCAGATCCGTAATAACTTTGCAAAATATTCATACATATCTATCAGCATCATCAGACCAAACACATCAAGCTGGAACACCGTAGGAATATAAAAATGCACAGGGATGTTAAAATTAAAGCATAAATATATAGCATGTACACTAAATAATATGTAATAGTAATAAGTTAAATATAATTGCAGTATATACAGGGTGTCCCAAAACTCCATGCAAAAACTTTGGGAGAAGGTAGAAAATATCAATATGAGCCACATTCACATAGCATGACCAAAAATACAACTCGCAGGAAGTAGAAGAGACACAAAGACACAGCAAACGCACAATACAAGAAACAGTGTGAAGCGCTTTATTAGGTAAAACTTAACAATATATTAACTGGTAGACACAGAATACGGTTTCATAAGAGATGTTCAAAGTTCCGACCATTAGCAGTGATGCATGTCTGTCACCGACGCCCCATGGATTGTTGAACATTTGCAAAAATATCTGGAGTTTTGGAAATATTATCAGCGGCACTGACAATTCTTATCACGAGGTCCATGTCAGAAGCAACAGGTGTTCCGTACACAATGTTCTTGAAGCCTCCCCCCGCACAGAAAGAAATCGATTCAAAATAAATCAGGTGAACGTGGGGCCATGCGACTGATCCCTCACATTCAATCCATCGATCCTCAAAGGTCTGTTCCAAATACTCACATACAGGTATGGTGTAATGGGCTAGAGCACCCTAAGGGCTGCTTTCTCTGAAGGTTCCAAGTTAATATAGGCTCTAATGCAAAAGCACAAACATTTGGTTATGTTGTACAAGTCTGGTTGAGTACCTTTCCCGATAGATACGTATAGAGGGATGTCCATTAGCGTCCGATAAAGTAGCATTTGTAAAGTGACATTTGTTCTCAGTACGACATCGCGAGCTTTAATAAGAAAGCCGACCTGGAGGGCTGGAGTACAGCGCCACGTATCTGTTTCCGGTCACGCTTCCGCATGTTTATATGGTTCATATCGATGTTCACTAGCACCCTCAAAGTTTGTACGGAAAGTTTTGAGACACCCTGTATAAAAGTTTAAATATATGTGTGCGAAAATAAAAGGGAAGTTTTATATTATTATATATATTATTATATATATATATATTATATTATTATATATATATATATATTATATATATATATATTATATCATTTATATATATGTTATATTATTTATATATATATATATTAAACTATACCAATATAGTAACGTACAACACTGCATTTTCTAATGAATACATTTAAAATACTAATAACAAAAGTGTAGAAGGCATAATATCGTTTGGAGAATAAAATGCTGAAATGGATTTACATGACTACCTTAGTATTTGCGCAAATGTTTTCATATATATATATATCATCATCATCATATTCAACCATTATCTATCCACTGCTGGATGAAGGTCTCTCCAAATGCTTTCCACACAAGTCTATCCTGAGCAATTCGCTTCCACGTCACCCCAACCTGTTTTCTTATTTCATCCACCCATCTAGTTTGAGGACGTTTTCTAGGTCTTCGGTGGTCTCTTGGAATCCAGTTCAGAATTTCTGTTGTCCATCGTTGATCAGTTCTTCTTGCAATATGCCCAGCCCATCGCCATTTCAGCCCTTTTACTTTAACAATGATGTCCTCTACTCTAGTTTGCTCTCTCACCCAAGTGTTTCTTTTTCGATCTCTCCTAGTTATTCCAAGCATGCACCTCTCCATGCTCCTTTGCGTTGTCTGTAACTTTCGTATTGCTCCAACTGTTAGACTCCATGTCTCTGATCCATAAGAGAGGACTGGCAATACACACTGGTTGAAGACCTTTCTTTTTAGACACAAAGGCAATTTCCCCTTCAGGATAAAACTGTTTCTTCCAAATGCACTCCAGCCAAGTTTAATACGTCTGTTGAGTTCTTTCATAATGTTGCCATCCATTGA
>QLNU02015360.1:102838739-102867848 GCA_006491805.2 Dysdera silvatica
TTTTCGGTTTCAAAATTAAATAAAAATATACTTAATTATAATGAATTTAATTTCCGTTTATATTATGTTATAGCAACACTTAATACATAGTACTTTCTTAGTTTTTTAAATTGAAAAAATTGTAGAAAATACTACTAAAGTATATAATGTAGAAAACAAATGTAATAAATAGTATTTATTATATTATACTAATGACTTCCGAACAGTGCCGGTTTAAGAGTTTTGTGGGTCCTACTCTTAAAAAATAGAATGGACTCCTAAAGAATATGACCCTCGTGATATTCAATTAATAAATCACTTTTTAAGTTTATTATCTTTAATATTCAGGTTTAGCAGTAATAAAAATTTCTCAGACATTTGTAAATAAACAAGATTAGAATGAAGCTTGAATTTTAATTGTTTGTTTGTGGTTCTACAATGGTCTACAATGGTCATGCTGCGCCGGGACCTACTGTTTTCCGAGGAATCCGAACCTCTGGACCTACAATTTTCCGAGGAATCCGAACCCCTTAAGGTCTAGGGAATCGAACCCCGGACTACAGGGTGCAGTGCGATCTTTTATATGATCTCTGAGTACGCGTTCTTTGCACTTAAATTTTGGTAACTAACTTTAAATTTTAATAACTAACCCACGTGGTTCTGCTTTATGACTGTCAAGTCGCGTCGTTATATCCGATACGAATTTCCCTACTTAGAATCTACGTAGACTACAAAATCGCCGTCGTTATAGCAGGTTTCGTCGTTATATACGATGTCGTTATAACCGATATATTTAGTATGGAGTAGAATAGCAAACCAAACTTCTTGTAAAAATTCCGTCGTTATAACCGGCGTCGTTATAAACGATTTTCACTGTATGTTGGCATCTCATTGTGTAAACACAATAAACGAAAGACTGTCATTGCGACTAATGCTTTTGAAATTGTTGGTTGTGTGAAGAAAATTTGCCGTTTCCCCCCTTTTTTTTTTTAATAATAATATAGAAATGCTGTTAACATAATCTTGAGAAGCCAATCTCCAACAGTTCGCCTATTTGGCATGTGTAGATAGTTTTGTTTATGTGTTTATTAACTGTTGCAACAGGAGCAATCTGGCGCTACAACTTTTAGTTGCTTTGGTTGCTATGTGGAAGGAAAAGAATGCGTTGTAATTAATAATTCGTGGAAGCAATAGCTCTCGCGCGTGCATTGCAAAGGATACAAACACCCTCTTTGCTATGCATTTAGCATTAGCGGTTTGAAGAGAAAACAAATCCAGGTCACTCCATCAAACAATCTGTTCGACTTCTCCTTTTATTTAAACGGAACAGTGTGATCCTAGCATTGAATGATTGTCAAGTCGCGTCGTTATATCCGATACAGATTTCCCTACTTGGGACAAAATCGCCGTCGTTATAGCAGGTTTCGTCATTATATACGATGTCGTTATAGCCGATATGTTTCGTTAAGAATTGAATAGGAAACCAAACTTCTTGCAAACATTTTGTCGTTATATACGGTTGGTCGTTATAACCGGGATCATTATAACCGATTTCGATTCGATATATATATAACCAAGCAAGAGCCTTAGGGTTGTTAAAGGAAGTTTATCTGTTGGGAAGAAACACATCATTGCATTAAAAGGAGAGGATGGCACCGTAACAAGAAATAGGGAAGAAATACTTAGAAGAGTTGAAGAATTCTACAAAAATCTATACGAAAGTAACAGTGGATTAAACGAAGACATTGAAATAGTCGAAGGAACAGCTCCTAAAATCTTAAAAGAAGAAGTTTCATTTGCAATAAAAAGTATGAAGAAAGGAAGAGCCCCTGGTGATGATGGTATTACATTAGATATCCTAAAAGAAGCTGGAGAATATGTAGAAGACATACTTGCAAAATTCTTTACCAAATGTCTTAACAGCGGTAACATACCAAACCAATGGGATTCTGCAACAGTAATTCTTTTGCATAAAAAAGGTGATAAAGAGGATTTGAAAAATTACCGACCAATTAGCTTGTTACCTGCTATTTATAAAATCTTCACAAAAGTGCTAACACATCGCCTGCAGAAAAAATTAGATGCAGCTCAACCAAGAGAACAAGCTGGATTTCGAAGTGGATTCAGTACAGTGGACCATATTCAAGTATTAAGAGAATTAATTGAAAGAACACATGAATATGAACTTCCATTGTGTGTGGCATTTATTGACTATGAGAAGGCCTTTGACTCTATTAAAACATCAGCAGTCATCAACTCTTTAAGATCAACAGACATTGAGGATGTGTACATTGACATGGTGAAACGTGTGTATAAAAATGCAAGTGCAAAATTTCGGTTACATAAAGATACCAAAACTATCAAAATTGGTAAAGGTGTGAGGCAGGGAGATACCATTTCTCCAAAACTTTTTACTTCAGCTTTACAGATGATTTTTCAGCAGATAAATTGGAATAACAAGGGAATAAAAATAAATGGTGAATATTTAAATCATTTGCGGTTTGCTGATGACATTGTTATTTTTTCAACGAACCCATTAGAACTCCAAGACATGGTACAGGAGCTCTCAACTAGAAGTAAAGAAGTTGGACTCAAGATGAACCTACAAAAAACTAAGATCATGTTCAATAATTTCGTAGAGGAAACAAAAATACAAGTTGACAACATTGAGCTAGAAATTGCTGATTCATATATTTACCTTGGCCAGCTGATTTCAATGGATGGCAACATTATGAAAGAACTCAACAGACGTATTAAACTTGGCTGGAGTGCATTTGGAAGAAACAGTTTTATCCTGAAGGGGAAATTGCCTTTGTGTCTAAAAAGAAAGGTCTTCAACCAGTGTGTATTGCCAGTCCTCTCTTATGGATCAGAGACATGGAGTCTAACAGTTGGAGCAATACGAAAGTTACAGACAACGCAAAGGAGCATGGAGAGGTGCATGCTTGGAATAACTAGGAGAGATCGAAAAAGAAACACTTGGGTGAGAGAGCAAACTAGAGTAGAGGACATCATTGTTAAAGTAAAAGGGCTGAAATGGCGATGGGCTGGGCATATTGCAAGAAGAACTGATCAACGATGGACAACAGAAATTCTGAACTGGATTCCAAGAGACCACCGAAGACCTAGAAAACGTCCTCAAACTAGATGGGTGGATGAAATAAGAAAACAGGTTGGGGTGACGTGGAAGCGAATTGCTCAGGATAGACTTGTGTGGAAAGCATTTGGAGAGACCTTCATCCAGCAGTGGATAGATAATGGTTGAATATGATGATGATGATGATGATATATACACATATACACGCACACACACATTTATAATAATAGGGGTCGTGACCCCATTAAGCATCTCATGTACGCCCATAGCTCCACACCTCGATAAAACATATACGAAGGGCCCTCTAACTGAACGTTACTAATTCAATTCCCTCTACAAAGGACGCTACGAATGAATGTGCGTTCGCCTAGTGCGCCGTTAATCCGGGTTCGACTCCCAACAGTGCAAAGAACGCTTACTCAGAGATCTCATAAAAAGATCGCACTGCTCACTGTAGTCCGGGGTTTGGTTCCCTAGGCCATAAGAGGTTCGGATTCCTCGGAAAACTGTAGGTCCCGGCGCAGCATGACCACTGTAGTCTTTGAGCCGTAAAACCAAAAAGCAAAAAAAAAGCAAAACCGAATGAATGTTTAATGCAATGGCAGACTCTCTTGACAAGTTATTTTGTTTAGTATGATTTTTTGGGCGCAATAAAAAAATAAATTACAAACTGCGAAAAGCGAGTCAGCGTTACGCGGGGATTTAAGCGTATTTCTATTTTTTGTTTATTGACAATTTTACGTCTTATATTTGAAGGCATGCATAAAGTTTCCGATCAGATCGCCTACCGCCGCTTGAAGCATATCTCGCAGACTACATGCAAATCAATGATAACCACCACGTATTCAATAGACAAGGGTCCGTCAAACAAAAATGTACATTGATTTTCCGGCATATCGGTGTTATTTTATACTATTTAAAATAAATAAATAAAGTATTATATAATACCTTTGTTTCACTATATTTTGCGTTATTTTAGATTTAATAAAGTGCTAATTACTTAGTTAATTTAAATTACATTATGAACTGACACCTGAGATTTTAATTTAATATTTTTTGAGAGCTAAGAAACAGAACTCCATAGAAAATAATACTCACTTTCAATTTAGATTTCTTTTTATACAATAAAGCACGTCGTGCATTCAGAAATAATGATAAATTTTGTTTTATTTATTTCTGTGATAAAATACAAATGGAACGTTATATAAAATAAACATATCCTATTTGATATTTTATGCCAAAACGTACTTAATTTTATAATTCAATTTATGGTTTGGTTATTACAGTATATATGTTTGATGATACACTTCCAGAAAATGTAATCGGCATGTAATTTTAAAAGAGGTTTCTGATAACAGTTCTAAACTTTCATGCATATGCTTAATATATGTAAAACATTTATCGTAAATAAATTTTATTTTATTAAGCAAAAAAATTTTATTCTTATTTTGTATTAGATATTGCTTCTATTTTGTTAATTGCATTTTAATATTATATTCTTTTATAAATAATATATATATATATATAGAGAGAGAGAGAGAGAGAGAGTTATGTATGTAAATATTTAAAATTAGAGAGAAAAAATATTGAAAAATGTGGATGAAATAAATTATAATGAAATAAATATAAAATTATCTAAGTATAGCGCGTTTTGAGCCTCTGCTATATAGTAGATAAGATATAGTGCAAAATAGAAAATGCATATGAAATATGCATATTCATCTTATATACGCGTCTGCTATTTTCGCTATATATATATATGTGTGTATTTGTGTGTATGTATATACCCAGATAGAGAGAGGGATACAAAAATAAAAGACGGTCTGAAAGAAACCTTCATACTATTTATGATGCTTTCTGTAGTGACCGCAATCTTAGATATATGAGATAAAAATTAGGAGCTTTAGACGTATATAGGTAAAAAGCGCGATAATTTATACTTAAGTATTTACGTTGAGAGCGCACGAAGTTTGGAAATTTTCAATAGCGCAACGGTAGATATTTTTATCTCATCTTGATCAATAAGCATGTAAAGAAACCATAAAAACCGTTAAACTGTATATTTTACGCCGAAAATTGACTGAGAGCTAGCACTTTCAGATTCAATGATAACTTAAAGGAAAAACGAGATAAATTGAACCAGAAACTGTGAATGGATCTTTAATCAATTATTTGTTCAGACTTGTGATAAATAGAGGAAATCCAACGGTGACATAGAATACTGACCGTTTTCCCGCCCATCGTATGCGTATTCCATGCAGTTCCACATGCTTCCATAATGGCAACAACTCTCTACATGCAATCTGTCATTGCCTGTGATATCAGGGGCATCGAACATCTGTGATTAAATGGTCGTTTACGACTTTTTTTTGTGTAGATTTTTATTGAATTTGTAATTGCTATTTTTCAGTCGCTTTTTAGCCTAAAAATACAGCATGAGGATTTTTATGATTTCTGCACTTGCTGATCACAATGAATATAAAAAAAAATATTGTTGCTATTAGAAATTTCTGAAATTCGTGCACTGTAACCGTATCTATGCAGGCATAAATACTTTGCAGCTGCATATATCGGGACTGCATATTTATTAAAGCGTACATCTCGAATTTAATGTCGATTCCTCCAAAATGTTGGCCACTAAAGCATCTTAAATAGAGCAAATATCTTTTGAATCGCCCACATCGTCGTGTGCAACGTTTAAGAACCAACACTATTTCTAAAGGTTACATATACAAAAACAGATAAAAAAAGCTTGCGGTAATTATCATAGAAGCAGGCGTTCAGTATAAAGATGGAGAGTATCAAAATTTCGAATCATACGCACAAGGATGGCGCAATAGCACTTAAATCGACAGAAGCTAAAAGGGCGCAGTATGTAAATTGTGTGTTGAAGGAAAATAAACGAAGGGATAAAACTGCGAATTTGAAATTTTAGTCATGTCTCAAAAACATCACTTAAATGATTTCAAGTTGGGAAAAGTTACTGGGAAACTGGAAGAATGTTGTCCAGCTTCATGGCAAAGCGTACGAAGTTATGTACGCAAAGTACGTTACCCAGGCTCTGGGCAGGGTTTGAAACGGAGTGTATTCCAGGCGCATGTTAAGAAATGGCCCTTGGTCTACGACGATGCAAGCCAACAGATTTATAGTTGTAAAACAACGGAACTTAATCGCTACACCACCACGGTCAGTTTGCAATTACCTCCATTCAAACATAAGATTGTTGGTCGTACTTTCAGGTTCAAGGAGAACAAAGATCGTTGTGTGCCAATCCAGCATAAGAACATGGATATCCTAATAAGCTGTAGTAAGACGTCTATGACACGTAGAGATATATCTTCGGAAGCTTTTAGTTTGTAGCTGTCTATAAAGAATCTATAGCTCACGTTTCAGTGGTACATCCACAGAAATTAGGCAAATGATTGCTAGGCCAATGTACTTCCCTGAAATGAGAGTTTTTCCAGTTAATCTGACGTGAAAGTGATATTGCGTACCATGATAATAATGTGCAGGAAAATAGCAGATATGAAGATACTGGGAGTCATGGTTTGAGAGGGTATCTTGATTAAGAGACGCAGTGAGTGAAAGATGCATTAAAATTGGCTGTGTTTGGAAAATGATATAGCAACAAACTTTCTTTACGTCACGTTCGTTTGTTGCGTGGTGCAACAAGCAAGGAATTTCTGTTGATGGGTAAAAAAGTAACACCACATTTTAGGTGAGACGACAGCAATGCAGATACTTCTGAAGATAGAGGATTTTAATGGCATAAACTAACAGGGATGTTTCTCAGACCTGAACCTCATTGAACGCCTATTAAAAAGCACAGAAAGACTCATTTGCGCTCAAAAAACAGAAACTCCGGAAATTCAACAGAGCCTCACCCCTGCTCTGAAAGAGGAATGGTGCCCACTTTCCTCAACAACTCCTGGAACACTTAATGCTAAGCATGCCTCGACGTTGCGAGAGCGGCATTGCAGTTTGAAGTAGACGAATTCCCCACTGAAATGTCTCTCCTCTTGATTATTAATAAGCAATGTACTTCTATTCTTCACTTTTGGACTTCGCAATTTGGAAGTTTTGCAATAAAGTACTTATTAAGAATTAATGTGTGCGTCATTTATGAAAAATTTTGCATCGTATCGTGTTCATATGCTAGCAGTATACTTTAATAACCGCATTTGGCTGCGGCCATGCAACATTTTTTATGTACAGATAAAAATGAAGTGAGTATTTAAATTTTTAACACCAATGTATATAATAGTTTGCTAAAGTAGTTGAACATGACTTAAGGAGATTAGGACCTCCTCACGCCAAAATCAAACAAACATAACTTGAATTTCAACACTAGCGCTACAACTGGTAGCAAATAACAGAAATCTCAATTAACAAATGTAATAACGAAATAAATTATTAATAATTAAATACCAAATATGGTAGCACATCTGTGAAAGTAAAAATGTTATTCCCAAACGTCATTGACCCGCACAGAATAAATCAGTGAAGCACAGTATTAAACATTTAGGTATTGGAAATTTGTATATTAAATACTTATATATTGAGTACATACAGGGCCGGCGTAACACGGTAAGCGTGGCAGTGGGGCGCCACACCAAAGGGGGCGCCAGAGGCGCTTTAAATCCGGAAAAAAATTAAACTCCAAAAAATAAAAGAAAAGGAAAAACATTACATCGATAAATGAAAAAGGTTGGAGGTTAGAAGTTTGCAATCCAGCATTTGGCAACACAAAATCCAACGTTGGGGGGTGGGGGCGCCAACTTACAATTTGCAGGAGGGGAGTCAAACATACCAACTCCGGCCCTAAGTACATACATTAAACACTTACATAGCGAACACATGCATTAAACACTTCCATGTTGCATACATGCATTAAGCACTTCTATGTTGAACGCATGCATTAAACACTTCCAGGTTGCATACATGCATTAAGCACTTCTATGTTGAACGCATGCATTAAACACTTCCATGTTGCATACATGCATTAAGCACTTCTATGTTGAACGCATGCATTAAACACTTCCATGTTGAACATATGTATGAAACACTTTCGTTAATTTACACTTATACATATAACAATTATGCCTAAATATATGTAAGTTTCGCATTCTTTTGTTTCTATGATTTTATATGCATTTTTCATTTTTTTCTTGCCTCACCCACTTCCCTCTTAAATTAATTCCATGAATACAGCACGTTTTATAAGAACATGCACATGTGCTGGTGTGCATGAAAGCAGAGCATACAAAAGGTAAAGCGAATTAAAAATGCTTTTATGCCGAAGAATCTCAATACAGCGAAATTTCGATTTTGCGTATCTCATTTTAAACTTCCTTCGAATTCACGTTATAAACTTGTCTTTCCTTTCTCCGCCGTTTCAATTTATATTTTCACCGATTTTAGGATTCTCTCCGTCGAAAAAAATGTTTTAACACGGCTTGCATAATGAAGTAAAATCGAAGTTTTTTATATAATTGAAATTGTAATTGTATATAAAATATATACAATTTATTTTTATATGATTGAATATAAAAATGCTGTTTATATAATTGAATATAAAAAAGAAACAATATATAAGTACGGAATATATTATATATTGATGATTATGGAAATACATATTCACAATCAAATATATGCTATCATGATGTACCTAATTTATCACTAATATAAAAAATTTTAAAGTCTGAGTTTCTTTTAAATTAAATAAGAAAATGAAGATATATATGTTTAAGATCATCACTCGAGACTAAATCAATGATCAGAAGGCGATTCGAGTTCAGTAACCTTTAAAATATCGGTATTTTCTAAACTCGTAAGAAATGTTCTATTCTTTTTTTTATAAATATTTCTGTATTTAATTTTGAACTGAACTGAATATACTTCTGAAATAAATTCTCAGTATAACTAACATTTTTAAGCTATATAGTGAATAATGTTCTCTAAGAACGTTTGCTTGAATTCAGTAACTTGAGGATGTTATTTGAACTCCTGGTTTAAAATAGGGTTGCACTGCAAACTATTCAATAAAAGATAAATTACATTAATATTATTTACAGAATTAAAAAAAAATCAGTATTCTTTATGATTGTTCCTGCCGCTCTTTGCTAGTATCATTGAGGAAAAAGATGAAATATCTGTCATTTTCACAAGAAATTTTGCCACACAGTCGTCACTTCGTACTGTAATTGTTACGTATATTGCAATCTTTTGCATTTTTTTGCTGTTTACGAGCATGTGTTGAAGCAATCGGAACATGATTAGTATGTTTTAGGCTAAAGTCTGATATTTCTCCGATGACTTAAATACAGAAAATCTTAAGTGATATTTTGGGATTGCAACAGACACATATGCATGTCATTTCAGCAAATGTGCAAAGGGACAAATCACTTACCCGTAATGTGGGGCCGATTGTGCGGGGGATCCAGCCGCCATGAGTAGAAGCAACAGGGAGCTTAAGCACGCGTAGAACATGGCTTACGTCGGGCACGACCCCCCCTCTGGTCAGTCGTGGTCGACTGTGACCCACGGCTGAAGCATCCCAAATCCGAGGGTTCAGCGGCCGCCCGCCCGCCGAGCAACCAACGTCCGTATCCCGCCGCTTGGGCCACCGCCGTGCCGTTGTCCTTCTGACTCGAGTACCGAGCTTCCGAAACTTTGCCCACACGGCGAAACAGTTAAAAGCGCGCCCGAAACCATTGAGCCACTGTGCCAGCACTGACGACCCGAGGTTACCAGCGCTTTCTCACCATACCAACCATTAGTTGGCTCGATGCTGCCAGAATCTCGCGCCAAACATAACTTTTTCGATGACAAAAATTCTCGTCAGATTTTTGCCCGTTACAAAGAAACTTAACGCTTTTTCGATGTCAGAGAGCGTTTAGTAGCATATATTTTTTTCACGATATATTTCTGTATTTTATCGGGTATTTTGTCCAGTAACAACGAATGTGACTTTCAAAATTTTATTTTTTATTAATTATATACTATAGATTATTATATTTTTTATTAATTACATATTACAGGTTATTACATTTTTTTATTAATGATCTATTATGGGTTATTATATTTTATTAATTATATGTTATAGATGATTACATGTTTTATTAATTTTATATTATAGATTACTATATTTTTATTAGTTATATATTATAGATTATTATATTTTTATTAATTATATATTATAGATAATTGAAAGCACATAAAATATTGTTGAAAACTTAGCAGTTTCTTCGCATCTTCATCTCCGTCTCAACGTATTTTTTATAACTGCCTGAAGCAATCCTTGCAAAGTTGTGGTCCGTGGGAAAAATAATTTTGGGCAAATTAAGAATATGAATACTTTGTTGAGCTAAAAACATTTCTAATATGGACAATTATTATATAACACACAATCATTATTATATTTTCTGTTTAAAATTAATAAAAAAAACGCTAATTCTTTGCCCCAGAATAATTGCTGGATTTTTTTTATATACTGGACTGCCGTTGAGTATCATTCGAAGATATTTATCACTTGGATTAATTTCCAGAAAATTTCGTTCTTATAACAACACATTGCATAATATAAATTGTATTTTCAAGCACGATAAATTGTATGTGAGAGGCACGTCATGTAAATAAACTTACTTTATAAGCAACTGAAAAAGAAATATTTAAAAAAAATTTACATGCTCTTATAGTTTTGTGTGTTGTATAAAAGGAGTTACGTACAGTTTAATCATTCTTCGGATGCTTAGTATATCTGTAGTATATTTTAATTTTTGGAAGTTTTTAGAATTTGTGGAGTCACGCATACACACACAGTGACGAACACAGAGTAGTTGAGCCTGCCATATTTTTATATATGCACTTAAATATGCCCACACTATTAAATTTGTCCCATAAAATATTGCGTGTTAATCTCTAAGGGAAAGACGCGAAATTAGAACCGTTCGATTAGCTTTTCTCAGATATTGAGAATAAATAACAGCAACGCAAAATACAAACGGCGTATTACCAACTGCTATTGGAGTTTCAAACAGTTATCAAAACTGGTGAACAATCGCCAAGTTCAAGAAATAATTGTAAGCCAAAAAATGAGGTAGGCGTAGACGCATGCGCTCTAATCCTCCAAAACTGAGTTGTAAGTTGCTGGTGGCTCCCTCTATAAACGTCGACGCGACTGAGCGAGCAGGCGAATGCGCGACAAGTGGTGGACACCCGAAAAGAGCAACTGTTGCGCCTAACTCGTCGCCAACCTTTGCGCTCTAATACGCCACATAGCTATCCACGTACAAAACTGGTCACTGAACAGATATAGCACAAGCAATTAATTTTCTGAGGGGCAGATAATTGCTGACAATATCAAATGACGGAATTCAATTATAAAACAGAAGATTTATTTGGGTTAGATTACATATCGATTGAAGAAAAAGTGAAAAAATGCAGATCTCTTTTTAAGAAGGATAGATGATATAATTCCAACTGCATACTTTCAAACAACTCAATCTGTATGTATACGTGTTTACTTGTAGCTATGGAAAGCACATACCAGTTTAACGAGCATAATCATGAAATAATAATTCATTATATGCAGATCTGTCTTATGGAAAGGTTAAGTCATGATGAAAAAACTATAGGAAAGAAATAACACTACTTTATGTAATTTCTCTTCGATGAAAATTATTGTTATCGATTTTTAACTTATTTTGGTCGTAGAAATCTATGCATAGATACACTATATGCCTAAAAGTATCCAGACACTTTGGATTTTTTATTTTTTTTTTCGAATTTCTAAAAAACCACTCGGCCAATTGTTCTCTAACTTTGGAGGTATATATAAACACTTTACAATAAAGTTTCGGTGATTTATGCATTTAGGGGACCACCCACATATTGACAGAATGAAAAAGTACATTGGATTACCCTGTATCATAAAAAGCTGGAAATTATTTGTAACTTTCAGAAAATATTTAACCAGCTATTCTTAATGCCAGTGTGCATTTTTGTAAAACAAACATGATATTCATGAAGATAGAAGCGTTTCTTTAAGAAAACCCAAATTTTGTCATAATTTTTTTGCTTATAATATCCACAATTTTCAGTCAAATTTCACAAGACTTACAGAACATTTGTCAACGTACAAGAAAAATATTATACTTACATTAGAAATTAATATATTGAATAAACGATGAGATATGAGTATTTGAAGAAAATATTTTTTTACTGTGCATGCGTGAAAGATATGAATCTTAATAATATAATTATAATAATATAAATATAATAATATAAATCATAATTTTCTAGTCAATAGTATAGGACAACTTTAAAAAAAATACCAGTGGGATATCTTGAAAATTCAGAAAGTTATCGATGATATAGTGAGCCGTATTTCTCTAATTCTCTAAAAGTAGCTATATGATAAGGGGGTTTTCCACAAATTGTCATGTTCCAAATTACCAAACACCCCTGTTCTGAAAATGAAATATTCCAGATTTATGCAAATAAGGATCAAAAGTATCCGCACACCTGATTGTTTTGCTTCTCCTTTACAGAAGTCAAAAACCTTGCTTGGTGCAGAATGACCATTGTTGTCCTTGCGCCATAAAAATACAACAAACCAACAAGAAGTCAAAAATTAGTATGAAGTGGGACCACCTTTTGTTGCAGTGATGACTGCCACTCTATCTGGGAGGCTATCTACTAGTTTCTGGAATTTTTCAGTGGGAATTGCATGCCATTCTTGCAAAAGAATATTAGTCAGCTCTTGCGCCAATGTGGGCCATTTTGGCCTAGCTCGCAGTCGACGTTCTAATTCATCCCATAGGTGTTCTATGGGATTTAGGTCTGGGCTCTTATCAGGCACGTCCAATTCCTCAACATCCATGTCAGCAAACCAGCTCTGTACAGCCCTTTCTGTGTGGATAGGAGCACGATCTTGTTGAAACAAGAATGAACCTACTCCAAACTGTTGCCACAATGTGGGCAGCGTGGAATTGTCCGAAATGTCGAGATAGCCTTCCATCTTCAGAGTTCCCTTCAAAGGAATTAAAGTGCCAAGCTCGAACCATGAGAAACCACCCCAAACCATTATGCTTCCACCATCAAACTTAACTTGCGGCACAATACAGTCAAGTAAAAAGCGTTTACCCAGCATTCTCCACACCCAGACTCTACCATCTGATTGCCAAATAGTGTACCGTGATTCATCGCTCCATAACACTTCACGCCACTGCTGCAGGCTCCATGTTTTGCACACTTTGAATCATTGTAAGCGACGCTTGGCATTGGTTGCGGTAATGCTTGGTTTATATGCAGCTGCTCGGCCATGAAAACCAAGACTTTGCAGTTCCTGACGAACTGTTTTTGTGCTGACGTTGCATCCAGAGGCTTTTTGAAAATCCGCACAATCGGATTTTCCGTCGATTTCATGCGGTTCGCTTTCACAACTCTCTTCAGCACTCTGCGGTCATTGTCTACTAGATGGATTGGTCGACCAGGTCGTGGATGCACCGTTGTAGTCCCCGTATGTTCCCACTTTACGATAACATCATTAACGGTGGAACGGGGCACTCGTAACATCACAGAAATCTCACGAACAGATTTTCCAGAGCGGTGACAACCAATGACTTCACCACGTTCAAAATCATTTAGCTCGCGCTTTCCTCCCATTTTACTTTTCTAGCTTTGAAATTATAATTGTTAACTCGTCAGACTTCTTTTATACTTGTCTGAGAGCTAGAAATTTGACGTCACTAACAGAATCCACCACGTAGAGGGGTGTCCGAATACTTTTGATCCTTATTTGCATAAATCTGGAATATTTCATTTTCAGAACAGGGGTGTTTGGTAATTTGGAATATGACAATTTGTGGAAAAAACCCTTATCATCTAGCTACTTTCAGAGAATTAGAGAAATACGGCTCACTATATCATCGATAACTTTCTGAATTTTCAAGATATCCCACTGGTATTTTTTTTAAGTTGCCCTATACTATTGACTACAAAATTATGAAAGAAAGTTATTCATATCTTTCGCGCATGCGCAGTAAAAAATTATTTTCTTCAAATGCTCATATCTCATCGTGTATTCAATATATTAATTTCTAATTTAAGTATAATATTTTTCTTGTACGTTGACAAATGTTCTGTAAGTTTCGTGAAATTTGACTGAAAATTGTGGATATTATATGCAAAAAACATGTGACAAAATTTGGGATTTCTCAAAAAAACGTTTCTATCTTCATGAATATACATGTTTGTTTTACGAAAATGCACACAGGCATTAAGCATAGCTGGTTAAATATTTTCTGAAAGTTACAAATAATTTCCAGCTTTTTATGATACAGGGTGATCAAATATATTTTTTCACTTTGTCAATATGTGGGTGGTCCCCTAAATGCACAAGTCACCGAAATTTCCTTGAAAAGTGTGCATTCAAGTATGTTCTATATATCTCCAAAGTTAGCGAATAATTGGCAGAGTAGTTTTTAGAAATTCGAAAAAAATTAAAAAATCCAAAGTGTCCGGATACTTTTGGGCATATAGTGTACATCCAAATAATGCAAGTTCCATCATGCATATTATGAAAGTGGTTCATAATTTAGAGGAATATTTTTACTGGTTTACGTTAAATACAATTTTGAGGCATACTTTAAATACAGTTTGAGTCATACTTTAAGTACAGTTTTAAGGCATACTTTAAGTGCAATTCGTCAAATTTTAGTTGCAAACACAAAAATCGCATTTACCGGATCTAAATAAATAAATTAATGAGGAAACAGTGAAAGTGGTTGCAAATGGAATTTTCACGAACTTGGCTGCATAAAAATTCAGCGACACGGTGGCACATCGGTAACTCGTTTGTCAGCCATTTAGAAAACTTGGGTTTGATTCGCATTCGTACAATGCTCTTACCGAGTTTTCTACCTATTCTTGATACAGAACTACTATCCCAAAACGACAGAAATTCAGATCCTTTGAAAAATATCCGCCTTACTACAGAATGAGCTGGGCTATCTTTGCACCTCAAAAAGTGTAAAAAATAAACCGCATGAACCGGAAAACCATGCAAATGAAAACCGCCTTAACCGGGGCATTCTGTACAGAACCTAGACTGAAGAGGGCTCTATAATCTTGAAACAAATATCTGCCTGCATTCAGCGGCGCTGTTTGGGTTGCCAGCGCCCGGGGCAAGTTAAGCCTTGCGCCCGCTGAAAGCAGTTAAATTTTTAATTAGTAATTCAATTTATATGATTAATCAATCTGAATAAATGGGTACTTGATAATTAAGATTTAATTATTAATATAATAATGATAATAATAATACATTAAATATCATATCATCATTACATTGGTATTTAATACACTTTAACACGTGCAGTTTGCCATTAATGCACAATTGGGAAAACAGTGTTCAAATTAAATATTAAGCTATTCTGTTATTGCACAATTGGGAAAACAGTGTTCAAATTAAATATTAAGCTATTCTGTTATAGACATTTGCGTCATTGAACGAATATGGTTAGTATTTAAATAAATACTTCATTTCCTTTTACTAATTTGCTCTTCCCCCTCCCTCATCCTCGCCTCTCAATTAAAGCCAATTGCAAAAGATTTCAAATACAGCATAACCCATTTATGACAAGCACACATATAATGCGTTTCCAGCTATAGCTGAGAAATCATGAATCTTGTTTTATAAATGCTTAAGTGCAAAAAAGAATTTAATCACTTTTAGTGAACAAGAGTTTTGTGGATATAATATTTAACGAGTAAAAAATGGCTACCGTTTTTAAACAATAGGTAGAAATTTCTAAAAAGGCATAAAATTAAAAAAAATCAGTGATTGGGGGTGTTTTTTCAATTGAGGCAAAAATGACGAAACAAGTTCTCGAGAACCTGAAACCTGTAAATTTCTGAAAAATATTATCCCTTTCAAAATGCACAGTAAGATGTTTGCAATAAACAATTTTTTGTAGCAATGAATTATGCTAATGAATAATAATAATAATAATAATAGATAGCATTTTCTATAATCTCAAACTCTTCGTTATATACGAGTCATCAACGTAGAGTTTTCAAAATTATTACGGGGGCCCAAACACATGTTATGTACAGTGGTCAAGAAGAAAAAATCCACCACCCGAATTTTCTCGAGAACTATTGAACGTAGAACAAAAATTTTAACACCACTTTATCTAGAATGGCTAATTCTATAAAAATATGGTAATGCAAAATATTTTGGGGGGCTGTCTTGATATTTAATTTAACGTCAACTTTAAAATTTTTATTGGCAACACCCACTTTTTTATTTCATAGAAAACTTCTCTGTAACCAATTTATGCTAAATTTCAAATTTCATGGAATTTGGGTAATAAATAACAAAGATAATCGATTATGTTTTTTAAGGGACTATTCATGTTTTTCATATTGTAGTGTTTTGATTTTTCGGACTTGTTTTCCGTTAATTGAATTTTGTTGAGTTACCGTTAGATGTTGAACTGAATCAATAGTAAATTTTTCTGACTAGCAAGTCTTATTTTTTTTAAATTTCTCAATCTTATACACGATAAACTGAAAATGTTGAACTGTAGTTTTAAAACTAATAATATTAAATTACATTCCATATAATTTTTTTCATAACTAAAATTAAACAATGAAAATTTCTTTAACATTTTCGCATAAATTAAATAAATGCAGGGCCATTCTTAAGAAAAAAGTCACTGCAGTCAAAACATTTGGTATGTGGAGACAGTCCCTTAATTGTTCATTTTTGAAAGAACTTTTAATGACTTGGAAATTATTAACATAATTGCACTCCAATTTTGCATATTTATGTTTTTGCTGCAGCTGAATCGAATGGCGTAAAATATTACCCCTCTTTCAATTCACATTTGTTTGAAATATTAATTTCAGAATTAATAATTAATATTTATAACTTTGACCAATCAGAAAGTTCATACAAAATCCCTTTGGATAATTGAGCTCTATGACGTGCAAAAATAATTAGAATCATTCGTTACTTATTTCAAAAGATATCGCTTAAAAAGTGGATAGTAAATTTAACATTAGGAGATGCGAAATTCAAATATTTATAGCTCAGCAACCATTCATTCAGAAGTTATAAAATTTGGAATATTCATATAATTTTATGTATAAAATTTAAAAATAAATTAAAAGGTGGGTGTTACCATTGGAAATTTTAAAGTTGACGTTAAATTAAATATGAAGACGGCCCCCAAATATTTTTCATTACCATATTTTTATAGAATTAGCCATTGTAGATAAAGTGGCGTTGAAATTTTTGTTCTACTTTCAATAGTTCTCAAGAAAAGTCGTATGGTCGGATTTTTTTATCACTGTACATGTATACATTACAGTATGTGTAAAATTGCAATTTATTTCAAATTATTGAGAGGGCTCAGACCCTACGAGGCCATATAACTTTACGCCTATGATATGGGTCCTAATGTACAGGGCCTAGCAAATTTTACGTCGCCCCTGACCATTACTACCAATCGGACATACATATAGAGGTTAAAATTATCCAATGATGAACTTTGACCTACAGACAATATTCTTAATTCTGCATATTAATTTAAATAAAGCAATGACACAATAAAAGTGATATGACTTACAATTTGTTGCGTTTAAGCAGGGAACCATTGAAGTCGATTGCTTCAGGATATCAGATATAAACCCTCTGACGTAAAACCTTAATCACCAAAACTAATCGGATAGAGCGTTTATCTTAGAACTATTTTTCAATATTTTTAAGAACTTAACTTCAAGAAAAATTTTCAGAGAGCGCTAAATCTCTTAATTTTTAATTTTTAAAATTTAAAATACGTACCACCTTGGTGACATCACTACATACGAATTGTTATTTGTATTTTCTTATTTGCCACTTCAACTCTTCCTTTTCGTAGTTAGGCTCTATGAAAATGCTTTCATAAATATATCAATCAAACAATTCGGGCAACAAATCGGGCAGTTCGCTTCCGTATAAAATCCCTTTACCAATCTTTAGCATATGAGTGGTTACAACTGGCGCCATTCGGCTAGGATCTAGTTCCACTTAATTGCATTTTTCAGGCAAACCTAAATTTTCACATAATTTGATGTCCGCCTTTTTGTCCGAACAGCCCCAGTTCGCCCCTTTCCCTAAATCCGAACTTGCTTGCACCTCAATCAAATTTGGCTAGAATTTCTGACCGCAAAATTTTTCGCAGTTCACCTAGCATTTAGGTAATCTCTGAGTGAATACCCAACATTGGCTGTCATTTTATTGTCACTGATCTTTTGTTCATAATTGCAGGTTAAGGTTAGTTTCCAATTTCCGAATTTTGTTTTACTATATTACTCAAAAGTAATTTAATTATTATTTGTCCATCAAAATTATATCGGCTTAGAAAAGAAATGATTTACATGTCACATTTACGTGAATACGGTATGTCCTCTAAAGAAATCATTATGAATTTGCCGCTATAATTAAATTCTCTTTATATGGAACTAATTTATCAGTTCCGTGGAATTCATTATAACGAAAATCTATTGTATTGATATTCTAATACAAAAAATTTCCGACAAAATAAAATCAATCTCTTATACAACTAAAAGAATCTGGGATTCGTTGAATGAAGTAGTATCGATTAGTTTTTATAAATTATAAACCGCGTATACGTTTTATTCGTAATTTTTCGTCATTAATTTTAGACTCTTCCTTAATGAGTTCTTTAATTTTTGAATAAGTTTTTCGTTCCTTCCGAAGTCTCATCCATCATTTTTTCTTATAATATTTTCTTCTTAATTCTATGAATTGCGTCACTTAGACTTTTTAGTTTTTATTTTTTCAGCTGATTACAAATACTCTATTGTCTAAAAAATATAATGTACCGTAACGGTAATTTAAACTTATTATTATTTAATATTAGCTTTTCGCTCTAATTTTTATAAGCATTTTATAATTAACTGAAAGATATAACGGTCAAAAATATAATACACTTATCGCTGATAATAATCTATGGTTGCGATATTGATTGAATGATCAAGATGCCTAATTTTGTATTATAACCCTACCTCCATGTATGATTAAAAAATTATGACGTGATCAACAATAGTAAAGTGGGAAGAAATAATTTCTTTTGTTGCATCTGTCTATAATTCCGGGGTTGGATTTCATGGACGACGAGATTACTGTAACTAGGAGCGGACTTAGCCGTACCTAGAAAATAGAATTACTTTCTTAACTTGAAAAAAGTATCACCTTCTTAACTAGATAAAAAAGAATCACCTTCTTAAGTAAAATAAGGATCACATTCGAATGAATACTGTGTGCAAATCATTGGAGTTGGGGCTATACACTCTCCATAGATCTCGGGGCTAACTACGCCAATGAGCGCCAGAGGTTCGCATCTATGAGAAAACTGTAGTTCCTAGCCCAGCATATCCTTTGCTGCCTTTGCGCAATAAAGCAACAAAAATCCATAAAACAAAGAACATCGAAACAATATTTTATTAAATACCAAGACATATGCACAATCGAGTCACATTAATGTGATCAGCAGCTAATATGAAGAGCTGCGTGCACCACTGACAATAGTTGAAGGGCAAGAAGTGACTAAATAAAGAGCAAAGTGGTTAACATAGGTACCTGATGCTGACTGCGCTGCATCCGACTGCTGAAGGTTGGTGCATGGTGGAGAATCCATAGAGCGAACAAGAAGATCAAGGTGGTCCCGCAGATTTTCGATTGGGTTTAAGTCTAGGGAATTAGTGGGTCAAAGAAATACTTGGAAGTCTTAGTCGTACTCTTCGAATCACTTTCGGACAATTCCAACTTTGTGTCACGTTTCACTGTCTTACTGGAAGATCCCAACTGCCCGGGAGGAAGATAGTCAATATGTATATGTGTACGTGGTCTGCGATCGATACATAACCAAATAGTTCGGAAGTACTTTCCATAGGTATGAGTGGATAGAAACAATGCCATGAAAACATTCCACATATCATATTGCTGCCGCAAACCAGCATGAGTTCTTCCAGCAATGATGTTGCCGTGCTTTCTCTCCAATATTTCTTTCCTTAAACGTCAACATTCTTCCATTCGATGGAACAAAAAACATGACTCATCGAAGAAGGCAACACTTTGCTCATCAGTGAAGATCTCATTTCGATACTGCCATGCAAATTCAAACTCTTTCCTACGATGCACATTCATTATTATACGTGCAGTGACCATCCGCCTACTTTGGAGTCCTATATGCAGCAGGATCTGCTGAACTGCCATTTTAGACACACGTTGGGTAGTTCCTTGGTTCATTTTGACGGTGCGTTGCTCCACTTAACGTTTTGGTCAGCCCTCAAGCACATTCGCAGTCAACATTCATCTTCTACATCAAAGGCATGTGGTGCTTTAGAGTATCCACGTCGGATATTCGCAGTGGTGCCTGTTGTCCAATCACGGTACACTTCCACAACAGCAGTACGTGACAAGTTCACAATTTAGGGTTACCCAGGCAATGACACCGCTGATAAATTTGCTCGCAGTGCCTTGCAAAGCTCAGATCAACGCAACATTCCAACGCCTCACAGATTCAGCCTCAGTGGATTCATTAGCAAAAGAAAGGCTTTCCTTGCCGCATGCAAAATTATATCTCTTACTCACAGTCAGTCCATTGTGAGTAAACACAGAGTACTATATACAATTCACTATAAACCTATTTTTCTTCAGGAATCTAATGCTCGCTTAACAAATGCAAGATTCCATGGACATCCTGTTGAAATATTTTATACCAATATGCCGTTAATCCGCATTGGTAAAGTACAAACTCCAATTTGTCTTCAATGCATCGAGGGAACGATCGAAACAGAGGAACATCTCCTATAGTGCAATGCTTATCACCTCATACGCAGTGACCTCTGCCACTCGTGAGGGTCACTTGGTCTACCAGTACCACATGGCATACGGGACTTGTTTACCATCAACAGTTGTTCACGCATGCAACAAAGTGGTTTAAAAGCTGTGTTTTGCTTTATTTCCAACAAAGGTTTCTATATTTAGCGCCCGTTAAAACTCTTCTGTGGTAATACTGGCATATGTTAACTACTCAACTCGGAGTCTACTGCATTATACATCGATATACATTATAACAGACTTTGCTACAAAGAACCTGTTTTACATATTCTTTGTACAAATCAACTGTTCAAATTTTACTGTAATATTCTGCCACTTGTATATTTTGGATCACGCACAAAGGCTGGGTCCTTTTTGGGACCAACAACCCTTAAACACTTAAGAGTCATATTCTCACCATTGGGGACATAACGGACTCTTACTCACTTCTATTGGACTTCGTCCAATCTCCTTTTGAAAACACAGTCCCACTCGTTTGACCAACATTCCAAAATTAACTAAACTGCGCACAAAATAAAATAAATAAATTTACAAACTACGCTGTTTCAGAAGTATTGCCACCCTTGGTCCGAAAGCCGATAATCTCTTCTTGCAACTCTGATAAATTTCCCCTTTCATCCATAGCAGCTACGTGTGATATGTTTGCAAACTTCGTACAACTCACCTTATATACCCACCAAGTCATTTCACAACACATGCCTCATTTGATTGGGGATGCGGTTATGACGTCAAAAGTAGGAAGTGGTCACATTAATGCAACTCAACAGCGTATATATACACATTCCGTAAACTTAAAACTACGTATAAAATACAGCCTAAACATCTCGTAATCACGAATAATATTATCAAGTTTGGCAAGTTATGAAACACAGAATTGAAAATATATTAAAAATCTCCGTTTATTGTAATGAACGATTTAGCTAACAATTCTTTAAGTACATGAGATGATAGAAGTCGTGTTAAACGCGGGACTGCCCGCTACGTTCGCCGAAGTGCCGCCAAATGCCCTCTCGTTTCATCAACAGACTTTCCGTGTGTATATTATAGCAATATTCCCCTTTCCGTTACGCGTTCTCTCGCCATCACGTGCTTGCCAATCCGCATTTGTCCCTCCTCCCTCATTTTCCTTTGTTCCCCATCATCCTATATACTTTCTCCGTGAACTTACGCTTCGTGTTCCTGTTAACCTTCTGACTGCTCAATTATTTTTTATCAAAGTCGCTTCAAAAATTGCATATATTTTTATTACATATTTCAAATCTACATGTATTTGAGAGTTAAAATATGTAGCACATTTTTGTAATCCAGATTTTTTTAATATAAATTTCATGCATAAGTACAGGCTTCCATAAAAATCAAATTTAAGAGTAATCATATAAAGACAAAAATTCTGAAAATAAATCTTGTTTAAACTGCGATTTATTTTACAGAATACAAATGTAAAATCTGTATACAAATGAAAATCACTCGCTGAACATTCCCTGCAAGCCATATTCTGAATATAAAGAAAAACAAAAACTGCGGGAGCGCTTGCAAAATCAGTTAGTGAACTCTATGCAAATACGAAAATTTAGGCGACAATAACGCCATTTGTTGACCAAACTACGACTAGAAGTCTAAATATTGTAGAAAATGCATTACCGACAGTTAAACGGTGGAGAAGCGGGATGCGCTTTTAAATAGATGGAAAAATTGCATACCCGCGAAAATCGCGGGATGAAAAATTCTGTTACTTTCATGTTGCCCGTGGAAATAGCGGGATAAGCAGTTAGAGGGTTAATGTCATCATTCGGTTATCATTTTCATTCTATTGAAGTCTCAAAGCGATTCAATATGAAATACAGAAGTGTCTACTGTATTTTTATTTTGCAGGATACTTTGGGGAAAAACCACAGTGTTTATTATCCTCGTCAACGAATTCATCTAAAAACAGCATGTCTCTCATTCGGAAGAAATACAATTATCCTAGTCCCTTAATCTAAAACTAATTAACTTATATTTAATATTCAGTAATTATTTCATGTGCAGTAACGCTTACATGCTTATATATAGTTTCAATCCCTCTTTATTCTAAGTCGCTAATAAATTTGGTATAAACACTATTTTTGAATTAAAATTTAGCACTTAGTTTTTTTATTGTCTCTAAATTACTAGTGTAGCATTTTTCACACGAAATAAAAAGTTAAAAAACACTGAAAATAATTAAACCTTAAACCAAAATTAAGTGCATAATGATAGATTACGAAAAAAAATTTAATCCACATTTCTGTTTTCAGCGAACTTGATGGACGAATTAATTTGAACCTTGAGACATGTCTAGTCATTTATAAATACAATCAAATATCTGCAGTTATTTTTGTTTAGAAAACCAATTATAATTTTGATTAAGACTTTGCGTAATGTACAATAACTTGTATATGATTATATTTTCTGGACCTTTTAGGAGGCTAATATCCATCTTTTTCGCGCACACCAATGCAAAATTAGCTTTTCCGTGCTTTCCAACAAACATAAACATAAGCCACCGGACGCACTTAGTACTATATGGGTGCTTAGTAAATATATAGGTAGTTCTTTCGCTTTACAGAAATTCTCGGCTTTACAAATCCTTTAAGCCATATATCAAAAATTCTTTCCAGACTGTGGGGGTTATTTCGAACGAAAATATTGCAACTGAAATCTGCCTTCGTTTTTTCTCTTGGAAAGCTTAACGAAGCATTTCAACACATCGAAAAAGGAATTAAAATTTTCTATTCTCAAGATCATAATCCTGAGAATTGAAAAGGTAATTAAAATTTTTGATTTTCAAGATTCTAACTTTAAAAGAACTATAAAAGCTTCTAGGAATTTAATAATTGATTCTGCCTGTTATCATAAAGTTTATAAAAAAAGACCCGGATAAACCACTATTACATCTTTATTACAGAAATTACGCAGTACTGCAATTACATCTTTAACGAACAAAAAAAACGACACCATCTTTAGAAAGTTCTGGATTATTGAGTGTAAAACATTTAACAGTTGCATCATATTTACATATTAAGGGACGGGGCATTGACTGAACAAGTTTTAAATCTGTATTTTTTCTGCATCTCTAACAAGTACTTGTTTTCTATATTTTAATTTTTCCTTATATAAATATTATTGCTTATAAACCAGATATTTTGTTTTCCTTTATTTGACATTAGTAAGGTTTCCAATGGAAATAATTTCCTACAGCAAAATATATGTATTACATGGCGTCTATAAGAAACGAGTTCTCGCTTTACGAAAGTGGACTCCAAACGAATATAATTCGTAAAGTTGAAAACTGCCAGTATACATAGTAATATTAAAACTGAGCACCAGTAAAGGGCAGACGATTCGTCGGGAATTATGAACAAGACAGTTAAGTAATAGATAAGTCACTATAGCATTTCCAGAACAAAAGAACATATTTAAAGTCCAAATTTTCTTGTATATCTTTTTTTTGTTTTGTTTTACGAAGTATATATATCTACATTCATTCTACTCCAGACCCTTCACTTTTCTGAGGAATTTGAACTTTTGCGAATGAGAGTAACTTGGACTTGTCGAAGAAAAAGGCGACTATTATACTGAGTAATGATCTTCCCTACCCCAGACAAAAATTTACGAGAATGACTGCCGGCTTACAACCACATCTGAACATGCCATTAGACCGTAATATTGTTCCGGCCGACGTGTGCCCCATGCCTGTATCCAGAGGTGGGTAGATATTAGGTACCGGTCCCCCCGAAACTAAATTTTTAATGGGACTTGGCTACGGCCTTGCATGCTTTGATTGTATCGATACATGCTGTAAAAATTTTTAAACCCCCCAAAAATTAAATCCTGGCTACGTCCTTGGTATGCCCCCATATGTAAAATTGACTATTTAACTTCGTGAAGGCCAATTAACTACCCATCGTGTCGCAGTTCATGTGGAAATATTAACTTATTATATACAATCCTTGCCCGTGTAGATTCTAGGCATTATAAATAACTTAATCACTCTCCAGGAAAATAGTTTTAATTAAACTTTCATTTTTAAAATAGACATTAAATGGATTTGAATGAGAGATCAACATCATGGCACGACGGATTTTAACTTAAGTCATGTACAGCGTCTGTGGTATTGCTGTAAATCATTAGCCAATTATATGTGTCCCCGTAAGGTTCTTGTGCAATCATTTTCAAACAAGTCACGTAAGTTTTCCTATGCGTTGTAATTTCAGTTTTACTCGCTGTCTGCATGTGATTTCATTTTGATGCCAAATAAAAATCGTTAAATATTTTGAGCTTTTTATAATTTGGCAAATTAATCTTCCGCTTTTCTCCGTTAATCCCAAGTTTACTATAACCACAAGTCTTTAACAAATTTTAAATTACACTATCTATCTATATACCTCGAAGTAGAAAAAAACCAAGAGAATTTATTAACTAATTCCAAAGCTGCAGTTATTAAGACGTCAAAGACTTTTAACAAGAAAACATTCGGAGAACCTTCAATGTGAAAAGATTCTAACACGCATGCTTTTTCCACTATTACTAGAATTTGGGGATTTTTCATTGTGTACGATTTTACGTAATTTCAGAAAATTTTATAACTATTGGAATGGAAATCTTACATCATCTTGAAGGCCTCGGTCTTGTTCAATCGATGAATCCTAAGAGAAAGAGAGGTTGAATATTCCTTTAAATAAATTGCATCAACAATATTCCTTAATTACCCCTAATTGCTGCTGTCGAACGAGAAAAGTGCGAAATCCAATTTCACGTAATTTTTATTTATAGCGGTGTTGTAAGAGGGAAAAAGGTCTGGTGCGGTAAGTCACCAGTTATTGTTTTAACGATAGCAAAATGTGTTCCAGCGTCAAAGATTAAAATTCTTATTTAATATCTTGCCACTGTCTGCCTTTCTTTTCCAAGTACCATCGTAGCAAAACAAACATGCTTGAGCAGACGCAAAGCATTTTGTAGATATTAATAAACTAACGTCACTAGCCATAGATGTTGTCAGTGGACAGCAAAAAGGGAATCGTCCCTCTATAAAACTGGGTGGGGGGGGGAATAATGGATAGATGTATCAGCAGTTGATACTTTTGCTGGAATTTCCCGTCTGATATTGCTATACATACGGAAAAAGTTCCTACTATATTTGTCATCACATCCCAAGTTGTGTACCTGCGTTACCCCGTTAAATTAAACTGTATTAAAAAATGCACCATTAAGTCAAGTATTTTGAAGCCATCCATCTGCCCTACCATTCGCTATTCTATCAATCATTAATTTGACACATTTCGTATGATACATTGGATATGTAATTGATAGAACCTCTTTTAAAAAACACGCACTTAATTTAATTTAATGTAACTTTATTTCAGGCAAACCACATAAAGTACTTCCTTAAAGAGCCACTGACTGCACCAGATTGTGCCGATAAAATATGTTTTTTTCCTATTTGCTGACGTCACTCTCTATAAGATATTAAAAATAATTTTTATAGTACTTGTGACATATTAAATAAACATTTAAGAGTCATCCCTTGTGTTTGTTATCTGTACCAAAGTTCTATGTTAAAACGTTCTTAAAAATACAGGCCTCTTATTACGCTCCATTTGTTAGTAGAAGCTTTTTTTATAATTTGACCATTCCATATTTTACATGCCATTTCTTTAAATTTATTTTATGCAAAGGAGCGAAACATACAATCAATGAAAGTAAAGAATAAGATAAATAATACATAATATAAAGAACACAATAAATAATTCATAATATAAAGAACACAGTAAATAATATATAATATAAATAGTACATAATTATGGTAATAAAGCATAATATATAACACCTTTTTTCCGTGATAAAAAGACTTAGACAATTTGCCTGAGCAGCAATGGAAAAAGACCAAAAGGTTCTGACAAAGCCCATGCTGCCCTGATAAGGTCATTGCTAAAATAAATTTCTTCACAGTATTAATAAATGTACAGGCAGTTTTTATGAAAAATTTGCACATAGCTATGGTATTAAAATATGTATCCGTTTAAAATCCTACACATTTTCAGTCCTTTGTTTTTTCATTTTCCTCTAGAAAAAATGTGTCTTCACTCTCTATAATGTATTACGATGGCATAGAGGTAGCATGCTGTTCTGCCGTGCAGAAAAACCAAGGGTGAAGCGCGCTGGTTCCGCGCACTATTTTTTCAACCACTCTGAATTCTGTGGTTAGATTTTCATAGTGATAGAGATTAAGATCCTTCCGAAAATTATAGACTTTGGTTCAACATCTTCTTAACTTTGTAAAAAAACAAATTTTCGAATACAGACTATGTAAAAATATAAACAGAGTTCAATTACTCTAATTTTTATGGTTTTAAGACGCGCTGTGAATGTCTTCGTGAAACCACGTTCTTAACCGTCCCAAAGCCGTAAAGAACAAACAAGCAAGCAAATATAAATCCACTGGCGTGTCACTCTTAATGTAAATTTTTTAGAACCTGTGGGTTGTTATTGAAATTTAATTTTTTATATTATTATTATTATTATTATTATTATTACAATAATTATTTCACATTTATTTAAAAATTATTAAGGCTTTATAATCCACCATTTTGATACAAAATATAATCAAAACTTAAATACATGTATGAAATTATGATTTTATGTTGAATTAACATTGTTCATTGCCCCCAGCTTTTTCTCAGTTGGTAAATTGTCCTTAAAAATTATCCTTTGTTTTCCTCTAAAGTGGGATTTTCCTTATAATAGTGGAACTTCCCTTAAAATTAGATTTAATATGGCTATTATTTTTTAATAAATTTTGTTTCACGCCTAGCTAAATCCATCAGAATGGAAAGCAAAAGAACTCACTAGCTATTTGTAAAGCTGTATTATTACAAAATATTATAAAACGTTCTATATGAAACAAACTTTTAATATTCGGAAATAATAAACTGCTACCTGAAAGCGCTCTTTAAAATGAAACAAAAAATTCTAGGTAAAAAGCAATATTGTTTTAAATTATAACAAAGAAATTGTGTCAAAAGAAAAGATATAGGATACATCAAATATTTTAAAAAATTCTAAAGTTGTAAAGCTGCGCAATATTTCATTCGTTGCAATGAAACCGAGACAGGTTGTTATAATTTCTGTTACCAAGAAAAAAATTACATTGTGTGCAACCGATTACTACCCTGAAAAATTTGTGCTAAAATTAAAAATATAAAATCGTCATGCAACACATAAAATCATATAATTTAGAATTTTTTTACTACATACTTTATTTAAAGTCACTATTAAAAATTGCTGTCTCGTTGTCTATGTAGATTTTCAATGTGTGATTCTAACCTATTTGGTTATGTAGGCGTTCGAACCATAATAACAAAGATCTGTCTGTGCATCTGAAGGTCATTCAATTTTGTGTGAAATCTACATTCGGTTCCAAACAGACTGTTCCCACAAAAAAAAAAAAGAAAAAAGAAAATCGTACATACATGTAGACATGCACGTACACTTTTCTAAAAAATCAGCTAGTCTTCCCGAGGCTAAAGAAAAACTAATGTCATATTATAGAGGGTCTATTGTACGAGAGTTTCAGGACAGTTTTATTGCAGCAGACCGCCCCTTCCGACAGCATAAAGGGCAGACGTCGGCGCTGACAAGAAAACTGCATTCGACACAATTTGGAAATGTTCCAAACGGTGCTCGGTGAACTCGTAATTACAGGATTCTTGAAACTCGCAGGTGATCGTCGCCATCGTGAACAGTGGTTACGGAGGAAAGAGTTTCAAAAAGTTCGAAGATTCAATTAAAATGTAAAAGCTTCTTTTCCAGTTCACCGAGCACCCAGACAAAAAGACCAGGCCAGCCACCCTATTCGTGCAGAAGTCCAGACGCAAGAGAATTTCTGAAATAACGCTTTATAAATTTACATACGCGCCACGTTCTCCTTCGTTAAATAAAGAGGAGTAATTGAAATAAACTAAAAATCTTACTGAAAAGTAGTAGTTGGGAGATTAAAAGTAAGAGTGTAGTGTTGAAGTGAAAGAAAGGAAATGATCAAAAGACGTTTCGAAAATGCGTACGTAAACAAAATTTCAGTTGTGCGTATAATGAACAAGAC
>QLNU02015360.1:102881265-102904097 GCA_006491805.2 Dysdera silvatica
TTTATTAACGTCGTTAATGACTGTTAAGAAATTTCAACTACGAGACTTTTGTGTTTAATGGTTTATTAGTAAGCATGTTGATTTAGACTTCAAGATTTTAAAATGTCTATTGAAATTAGCCAATCGTTACAAAATAAGTTGCAAAAACTGCCAAATTTATAAACCTTGTTCTTAACGTGATGTAAAAATCGTAACTAAATTTGGGTGTGTTCAAAAAATTCAACTTGTTTGGTGAAAAAACTGGAAACTTAAATTTCTTCTAAGCTTTAAAAATTAAGAAAAATTAGGAAAAGTTGAAAACTATTTTTTAAAATAAAGGTATTTAAGGAAATTTTAACATAAATCCCTCTCTAAGTATTCGAAGAAGCAGTTTAACAGCTCTAACACTATAAGAGCTAGTAGCACATCTAACAGTGCGAAAACCAATTGGATCTTTATGAAATTTAACAGTAAGCGTCATGTATGGGAAGTTGATTGGAGATTGGATGGCTTTGAGATTCTCAAAAGCACCCTGTATGTGTTTGAAGACAGGAGTAGAGTTTGTACCCAGATTTCTGTATTGCTCTGTATTATCAAGAAATTTCTGTATGTTTGAAGCATAGAACCTCTTGCACATGATAGCAAATGTTGAAAAACATTTATCTATGTTCAATGACACAAAGTGTCTTAACACAAAATGAACACCTTGATAAATTCCCCACCTGAATTAAGTGGCCACTTTTTATAAGAGTTGACTGGTAGAGACTTAATTATGTCTAAACCAAATTCTGTCCCATATAGTGACTAACTATCCATGGTGACAATTGCAGTCAAGTTCCAAAGGCGATCACTGTAGGCAGCTTCAACTGTATGTATATTTTTTTGCATAACATTTTAAGGGCATCTTGTTTTAAAACTGCACGAAAATTCATTCACGTTCTGTTAAATTTTGAAACGTCTTACATAAAATGTCGCAAGTATTCAGAGCAAAATTTAACTAAAACATTATAGGTAGGTGTACCAGTTTTTCATATACACTTCATATACACTTCATTGTATATGTTTTACTTAGGAAACAAGTGAAAATCCATTAGCAGATATCACAAGAAACAAAGAAGAGAAAATAAATCTAGCTTGATCATAATTCATCTTGATAACAAAATAAAATTCTCCCTTATAACATTCAATTAGGCAGTCCTCTATTTGTTTCTTATCTATGGAAATATCTTAATAAATAACATAGATGTTAATCGAGGTATAAATATCAAATTGCTCATAAAGGAAATTTATGTAACGAATGTAATAATTACTATTGAAATTACTTATGATTTATGCAACAGATTCATTAAGTCCTTACTCCTTCTAATAAACTTCTCTCTAACTCTTGCATACAAAGAGAGATTTAAAATACTTTATACTTGGATAGAGGGTAAAAATAATTTCAAATATATTTCTCTAGTTTTTCTAAAATCCATCATAAATAAACAAACACAATACAGGTCGGAACTTCAAGAAAGAATATTTTAAATTGTCTTCATGTTGCTGGAAAAATAGTTTAGAGATAAAAGATTTTTCAAAAGCCGAAGGACTGGAAATTTAATCAGTGCCAAATCCTTTAATTTGAAAAATATGTGTTTTTTTCCCATGGCGTGACAGACTTCCCAACGGTTAATTCCTCCACCACGTCCTTAATTTAAGGAGGTTTTCCTGGAGCAGAGGTTCGCAACGGGGGAAATTTCATGGCTTCAAGGGGGGGGGGATTCCAAAGCTCGAACTGTAGATAGAAATACTGAAGCTGCTAGCCTAAATATCCTGGAAGTAGGGGAGAATTACGTCCTGAGATGTGGTGAAAACATTTCATGAATGAAAATGGTAGAGAACTATTGTCATAGGATATAGCTTTCTGAGTTGGAAAAACGATGTGTCATAGTTCATGTCCTACATGTATTAATTATTATATTATGCATGTAAGGACTGCACTCCTAAATACACAAGATACAGTATATAGTGTATTTGAAAAGTGTCATTTACAAGAAAATGCCATTATATGATGTTAATCAGTGAACACTTTGAGACTTCAGAAAATATCAAATATGGTTAAAAGTTTTATTTTATTTGAATAATTTGAAATATCGTAAATTTTAAACTAAGCTTGGTGATTTGTGAAGTCGCATAAGGAGATTCAAAAAACAGTCAAGCACATCCTGAATTGGATATTGAGCATCGAAATTTACATAGAAACAATTTTCAAAAGAAATAATTTCCGCGAAATTGATTTTGGAACATGGTGCCTCAAAATATCAATAATATGAAGTACACACGCGCGTGATTAAATTAATATTTCAAATAAATATTTAGTATATTACTTTTCATACTGACTTCGAACTAGTTTAAAAATTTCCAAGTTTCTTTACTTATTAATGTAAGATTTGCAACCTCAGGGTTCATCCGACGATAATTTGTGAGCACTAGTTGTTGAATTTGTTCCCATAATCATAAATAGAATTAATTTTTGTTACAGTTTTTTAACCAAACTTAATTTTTTTTAAATTCTTTGTGTTAGGCGCGAAATCAATTCGCATTATCTAAAAAAATGGTTTCCTTTCTTTTGCTTCAAAATTGCATGTGTTTTAAAATTAGGTTTTTTTCAATTTTTGGAAAAAAGTGAACTGAAGTCAAATTTTCAAACCTTTTATCCGTTATATGCGATAGATATTCGATCTACATCCCTAAAATATATTGAAACCCATCCAATTCCCACACAATAAACAGAATTTTACAATTTAAAAAAACAGTAGCAAATCAGCAGAAGTTATAAAGTACGGTAGAAAAAATAACTCAATCCTTTTCTTAAATGTACTAATAATGAATATCCAAAGAATATGAAGCGAGTTAACTATCCTTCAATACTGATAATACGAATTAAACATCAACGTTCCTCAAACTCCCATCACTCATGAACAAATTTAAGTATCCCTTTACTTATCGCGGACTGTCAGAGTAGGTAGGCATCTAGTGTCTGCCTTCGGAAGAAAATTAAAAAATATACAGAGTGTTCAAAAAGCACGACCCTAATTATATATTTTCGTAATTTTTAAGCTATACAGAGCAAATTTGCAAATGGTTACGAGAGTCGGAAATCAATATTTAATAAGATATTTATATTACTACTAATGTGGGCAGAGGGAGTTGGAAAGACTGGCTGCCGAAGGATATAAGGTATTTCAGATAAAATATTGCGCTCTTTCTTCCAATGGTGTTAGAGAGCCACTCTGAAAAAGTCAATAAAAAAAGGAGGCGTTCCGACCTTGAAACGAAAGGCCGAACTTTTCTTTTATTAGGTGCCTAAAGTTGACGTCGGTCTTGAAATGCAAGAATTTGAATTTAAAAGATGGCAACTCCAGTTTTTCCATGTGTGTGACGCAATAAAACCACCAATGTTTTTTTCTGAAATTCGAACACCACATATGCTGTAAAAAAGTCGTTGGAATATTTTTCGGAAATTTTATTCCCAACTTATAAAAATGCAATTATTATTTGAAAGCTGAGTATCGATATTAGATTGCTATCGATTTCGGCTGTTCTACAAAGGAAGCCTCGTATTATTTAACTTTTTACTTTGTCATCGTTTAAGTTCCTTTGAAAACTTGATTTCAATATTTTAATAAATGTTATGAGGTATCAAATTAAAAAGTGAAATAAAATTAAATAAAACACGATATATTTTTAAAATGAAAATTATCAGTGTGGTTTGCTTGTGGATTTATGGCTATTGAAGAAAATGAACTATTAATGACGCTAATTTAGCTTAAAGGATAAAAATCCTAGGTATATGGGAATATAAATTGTTTTATTTAAGATTAGAGAGTAACATTGAAGAGGAATATCGCAGAAACTTTTTTCTTGAGAAAACGAAAAATTAGTTTTAAAATAAAATAAATATTGCGTGTTATGAATAGCAATTTCTTGTGAATAGGTAGCTTATATTCGGTTTGATTTTGTTTTTAATGGTGCTACGATTTTTAAATCTATTTTTGGTCTTTGTGTATTTAAACACGGTTTGATTGTTGTATTCGGATGGCGAACTCGCAATTTGTCGACCATGAGATCCATGGGCGGATGCAGACTTTTAAAAAAAGGGGGTGTCCATTTCTCTTCCTCCGTATCATCATCATCAACATAATAGTGTCTGAATATATATATATATATATACTGTATTAATTATTTTAATTAGGTACATTAACATAAACTATATAATATATTTATATAATATAGATCCCTCTTTCCCTCCATAACTTTGCGCCAGTGTTCATATCCATTATTATTAGCGATACACATAATGCATATGTACTTAATATTATATAAGTTAATATTAATTTAATAACTCATTTAATTATTATTATTTAATTATTATTTATTTATTAACTCATTTTGATTTATTATTAACTTATTATGTGAGAGTTACTTGATTTTACAAAAAATTCTATTTTCGAAAAAACATTGTATTTTTTTTTTTGTTTTTTGCTTTGATACCCACCAAAATTTAAATGATTAAATGGGAAATTAAAGCGAAAAATTAGATTTCTGTTTTGAGAGTAACATGTTTCCAAATTATAAAGCATGATGTTAACCATACAACGCTTCTCAAAAAATTTAGCTACATAATTTTCATTTCATCGCAATTTTTAATTAATTAAAAGCAGTTATTGAGAAAACACAAACATTTTCAATCTTTCCACAATGGAAATATTTACAGATTAATCACGAAAACAGTTTACTGAAAATTTTGATTTTTTGACATTTGACAATTTAAAAATTGTCGTTCATGACTAATTTTTAAAAATTAAAAAAAAATCACATTTATATAAAAATTAAATTACAAAAATGATGATACATATTAGGGTGCTCAATGCAATTTTTAAACTGCTTAAAAATATTTGTAAAAATAAACACAGTCGAACAAGGTAAAAATATACAGTCGAACTAGGAGCGGACTCGGTCGTCTCAAAGGGCGTATACCATGGATTTTGGGAGGGCTCGAGTTCTATCGCCCACGAGGGCGCATCGGCTGGGGGGCCGGTAGCCTAGACCTCCCCTGTATACATATAGCCTACTTTTATAACAAAAGCAAAATTGAAAGAACATACCTCAGCTAGTGAGCTATTTGCTTGTAAAGTACTCAATTTCTGGCAGTTTTCCTGTGGTAATTCCTTGTTTGAATCTTCAGTTGAAAGATCATTAGAATCTATTTGATCACTCGATTTAACTTTTTTCCTCTGAAGAAACGCTTGCAATGAAGTTTGCCTTTTCATTTTTAAGGCATCTATTTTATATCTGTTTAGTTTAATTATATAATATTATATGCATCACTCTTGTCTAATACTCACATTATGTTTATTTAAAATTTTGCGCATAAATATGTTTTTTCTATCATTAGTAACAGAGCGCACAAAATAGGTACCTACTACTTACAAATGCAAGGGTCTACTATTAGTATAGAATCTAGTGACTTTATTGACATTGTTCAGTCAGGAACTGGTTTTATTGTTATGACCTATAAGTTTCATCGGATTTTTCTCTCAGACGATGTGGTGTCGATTTCAAAATTTGTTTACTGCCTTGGGAAACGATTATTGTGCTATAATCCCGGGATAGCGTTAACAAGTGTGTGTTACACAGACAAAATATCTCCCCTCATTAGCGGCTCCTTCGTGAAAACGTTCCTTTTGGAGACGTTCCCCACCCGTGGGACGAACATCGCCAAAAGGAACGTTTCCACGAACTGGGGGTCACCCCTCCAATTCCCATAAGGTGGCCTCGTTGCTATGTTGAACACTGTATAGCTTAGGAAATAAATCTCTTTGTGTTTCCCTGCCCTCTCAAAATCTACCCGCCCCCTGAAAACTGAATTTTTTTGAAAGGATTGAAATCATCCATTTTCTAATAATCGCTCAAATTTACTTGGCAAAAACCTTATATTTATTTTTGAGTAGGAAAATATTTTTATTTATATATTTACATTATTATTATTATTCTTTTGAAAATTCAATTGATAAATAGTAAAAGATTCATTGTTTGTTTGGCTTTTTTATGGCGCAAGAGCATCTGGGCTATACTGCGCCAAATAGTAAAAGAGGGGAGCATAATATAAAATTACAATTGACCAAAGGAAGAGGAGCCTGGGCCCCCTCCCCTAAATCCGCATATGTGAGATACTAAATAAGGGTGACCACATTTGTTTGCTTCTAAAGATTACAATTTTCAATTCATTTCCAAATCTTTGTATAAAAAAGGTTGGGAAAAGTTATAAAAATCGTCTTCACTAAGATTGGCCAAGTTTTTGTACAGGTTTTAAGTTTTCTGAATATTTTTTTTTTGCAATGAGCATAGAATTGGTATTTAAAAACTTTCATTTATGAAATCTACAAATATCTGAGCATTTTCTTTTCAGCTTACAAATATATATTTTTTCATTGTTGAATATAATAGTCAATTTCAAAATTATTCTCAAACTCGAAAAAAATATAAGAAAAAATAACTCGGCAGTCCCCAATGGTTCATTTATAGATACTGCTTCCTGAACTTACAAGACAATTTTAAAATAAAAAGGAAATCAATAGAATATGTAATGTAAATTTTACACGTATTTGAAACATTAACAAGATAAAGCCAAGCTTAACTCAAGCTCGCAGAAATTCGCAAAACGTTAAATAGGTTACATTGAGCAAAATAAGTATATGTTTTAGTTATTTTTCTTTATCTTCCAATGAATTATTTTGTACGGAAGTTCTTTAAAACAACTAACCGTCTAGTAAATGAAATGTATAGATCGTGGCCCACTGAACCGGGCACTAATAAATTATACAAACCGCAGCAAAATGAGAAAAATGTTTAGTAAAAGTTCTAAATTGCTTTATATATTTTATTTCATATTTGACTGTTTCGGTTATGAAAATATACGAACATAGCCTTTCCGTGTTTGCTAAAACGCCAAATAGGAATTGCCGAAAAGTGACGCAACGTTCGCAAAACAACAAAACAAGTTTTAGATTATCTTCTTTCAAGTAAATTCGTCTTAACACTTTAATTGATTTTCTACAGCAACTCGCATATGACTATTGGTGAACACATCTGAAATATTTTATTAGATATTGATTTCCGACTATAACAGTCATTTGAAAAATTTTTCGTTCTGGCGTAAGGACTGTGAAAATCTATAGCTAGGGCTGTGTTTTTTAAACACCCTGTATTTTCTAAAGCTAAAATTTCAGACCCTTTTTAATAATATTTAGTCCACAAATTATGACAATCAGTTTTCTGAAAAAGCGTTTTTATAATGCCGTGGTATATCATATATACACTGCTAAAATAATTAGGGGATATTTTGAGTTCGGTGTGAAATAACCATCTAATCGACAAGTTTTTTAATAAAAATGAAAATACTATATTTACGTTTGCAAAGTTTGGAATATGCAAACTTTTTCTGTGACATCAAAAGTTACTCATTTCTGATAAGAAGTGAAGAGCGACCTGCAGCATTCGTTATATAGGAGGAGATTAGAAGAAAGCGACATGTGCTGAAGTCTTCGTAACAGTGAATACATGACTTAGCGGAATCGGCCGCCTGGAGGGCCAAGTGCAAGCTGTTGTAGCGAAAGCCTTTGGAGTTTCTCGAAGTGTTATTTCTAGACTATGGAATCAGTTTTTGGAAACCGGAAATATTAGCCGAAGACCAGTATAAGATCGTAGGCGAGCAACAACACAAAATGAGGGTGGTATTTAAAATTAACGGCCAGAAGAAACAGCAGTATGAACTCCACTCTTTTGCAACAGCAGCTTCTAAGGTCTACAGGCACCAGAGTTTCAACTGAAACTGGTCGAAATCGTTACCATCGTGTTGATTTGTATGCTCGTAGTTCTATGGTTTGTGTTTCTTTAACAACGGGCCACCGTGCTACCTGCAGAAAGTGGGCACAAGAGCATCTGAGATGGAGACAAAATGAATGGAGCAATGTTCTCTTCTCAGACGAGTCCCTCGTTAGTGTAAAGTCTAACAATAGGTGGTTTATCACTTGGGGAGAGCGTGGCACTCGGAATAATCCCGTATTTGTGGGCGAAAGTGTTCGATTTGAAGGAGGTAGAGTGATGGTCGGGGCTAGTATCTCTATAAATGGCCGTACCGACCTGTACATCATCGTAACTGGATCTCTGACGACTCGACGATATAGGGATGAGATCCTCAAACTTTTTATGGTCCCTTACGATGCAGCAATCGGAAATGAATTCACCCTCATGGATGATAATGCCACTTCACAACGTGCTCGAATATTAAACGACTTTCTTTTCGTCGAAAACATCCTTCAAATGGATTGACCAGCATGTTTCCCAGACATGCACCCAATCGAACATGTTTGGGACACTCTAGAAAGAAGGTTTTCTGGTAGCTGATCACCCCTAGGAACAGTTCAGCAGCTGGAAACCATTCTTCTACAGGAGTAGGAGAGAATACTCCAATCCCTCATCGATAACCTCACTGACTCCATGCCTCACAGTAGTATAATATTGCTTTTGATCAGATGAAACCATACCCCTTATTAAAACTCATTTTTATATGAGAAATTACATTTTTTGTTTGTTTTTATGGCTTGTACAAAATGTGCATTTTTTGTTTTTCGAAAAAAACCATGAATAAAATTTAATTATTCTTTGCTCTGTGAGTAATTTTCTTTTCTCTTAGCTTACAACACCTATGGGTCAAACAGCTAACAAAACGTTTCTTCATCCACAGTTTATATCCAAAATCACAATATCCTATAATTATTTTGGGCAGTGTATATATTATTTAATTATTTGGTACAAAATTTCAACGTTTATTAAAAAATCTTCTCTCAACTACTTTACACAGAACATTTCTCTCATTTTGTATGTAGTTATCCTTCCACCACTGTGCATCTTCAAGTTCTCACTTAAAAAAGGATTATCCCCTCTGATGCTATTTAGAAAAGTAATTTATGGAATAAGGAAAGCATTGGCTAATACCTGAAGATTGATGAAGTTATCCATATTACATATATATTCACGGCATGGAAATAATCCTTTGTCAGAATTTTCCACGCAATTCCTTACTAATGACAATAGATGAAACAAAAACCACTTGCTATATCCATAAGTTGAGAAATCTTGTCGCAATATAGCATAGAATAAAACACTCATACGGTAACATCGGCAAAGATATGCAGGATGGCACTATTTTCGTAAGAATTCAACTCTTTTCATGGTATATATTGATCCAATTGTAGAATATGATTAACTTTAAAGTTTTACCTCTATATTTGAATCATAAAATTGTATTGTAATACAGTTTTAGTATTTTTTCTTGAAATCCACCATAAACGCATTAATTGTACAGACTCCAAATCAAAAGTTTAAGAAATCTACATCTTGTACTGCGTTTATATAATGACGGCTTAAATCTTTTAGATCTCTCTGCTATGAGGTAACAAATTTATTGCTTTATGTAAAAGCAGAATTTAGATGTTTGTTCTTTTCCATAAGCCAAAATCCTTGTGATTTTCAAAGCATACTTTATTCTACTATAAAACAGATTAGTCATGGTAATTCTACAAATAATTAGTATATTTAATGGAAATTAATTGAAATACTTTTGAGATAAATTTACGATTTTAGCTTTACGTTTGAGCCTATTTGCGACTCGTCAGTGTCAGAAAACAAAAGATGGCTAAATTAATTTTTTTGAAACAATTTGTAAGATTAAAAAAAATGGCACTTTACTTTTTTTGACATTTCTGAAAAATAAAATTGAATATTTATATCGTATCAAAAATATTTGATAAAAGTACTCAGATAATATAAATTCGTTGCGTTTGTTCTTCGTATAAGGCGAAGCATTTTTCATCCAAACAGGATACAAAAGTACAAATATTGACGTGGCAAGTGAAGTCTACCTGAAAAATTTGGTAAATATGAAACTTTTTAGAAATGTCATACTTACATGTCACTTTTACTGTGAAGTAGTTACTCACCATAATCACTATTCAAACATCAGCGATTCATCGGAGATTTACGAGTAATTTAAAAAACATCAACTCGTTACTGAGGTCAATATAGATTAGTATATATTGTTCTCTGGTCTATAGAAATAGCTACAATTTCCTAAATTAATCTTAGCTTGGTAACTGACAAACATGAGAGGTGGACTGGAGGTGATAACACTCGCTCAATTCGAAGCAGCAGGAAGTAATTACCGATTTCTGAATCACCTTTTATTAAATTAAAATTAGTATACCCTCTACTTTTCTCTGAATTTTACTTTTCTCTTTGGTATTAAAATAAAAAAATGAGTTAAACGGTGAATTATCTTTAATTCCCGTTTTAAACTCAAGAACTGTTATTTGCTTCTTTACCTTATGGCTTTTCCCCAGTATCCACTTATTCTCTAATTAAAATATTTATTAAAGATTTCACTACGTTCGTGCATTAATTAGACTTGAGCAAAAACTAGTACATGTAGTAAGTACTCAAAATAAAATCCATCCAATCGTTAAGTGATTAAAATATGGAATACAGTGGATAATTAGCTTGTACGATTGCCTGTAAGAAACGTGAATTTCGAAGATAATAATTAGCAATGTCTCTAGGCGGGTCATTGAATTTCTACAGCGATCCCAGAAAAGACGAGTTTGGAATATGAACCAGACGTTGAAATTTCGAATATCTCAAACGCTCAAATTTAATTCTCTGTCAATAAAATTACTTATCTACCGAATTTTAATAAAAAAGTTCAGGTACTTAAATACAATAATGTGATTTTCTCATTCTTCTTCGGTAAATTCATAAAAAATAGTTAAATCAAATACTTACTTCCATGTTCACTTACATTTCTGTCCACTTCTATATGGTAAATCTGGTACTTTTCATTTTAATTTCAAAACGTTATTACTAAAACTATATTTTTTTATTTATTCTATTTTTAAACGGATTTAGAACTAAAATAATTATCTTCTTTTCGAATTAATTAGTTGGTGTTATTCGAAAGATTTGCTTGTCCATGTTATCTTTCTACATCTAGTTCTACTCTGAGGCCCTGCGGTGGCGCAGTGTGGTAACGCGTTCTCCTATTGCGCGGCTAATCCGGGTTCGACTCCCAGCAGTGCAAAAAGAACGCTTACTCAGAGATCTCATAAAGATCGCACTGCTCACTGTAGTCCGGGGTTTGGTTCCCCAGGCCTTAAGAGGTTCGGATTCCTCGGAAAACAGTAGGTCCCGGCGCAGCATGACCACTGTAGTCTTTGAGCCGTAAAACCAAAAAACAAACAAGCAAGTTCTACTCTGGCGTATTTGAATGTGCATTTTTGCAATGCTTATATGATTATTCGGGTCATCTGCTCTGGCAAAAATTGTCATTAATTAGAAAATTGTATGGAAAAATCAAATTATATTTATGGTTAATTTTGCATTTATGTTTGTTTAGACCTGACGTCAATTTTAGAGGCGATTCTAACTAAACTTTGCAATAAAGTGTATTTAATGTTCGATAGAAGTAGAAGATAGAAATAGAAGGAAATATTTTTTATTCAACCGATATACAGTGGTTATTAATACATCTGTTGCGACATCTTTCAGACAATTAAAATTGAAATTTAATTAATTTGGAGAATATTTACAATAATAGGTTAGAGATGGAGGAGAGCAGAAAGCAAAAATTTGTTCTAAAACTCTCCACAAATTAGATAATGTATTTCAAAAATCGTAATTTTACTATTTTAGAATTTCTTATTATGCATTTATTTATATAGAATCAATGTGTAGTACAATAATTTTTAGTGTGTACATTTATCTGAATTCATTATAAAACAAAGCTTTATTTTATGTAGCCTCATTTGAGAAACTGCGATATAGAGCAGGATGAAGCGTTGAGTTGACACAAGCGTCTTATTTAGACAGAAAGCTCCGTCAGAGCAGGAGTACAAGAAAAAATTTTTAATTTGTTTTAGTGAAATAATATTGTCGTGTATTTTATTACATTAGTACTTTTCAAATTCGAACCATGTCGATAGCTAACGTTAAAAAAAGGGGAAAAACATCGCGGAGTGGAAGAGGGTTCCCCATCCTGTAAATACATCGCAATTTTGTCTGGGGGGAAAACCCATTTACAAATTACTTAAACTCCTTCTTTGATTGGACATATCTATGTATCTAGCGTTTTCAAGATGGATGGGAAAAAAACGGACAGCCATATTTACTGAAGAATGCCACCCTGTGCCGGTATCGTTGTTTGGGGCGTCGCCGAATGTTCACTGACTCAAGTTCGAAGAATAGCAGTGAAATTTGACATACAATGACACGACCGATGGGAATCAGAAAGGAAATAGGTAGTGTTGAGAAAATAGGTAGGTCTTTTGGGCAAAGCTGACCGCTGTCCCCAGAGGCCAGCCTCCAGCTTGTCCTCCGCAGATCGGTGCTTCAGAAAGTGAGTATATTATATAGCTTCCACTGTTGACCGCAGCGGCCCACCTGAAACAAACAAACACTCGGAAGAAACAATGTAATGATAGGAAATAGAAAAAAAGTGCGACCGCGTAGAAATCAAAGGAAGAATATCTTCTTCTATAAGGTCGCACTTTTCCATCTTTTATTCTTACACATTATAAGGGGTATTCGAGTATGTTCGACGTAATAAAAATTGGGCATGTTGTCTGAATTAGTCACTGGATGGCATGATAAGCAATTCCCAAGAGTAGAAAAACTAGTTCCCTCATAAGAGGAGGAGGGAGCTAAGGAAGTTCGTATGGTATGTGCTGAGTAATGGGTGGTCTTTTACCAGTTGTTGTATGCCGGTTTATAGTTTTTTAAATCCATTTTCTTTGGTTAGTCTAGTTTACATCCATATTTTATAATTTGTTCCATGACATGTCGAGGAATCAGGAGCAATCTGTTCATTAGCATTGCTCTTTTAGAAACATACCATTTATGGAGACACTACATGAGCCATTTCCCCTTGACAAAGATCTTTTGGGGTGTTTGAGATATAATTCCTCGGTCGGCTTTGATTTTCATTATCAATATCCAATTTGAGTTATTAGTTTTATTTGCTTTATTTCAACAATTCGATCTATTGGTTATTTCATTGCGCATGCACCCGTACTGGATTATTGCAAATTACAGCATGTAAGTAAATTCATTTTGTATTTCTTTTAATGCTCTTAATATTTCAATTTCATGTGCTTTTAATATATATATATATATATATACCACATATAGTGCTTAAAAAGAGAATGAAATAGCCATCGATAAAACGCTTTAGTTGTATATGATAAAATTAATCGATATGTATAGACGCAGAAAATCGTAGATTCCGTTAATTTTTATAACAACCTACTTCAATGAAGGTAATCGACGCATTTTAGAAAATTATAATAAAAAATCTAAGGGTTTGTTTCAGCGTTCGTCAAATTTTTTGTCGCAGAATAGAGTAATTCTAGACAATGTAACCATAAGGTAAATCTCTTTAGAAAAGATCAAAAGAAATTTTAAATAATTTCTATGGATTATCTAGACAACGGTACAATCCCAAATGATTATTTCTCTTGTAAAAGCTTGGATTATAATTAGGGCACGAGAAGCTTTGACAGATTTTAAAAAGTGTTGAGAAATACCAAAATTTAGCATCAAAAGTAGTTGTTACGCTGAGAAAAGTATTAAACTTTTCAAACCTATATGCTCCTAGGTATTGCCTGTGTTGTAATTGTAAAATACACTGAGTGTAATATTTTAAAAGAATTAAATAATGCTACTAAATTTAAAGAAATAAATATAGACCTATAATTTAAACTTTTTTTAAAAAGTCAATACGAGATTAGATAAACATCGCGAAATGAACTATCTTTGCAAATTAAAAGATTGAAATGTTAACTCGCTTTAAAATAGGAAGGTTGATAAAATTTGACAAAAAGCAAACAAATTATTATAGATTGTTCCGGGCCCCATACGCAAGGAAATGCTTTTACTTTTTTCGCATTCTACGAGTATGAAGTCATGACACAGAAATAGAAATTTCAAAACTATCACTTCTGTGGTGATTCGCTAGAGAGATATACCTTTCTGTTGAGAATCAACTCCTTTCCACCAACTTACGATGGGTAAAGGAGGCAAAAAATTTCAGCCAAAAAACGCCATTTAAGATTTAGCGTGACCAAAAATAATTAATCATGAGGCCAAGACACGCAGAGAATATAAAAAAATGGAGAAGAAAATATCTCCGGCGCAAGAGCTTCGTGTCCAAACATTAAGCTACAGCGACTAAAAATCTTGAATATAAACTTATTTATCACTCCAGACGAAAATTGATGGGGGAGTCCACATCTACCGCTTCTCTTCTCTGCCGTCAGGATGAAAAAAAGATTAAAAAGCGATGAAAATTGGTAAGAAAAAATTGACGCCTCTTGGTACTTTCAGCTTATTACCCAGGGCTGCGTGCTCAAGAAGAGCCTTGTTCTTTTTAACAGTTTTTTATCACCTCGCGTGATCTAACATGAAGTACTGGCAAAAAGATGTGTCCAGCTCATTGTCCATATGGTTGAAAAGTTTGTTCTTGGCGGGTAAAAATAATCAATTACGGAATGATTTGTGACCTACGTAATTAGAAAATGGCTTTGCTGGTTCATATAATTCTTCGTTAGAAAAATTTTGATTTTAGGCCTTGTGCGTTCTGTGAATTTCAGCTGATTGTACTTAATTAGGTAAAGAAGAGGGTAGAAAGCAAACAACGGCTAACAAATGTTTTTTAAAGCCTAGATGGTTTTCGAAATAGGTTCTAAATTATTATATTTCCTAAAATAATTTAACGTTTAATATTTTCCTCCTAAATTTTCCCTGAATTTATTTATCGTTTAGTACAGAAGAACCGTTCAAACGAAAGTGATAACTTCCTCATGAGATCCACCGTGAGAGATGCGTTTCGAACTGCCCATATGATTATGAAGGCTTTCGAAATGCCATTGTCAACTAAATTCTTTACTAATGTAATAATTAAAAATATGCAATGGTATTTCAAAAATTTAATTAAATTATATCTTTCTTGTTAAGCGCCCTAGTGGCTTTTGTTCTGTACTTTCGGATCCGCTGAGTTTGGGTTCGATTCTCAGGTAAGTTTGGTTGGTTGTGAACGTATCATGGGATGTTGTAGATCGCCTATCATCGTGCCCCCATGTCAAAACGACTGACAATTATCTGCCTTTATCTGGCAGTTTAAAAAACTAATAGGTACTAAAATCAAACTGGTGGGCATTTGTAAAGAAAAAGCGTCGTGTTAAATAGGGGAAATCTACAAATTGGAATGATCTTTTTTACAGCACGTCTGTCATTCGAGGGTAAACGTTCCTTTCATTCATTAAAAGAAGAAGGGAAAACGATTCCGCCACTGATTAGGCAAGAACTAGTTCTCGTACTCTGGGTGACCGGATATGCACTGTAGCAGTAAAATTGCTGCAAACTGCGATGCACGGTCTTCTTATCGTATAGGTAGGCTATTACATGAAGTTCCGTTCCACGTGTGTTGTTAGTTTTTGTTGTATGCGTATTAGTTGAAGCATTTAGGGGAAAACATTTTTTTTTTGGCAAATACATAATTATAAATTTAACATAAAATCTTATATTTAATTCATGAGAGTTATCTTCCAACACAAATGCAGGCGCGCGTTTTATTATTTAGATATTATTTATTTTTATAGAATAGATATTATTTAATTTTATGAATGGGTAGTATTTATTTTATAGAATGGGTACTATTTATTTTTATATAATATATAATATTTATTTTTATAGAATAGATATTATTTATTTTTATAGAATATACATTATTTATCTCTTTATAGAATAGATGTTTTTATTTTTATAGAACATATATTATTTATTTTATATAATAGATATTATTTATTTTATAGAGTCCAATATAATAAAACAGCCGCCCGTTTGAATCAAAGTCGTAGTTGTGTTTATAAGTAATCAAAACGATAACACCATATTTTCGAAGTGGATATTATTAACAAGTTTTAATCTTAAAAATTCCTTGTTAACACTTAGGGGTACTGAGAGGGTTTTTGAAAACATGAAAATGTCATAAAAAATTAGGATACTGATTGATATACGAAGAAATAGACTATTTCTTTTCTATTTCAATTTATTAGCTGAAATATCTTCTTTAAAGTCAAGAAAAGGGGTTTAAAACTATGGCACCTTCCTGCTTCAATCTTTTGCAATTTTTCCCTCTAATATGGAACCGAAATTTAGCGCTTGCATTTTTATACGCATGTATAGATACGTCAGCAAAAGCATCCTTTATGCCTGATAACACTTCTTAGATTCTGGCCTCCCCAAAATGTCTTAAGGTGAAGAAATAAGTGATAGTTCCTTGTTTGGGATTGTATGAGACTGCTCAAAAATTTCTCAACCAAATAAAATCTAGCGGTCCGATTTGAAGTGATGTTGTAGTCGAAGTTAGAAGGTACCGTCTTTTAGCATCAATTGATTATATTTTAGCTTATGATATAAAATAACAGTGGTTTTATGAGTATATAATCAAGCATAATGTAAAATTATTCAAGTGAATTAATGCAGTTTGAATAAATTATATTGTTTAATAAATTTTAGATTTGATGATACTCGGGAATTGTATTTGATTCTGTCTTCTAATTAATGAAACTTAATTATATTATTCATTTTGTGATATCAATGATGCATGATATCATTGAAGCATGATGCGTGTCTATAATAATTAAATTACCATAATTGGATAGACCATGATTGACATAAATAAGAAAATGGAACTGAATCACAGGAGTCGATGGTGAATAGGAACATAAAGGCTTGGCAATTGATATTCCACCAACAATTAAAAATGGAGTAATAAAGGCACTAGTTGTTTGTGCGAGTTGGAGTAAGGGGCAACGCGGCGCAAATCTTCATAGGAGATCGGCTAACAACTGTGAAGTGTCTCGATAAATGCTCACACCAACATGTTCTTTTATTTTTTGGTCATAAGTGCTGATTCCATGTTTATGAACGATAATTCCCGTCATCATATACCCCATTTATTTAACCAATATTTACAGAGTGAAATTGTCATTAGCCTAAAATTACTATCTAACTCGTTTGACCTAAACTCATTTCAGCCGGTTTGGAAATCTCTAAATCTCTAAGAAGATGGATTGGGGTTTCAGTACCCTTTCTGGTAACCTCCAAAGGCTTGGCTACACTACTTTAAGAGAATGGCGATCACTCACGCAAAACCTCATTAACCTTTCTTTTTTCAGCATGAATTATTGATATTGAAGCATGCAGTACAACCCCCAAGTTATTAAACATCCTACTAAAAATTTATCATCATTAAACGTCTACTCTCTAAGTTTGGTTACTCATGCTCTATTCGTTCGTAGTACATTGCATTAGAGCGTCAATTGAAAAACGATAAATATTTCGTTTTTCTATTATGCTGAAATAACCAGTTGTACGTATCTGTATAACGATGCTACATGAAGAACAAGGACATGATTGTATTACATGATTCCAAGAATAGAAGCTGATATTTGCCCGTTGAATTACTCATACTAGAACATGTGGAATAATTAAAAACTGCAGTGTATAATTTGATTTATTTCTACATAAAATTCTTATTCAGCATTCTGTGATCAAGACATGATAATGGCATTAATTTTAACAGCATTGAAGATTCACAGAAAATATGATGGTTCATGTGCGATGTTGGTAAACGCTGAATTTCAAGTGAATTTACTCTCTACGGCATTCTGGCGTGAGTAACCTAGAAGGATCTTTCCACGACAGAACAGGAAGGGGTCCTTTATTTTGACATTATATATGTCTAATTGTCCCCTTAATTTCAAGCACCCTCCGCTTTGCGAGAGGTCTTATCTATGTTGCTGCATTGATGATAGTTGTCCAGAAGTATAGTTATGTGACACTCCAAACTCGGTGGCAAAGTATTCTTCTGATGACATATGCAGCTCTCTTCTCGATTTCCCCTAAGAACTGCATAAACTGCAGTGTGTTACAGTGTATCAAAGTTTGCTTGAAATATATTCATCCTTCTGACTTGAAAAACGGCAGTTTATAAACTTACCTTAATTTTCAATGCCCATGACTACTATACAGGTCGATATAAGCTTAAAATCCAAAACTCAGGAAAACATAACATAAATAAATACGCATAGTACTTTAAACGTCTGAATATTTATGCATGTCCTAAACCAATCAGACGGCAATGTAGTATTCCATTAAAAAAACCCATATTTAATGATTTACTTCAATTTCTTGAGTATACATGGAAAAAATAAAGTGAAATTGCTATTTTTTAGGTAAATTACACAAATGCCTTGAGCCAAAGAATAATGTGACTATACACTCATAATCACCAGCCAACAAACATATCATATTTCAAGGTTAATAATAGTAAAACTTTATAATAATTATAATGGAATACTCCAGAATAATAATTTTATATTAACCTTGAAGTCTAATAATAATTAAACCGCTCCTTTTTTTTCAAACTTTCTGTTAGAAATATATTTTTTCGGATCGTCCTCAAAAATTCTCTGCATAAATAAAAGCAATATTGCGATTAATTGTAGAAATGAAACTCTTCTTATCTGGGAAATAATGTCGTTAATTTGAAAACTGAAAGGTCTTTATTGAGAAATTCCCTCTATAACTAGACAGATTAATCTACGTACTCTAGATACATCTTATATATATATATATACGTACATGTTGCCGAGATTCTCCCAAAATTTAGAACATAAATTATTTTCCACAAAATAGAGATTTTGTTATCAAATTAGGATCAAAAATTCTTCACCAGGACTTGTCAAGTATTCTGAAGGCGACTGGAATAAATTTTGATTAAAATGCATATCTTTCTTTTTAGAAATGTCAGTCAAGAATTACTTTACAGTAATTATTCGTTCCTGGTTTTATTCTCACCATTCGCTCCAGGCTACTGTGCAGCAATTTTTTCCCAAATCCTTATATTTCCTGCCATAAAAACAATAATTAACAATATTTGATTCCTTTCACATATGTAGAAAACCAAACGCATATTTTTACCTGTCCCATTTGCCATTTAATCCTAAATTTTAATCAAAGATAATTTCTTACGGGAAAAATCTTAATAACTTGTTTATTCGGAGTACATTTCCCAAACACAATAAACTTAACTATATGGAAGATCAATACCAAATTGCAGGTTATTAAAACTTCTTTAAGCCTCGTATTTTTACGTCGAAACGATTTAATATTTTTCTCCTCAGAAAAAGTACTTGTGATTTGTTTGTAGGTTTCTTTTATTCTAAGGAAAGATTTTCATCTTGAATTTTCAGTTTTATAATAATATTAAGAGGGACTCTGAGAGGATCCCTTAAAAAAGAAATAGGGATTATTCTACATAAAAAGGTATTATTATGAAAATAAATAAATAAAATAAGTAACGTTTAGGAGTAGGAACGCCAAATTTTGGCTCCGCACAAGGGGGTGCTGTATAACCGTAATCTGTTTCTGTAGCATTTGAAAATATTTCAATAAAGTCCTTCGAAAATATTAAACAGTTAGCGTATTAGTATTGAGCTTATTGTAGTAAATTTCAATTTCATTTCATTATTCTAAAGCATTTATACCAATTATTTTTGTTTGCTATCCGATAATATAGTTCCCAAATACATACAATATTTTACTTTAGATAATAAATAATCATTTACAAATTTCAAACTATTTTTATATATGTTTATGAGTTCTAATCTTTTTATTTTGGATATTTCTGCATACGAAATTGTATAAAATTTATTTTATAACTTTTTCTTTTTAGGAAAATAAATACTTTCATGTGTAATTTTTTTTTCCTTGCACGCTCTCACTTCACCGATAACTTACAATGTAGTTTCAAAATCTATTTCTTTCAGCAATTATTTTCACTTCATGAATTAAACCATTAAAAATGCTACCTGTCCTATATTAAAAATACGATTAATGACGTACTACGAAATATCGAAATTAAAAATAATAATACAAATTATAAGTATTTATTGCTGACCTTCACCCCAGAATGAAGAACAGCGCATGAGCGGTTGAAATGCCATCACGTATTTATTTGGTTTTATACGCAATAAATACGTTGTAATTTGTATTATTATTTTAATTACTGACCCACATTCCTCAAAGTAATTAAATTTTTTAAAATTTTCATAATTGTCCGCATAACCACCTCCGATCACTGCATTAAATTATCCGCAACGTTTAATTAATGTGCCATGTCAAATTAATATGTAACATAAAAAAACCTGTAGGATTTTATTTTGAATATCACAGACTTACCAGTGGCGGCTCGTCGGATGACACGAGTATAGTGGCATTTCACCTAAAAAAATTAGGCCGTCGAACAATTGTTTTTTTTATTTATTTTTACTTTTTTGTCAAATTTAAAATTTGATTAGAAAAATAAAATTCGAAATTTTATTTTGAGCCCACTATTTTTTTTTGAATTTAATTCCTTTAATATAATTGGAATTACATTCAGGAACAGAAGGCTACGTTTTTAAGTCAGCGCTTTAAACGCGTTAAACGCACCAACGAAATATTGCCCGCTGAGAAAAAGGGCCGAATGAAGCGACGATAGAAATTCAGAGCTTCGCTTCAAAACGGAAATGTTTTGCGAACATGGTTACCATGGCGATGGAATATTTACGGCGAAAGCAAGTACTGTCAGAGAAGAGAAATTTTTATCGCATCATCATGTCAGCTAGTATTGCCAGATCAGAGGTTTTGCATGGGAAAAAGGTAAAAAATTACCAAAACAGAGGTATGGCTTGATCAGAAATAAAAATTGAGATTTTTGATTACCACAGAGGTTTCTAGAGGTAAAAAATTTTCTGTGGGGGTGTTACTGGTCAAAGAAAAAAAATTAAATCAAAGAATTGAATAAAACTTTGATTCAAACTACAAACAGTTTAGTGTTATATCTGTTAGAATTATTTAATTACCCTGAAGTATTTCGAGGCACGTTGAGTGGTAACAGTAGAAGCGTGTAATTTCGTTGTGTTTTTGTTTCTTAAGGGGACACAGGACCTTTAAATCTTTAAAAAATCGATTTTTTATTTATTAGTTTAAAAAATAATATAGATTTTTGGCAGTGTTTTAAAACAAACCGCATCAAAATTCTTCAATTACTTCTTGCACTATTGTATAAAATAAAAATAACTATTACATGTTACCTTGTTACCAAGTTCCAACTTGAACGCTCTTTTTCTCAAAATCACTTTTTCTATATTGCGCAGAGATTATCTTCAGATCTATGCGCACTAGAGTTCTGAAATTTTTAATATGCTTTTATATCATAAATACCTATATTTTAAAACCAACTGACAAAGTAAAAATATATTTTCAATAATTTAAAAAAATATGATATTTAAAATATGTCGATTTTTTATATAATTGCTATATATTGTTTTTTATACATTTTAATGACTTATTTCTTCCATATTTTCTGGTTTTAGGTTAAAGCTGGTACCTTTCTTGGTAATTTGTGTGTGTGTATGTGTGAATGAAATGTTTATGCGTGATAATGGGAACCGTATCATTTACAATGTGAACAGAAGATATATACACATTAATAAGCCTGTGAAATGAGTAAATTCCGCCTTACTTCCCCACCCCTTTCCTTGCAATTATATGCTACACTGTACCGCACCATGATCGTTTTAACACACTAGAAGAATAGCGAGGAGCTTGCTAGGAAGGATGAGACGTCCTTTCCACTTTCCTCACGTGACTAATGAATTACGTTTAACATCACGTGATGTGGAGCCGCTCGAAGAGCAGTCGTTAAATTGGGGACACTGCTGTGTCCATCTTTTATATGGTCCAAAGTTCAGATATGCGCACTATGCTACAAGTTCTCAAACCGCCTAGGAAATCAATATTTCCGTTACTTGATTCGTTAGGTTAAACCTAATAGGTTCCTTTACAATATGACGTTTCCCTTAAATGACCAGGTATGTATTTTATTAGAAACCCCATTTTCCAAGCGGAATAACGATGATAAAAAAGATTTTTTAAGTAAGGAAAAGCCCATGCCTGTGTTAAATGTAAGTAAAGTTGCAAAAAAAGGACAAAGTATATAATCGGCATTTTAAGATTTCGTGATATTCGGAGTTTGAATGGCTGTGTGGGAGTTATTATTTAAATAAACTTTTTTGTATGCCATGTTTAATCATTGGTGTTAAATCAAATGTGTGGAATAAGAGTGGTTTCAATGATTTTGGTAACGTTACCCGTGCTCTTCACAAACATAAAGGTTCTTTTGATCGTGTGGATTGTACATTATGTTTTTCAAACTTAAAAAAAAATTTAAGTGGTATTGAGGATGCTTTAAAAGAATACTTTAGGCAATATATATTAAACGCTTCAACGAAAATATGCAGCTTAATGGACGTTTCATTCAATTGCCCGCCCATTCGTGCTGTTCTTTACTTGGGGAAGCAAGAATTAGCATTTCGTGGTCATCACAAAGATGTAACCTCCACTAATCATGGTAATTTTAAAGAATTGTTAGAAACCTTTATTTCGATAAGCCCTGTGGACATTCATGAGCACTTTTGAAAAATCACACCCATGTTTGCCGGCAATTCTAAGACTATTCAGAATGAAATAATTGACTGCATTTGGCAATATATCAATGAACATATCGAAAAAGAAATAAAGGATTGCATTTTTTTCTATACAAGTAGACGATTCCACAGATATTGTCCAAAAATCTCAATGTAGTATCATAA
>QLNU02015360.1:102919568-102954816 GCA_006491805.2 Dysdera silvatica
CCTTCCACTTGCCGGGCGGATGCTCTACCCACTGAGCTACGAAGGACAATATATAATCTCTCTACGAACGTATATATGCTGCAACGTGCATTTCGATCAATTTAATACCAGTCTCTTTGCAATTTGGTTTAAATAGTAGTCTATGTACTACACCATTCTGCGAAATAACTGGCAACAATATATATACGTTCGTAAAGAGATTATATATTGTCCTTCGTAGCTCAGTGGGTAGAGCCTCCGCCCGGCAAGTGGAAGGTCGTGGGTTCAGGTCCCACCGAAGGCAGAAATATTTATTTTCTTTCGAACGTTTCACCATCTAATCACGCCATACCATCGGCGTTGGTATCACTACGCCAATAAACGTTGATTGATTGACATTGTTGTTTGATTTAATCTGCGTAGTGTTCGATTTATATAAAATAAATAAATGATACTCTTTCGCAAACCAGACTACAGATATGTGGGGTTCCCCAAGGTTTAATTTTGGGCCCATTGCTTTTCATATTTTATGTAAATACTATCTTTCACTCAAACATAAATTCTACAATTATCTGTTATGCTGATAATACTTCGATTTTTTCCGCCATAGGGACACTGAATATCTCAAGGAAGAAGTCGCAGCTAATATTCCTCGTATTACAAAATTTTTTGTAGGAAACTTTCTTACACTAAACACTAACAAAACTAAAATTATTTTTTTCACTAAGAAAAAGGAGGTTTCACGTGGCTTCGCGTTTACTATTATTAATAATCAAATATCAGACAAGATTGATTTTCTGGGTGTTAGCCTTTTGGTCTAATTTAAGTTGGGAGGGCCATCTGAATAACACTGCTACAAAGATCAGCAGAAATATCGGTGCAATTAACAGAATTAAATACAACTTACTGCCCAAAATACTCATTTATTTATATCATGCCCTGATTGAATCTCAACTACAACACTATTCCCTCATTTGAGCCTCAATAAGTTCCTTTTCTCAATATAGCCGCCTTTCCAGACACCAACACAAATGTTTTAATCTTTTAATCTCATATATTCAGTTCTATGGCCCTCTCTAAAAATCGAGATAGTTTATTACATCACAAATTATTAAACGTTAGAGAGATTTATACCTTCAAATTTCTCCAAATCATTATTCGTAGATTAAATTCCAACCAATATACTCATCCCATTCCCGTCAGAACTTTTACTTATGTTTTTCCGATCTCAAGCTGCTGTAAGTTAATTTCTATAAGGAATATTATTGCACTTGCAAAGAGACGTCTGAGTTTTTCTGCTTCTATCCTTTGGAATGCTCTTCCATCGGAAATTACTGGTGTTCTTTCTCTTGCCATCTTTTAGTCTTCTGTGCGTGCCTTTCTTCGTATTCTATAAGGTTATTTTTATGTTCTCGCTCTCCCGCTATCATTTTTGTTTTCACTTTAACCCACCCCCTAAATTGTTTGTAGCTGTTTTGCATTGATCAGTATATCGGTGTATCCGTATTTTGATTGTGACGAAGATAGTTATGTATAGTTTAAGGAGACTATAATGTATTTATGTGACATTTTCTGTAATTAGCTCGTATTAAATTCTTTTGTTATTAAGCTAAACTGTGGAATTACATGTTTTTTTTATTTCTCGTTTTTATACCATTGATATTTTGATCTTCTGTTTACGTCCTGTTGTTTTTGCCTGGTTACCATATTTTATTGTTATATATTATTGTCATGATTTGTTTTGTCTTCTTGTTCTGTTTATGCTAGTTTAATATTCTGCTATCCATGTGGGTAGCACTGGCTCCGTCAAACTCACGTTTTCACTGGTGCTGCGCCAGCTGGATATGAATTTTTTTTCTTGTTTTGTTCTTACTTGTTTGTGATATTGAGCCAAATTTGGTTTTGATTAAATAAAATAAACAATAATCTTTATTCATTTATTCTCTATATTATTCAATCAGCATATCAATACACAGATAAGTGTCTAACATCCAAAACAATATAGAAGGTTCGGAGAAAATACGCAAGTAGTATAAACGGCTCCCGACTTGAAAAAATAAATAAGTAAATGCATGCATAGAGACACAATTCTCCCCCGTTTCAGGATTTTTCTCTCTGCTCGTTTCTGACCAATGAATATTACTTGAGTTTTGATTTGAAAAGGTTTCAGGTTAATTATTATTTTGTATTCATCTGATAGTGAATTCCAGAGTTTAACTCTCTTGTAGCTTATGTTGTCCCTGTTCAATTCAAGTCTAGTTTTTGGCAATTTTAATTTTCTACCTTCTCTTAATACAATGTACATGCCTTTGTTTTATATCTATATTTTCCGTATGTCTTTGTTATATAATTCTTTTATGATTAACACACAATATTCATTCATTATGTCCATAGGAGGTATACCATGGCATTTAGCTTGTGTCTTCCAATTGATAATCACGCTCCAATGCTTTGTTATTATTATTCTTTTTTTTTGTAGTGATTCTGTCATTTTTAAGTTAATTTTTAAATGACATATCATCTCATCCTCTACTGTATCATTTCATTCATCCATATACCTACATCCACACAACATACAGACAACAACATCTGCTCTCTGCGAAATATAATAATACCTACTTACCATCAACATAGACTTTTCAAAATGATTAGGGAGGAAGGCATGTATTATATACATTTATAAATTACAATATATGTAAAATAGGAATTTATTTCAAATCATTTGGTGGCTCGGGACCCACGGATCCATTTAGCTCTACGTCTATGCTACTTATTATACACAAACAATTCAAATGCATAAACCTTTTGCTATGCATTTAGCATTAAAATGTTGACAAAAACGAAATTCAGTTCACTTAACCGAACGACTTGTGCGACTTTTCCTTCTATTTGCACAGAACAGTGCCATTCCAGTTTTGTCTCGAATCTACCTGGTTCCGATGTGTGGCTGTCAAGTCGCGTCTTTATATGCGATAAGGTTTCACTGCTTAAAACAAAATCGCTGCCGTTATAACAGGTTTCGTTGTTATATACGGGGTCGGTGCAAGAGATATATTTAATAAAGAATGGAATAAAAGACAAAACTTATTATAAAAATTTAATTGTTATATGCGATTGGTCATTATACCCGACGTCGTTATAAACGATTTCCCCTGTATATACATATATTCATTCACATACATGCACAAATTTTAATTAAAATAAGGTGCAGGAAAGGACTGTTGAGATAGAAATAGCCTTAAAGTGTAATAGACTAAGTGGTATATTATGCATAGTGTAATGACAAGAAATAATAGTTTTAACATAAAAAAATATTTAGCCAAACAGCATTAGAACAACTTTTAATACAGATAAATAAGCAAAATTTTAGGGTCATGTCCATGTATTCCACTTCATTATTTCTGTTTAAATTCTTCATCCAATAACGAAATAATTCTGTATGATTTCCCTTCTAATGTACTTCCAAAGTAATGTTTATAAAACCACACACTATTTCTTTCAAATTTAGTAATATAATTCATTTATATTTTATTTAACTATTGATGAAGTAAGCGTCATGGAGAAAGGTTTATACTAAATTGCAACTGAAAGGCCTTAAATGAGACATGTATTCTATAACAGGGTGGACGTAATTAAACTGATGGTACTCAAAACCATCTATAGCTCCATCTAATGACCTAAATGGCACCAACGTTGGTAAGTAGACTACAGAGGATGTTTATACATTTTTAGAATGATTTCGAAGCCATTTTTTTTTTAATGTTCAAAATGTAAAGATTACTTTTTTTAAATACTCTATCTGATAAATTTGTTTCTGAACCATGTCTGCATCGTGTTTTCCATGATAGATGAGTTTTTCGCAACATTTCCAAAGGTATTTCCTGTTCCACAACTTTCCAAAGTCCATCAATGGTAGTGGGTTTGCGCTTAGAGAGAGCTCTTTTCAGCGGACCAAAGGCACAATAGTTCATAGGAGAAACAACAGGGGACTTCTCAGGAATATGTTGAAAAGGCAGACTCTATATATATGCAATACCTGTATCGATTTTACTTTTTTCAAGGAATGCAGTGGTAGTTTTCGAGGTATGACTGCTGGCTTTGCCTCATTGCAGTTTTATACTCTGAAAATTGTTGGAATAAAAAAAATGGAATTTCTTCTGTAAATATTGGATGCAAAAAATTCTCCTGATAATATGATGAGTTGATTTTAACGTTGTTTTCCACTTTTTTATTTTTAATTTCCCATTGTAAGAGAAACCTGCGACAATCATAAAGCCTTTACTGAAGCTTTCTTTGCATTCTCGGAACCAAGTTTGGACATTTTTTTCTCCACGCTTACGATAGTAAATGGACCTTTTTTTGTTACAATCATTTAGATAAACCCCTGCTTCATCAAGGGTAACAACGTATTTCCATTTATCTCCTTCTAAGTAATTTTCATACAGGATTCTGCAACATGTCTTGCGTTGAACCACATGTCTCGACAAAAGACGGTGAAGATTATGTTTTTTAGCTTTTTTAAGTTATAAATCTTGGTTTATTATTTTATTTACTGTTGCTACAGAAGTATTTAAAGAGTTTGCAATTGATTTCTGCGTCGGTGGATTTTCTCTTGTTACCAGTGATCTCACTTTAGAAATATTTGCAACAGTACGTACCTTGTTCGGGTATTCATTTGGAGTCCTCTTTTTATGTGGAAGTTTCGATTGACGGTCTTTTCCTTTTCTATTAATAATGTTGCTTATTTTGCACTTAGAAATCTTTATACCATGCGTTTCACAACGTTTTTTAATAATGGAATAAGAATATTTCTCTTCGGAAAGCGCAAAAACGTATTCTTCGATCCACAGCTTGTTTACAGGCGCCATTTTGAATGAAAAATGAATTTGAAAGTAGCAGACGATAATCTTAATTTGAAATAATAACATGTTGCCAGATCCATTTTCCCACAAAATATTTTCATTTTTTAATCCTCTATTGAAATCGTTCTAAAAATGTGTAAACACCCTCTGTATTCGAACCATGGGAATAAAGATTCTGTAAAACAAAAATAGTTCCAGAAGTCGCAGATAGGGAAAATATGGCTCTGATTTAGGCTACGTAGCCAAAAATTTGAAAAAAACGTGAGGATAAAAAACTTCAATAAAAATGATTAACTACCTGAGCTGCAACAGTACCATAAATTTGGGCTGTAAAAGAGGATGGGAAAATTTCATACCGCTATTACGGTCATCAGATCCGTTCAACAACGAGGCTACTCAAGGTAAAAAAAAGAGTTATAACGGATAAACAAACGAGTAACAGAAACGAAACTGAGCCATACCATTTCTTTTTATTCAACGCATTTACTTCCCCATGTGGCAGTGTATCAGCTTCAATGTAGCCACTGTTTTTATAGAATAGGAATTGCATTCTCTGCACAATATTCTCCACTACAGAACGCCACACGCCTGAAGGAATGTTCAACACAGCTCGTTATATGTTGCCCATTTAAGGTTGTCAAGTCAGGAATCCTGCCACGATAGAACATGGACATCAAATAATCCCACAGCCGAAAGCCGCATAGTTAGATCTAGGGAGCGAGGTGGCCACGTAACCTGAAAGAACTGGTAAATGATTCTTTCGTCTGTGGACTACGTAGCAGCTGTTTTACCAATTGAGCAATATGCGGTAATGCTTCATCTTGCATAAAAATTATTTCACCCAGGTATTGTCTTTGCTGAAGTTGCGATATCACGTTGCGTAGAAGTGGTAATTCGAAATATCCTTTTGCAGTTTTACCATCCCTCTGCATCCCGAATAATTGGTACTGTTGTAAGCTACTTAACAGACAATTTTTATGAAGGACCTTTACCTGTGTTTTAAGCAAATTATCCATTATGGGCGCATTCATTCACATTATTTGTCCTTATCGGCGACTTTTGGATTTTTTTTTCAATGTAATCTTTCTCGCATGTAATGATCCTTCTCTTAAAATGAGTTATTTATAGCCTATACACTGAAAATTCTATATTCTATATACTTAAAGCAGCTTTGGTAGCCCATTGTAATCATGCTATTGAATCATGAAAATTATGCGTAGTTCACTTATTTTTACCCACATAATTTTTCCATACAAATTCACGCCGTTCTCGCTTATTTTAGGCAAATAATGTTTGCTATCGCAACCTCACCAATCACCTACATACTATCAGATAAAAATTTGGGGCACAACAGGTGTCATTAACGGTTTTAATGGTGATTATACATATAATATATCTATAATTGAATGTGTGGTGTATATTTGAGGAGACGTAATTCTACCCACGACTATAGCTATGGAAATCTTCTGCCATTCATTGAAAATAAATGTTCCATATTTAATTGATATAGTTTCTGGTAAATTGCTGACATTGGTTGTATAGAAAATTACGTAGTTTATATCATATCCATTAGTTTAACTAGAGTGTTTCATGTTATTGTGGCAAAGAATGATGGAATTTTTGTGTTATATGTACTCTATTTCATTAAATCCAACTTTTTACATGTAAATTATCATAGAACTACAAATTCGACATACTTCTTCACTGTAAATCTTAAACCTTTGAAGTAAGAAAATGAATATATACGTTTCTTAACTACATATTTAAAATTTATGAGTTTCTTAAATTAAAAGCATGCTTTTCTGTTCGGAACTCTAGATAAATGACTGAAATTGACAAACTGGTTCAACAGGTCAGATTCATCAACACAAAACTACAAAATTAAAACCTATATTTATCGTATTTATATATGAATTCTGATATCCAAAAGTGATCTAAGGTTTCAAAATAAAATATTAATATATAATTAACGTCAATGGATAAATTTTCAGTGATTCACATAATGCCGTTAATTCAAGCGTAAGTTTACTTTAGTTGTATAATTTTCTTTATTTTTAATCTAGCTTTCTAACAACCAACATGATTTTGTTTGATCATAATCTTCAAGGGTCTTATTTCTTGCTCATTTTATATATACAATAATGGATTCACAGTTTTTCATTAACTCAATTACTTTTTCTGCTGGCAAATCGCTCACAGCTTCAATTTTTCAATTTTCTTACTCAACTTAAAGTGAAGTAAAACGAAACACAATTTCAGGAACTGCTAATTATATTTTCAGTTACCTACTAACTAAACCTAATGCACAGCAAACATGCGTTTTGTAATAACTTACACAACACTGATAGTATAAACGTAAATTACCTTAGAAACATTGATTACAAACGTAGGTCACGAGATAAAACAATAACATTCTTCTCTTCTCTTTTATCAACGATGGTTTCGAACAGTCGTGTTAAACTTTTTCAGGAGGAAAGTGAAACGAAGATTACGACAACACAATAATATTTCAATTTCACGATACCGTACGTTTCGTGAAAGCGACGCATTTATTAGATTAAATGTTAAGTGAACAAAACTAGACGAAAAATTGTATGAAATTTAAAAATTTTAAAGAAAAATGGTAAAACATAAAAAGGTATTCATTTGTAAGAAAATATTATATTTTTAATGATTTTGAAAAATAGCGTATATGGCTGATTAAATATCGGTATCATTTTACCATCATTAACGTTTATAAGAACGTTAATTGGAAACAGACCACGAGGAAATCTAGTTTAATTTGTGATTCTAGTTTACAAATAATGATATATTCTTTAAATTAAAAACTGCATTTGTGATTTTAATTACACCCTGCAATAAAATACTTGTGAATTACGACGCTTATTTCCAAGGTATTGTTCGTTCCATGCTGTGTTAAGTTTTATTTCAAAGAACATATAATCTAAAGATCGTATTTTGAATTTTAATAACAAGTAATTCGGTTCACTATTCAGCATAAAAATATAGGGACCTTTCCTTGAAGTTGATAAGTTATTTTTTATAGAATGGTAAAGATATAACTCGGGAATTTGCTTTCCGAATTTCGACAATTGCCAAATTAGTTTAAAAAAAATAATCGAACGACATATTCAAAAGCAGGGTGCTAAAGGCGATTAAGAAACATTAGAATTTTTTTTTTAAATTTTTGCAATGTCAATTTCAGTGTGTTAGCATATCCACAACACGTTCAAAAAAGATGATTTCATCGCAACTTAATAAAGACATTGCAAAGAAATATGCTAAGTCCGATCAACATGCGTAGAAGGAGGTCTCATACTGATCGTTGGTGTGCTGGGATACGGGTATATCCAATATACACATATGGATACAGAATAACTATACAAATATGACAAATAGATTGCAATCTTCTCAATTCACAGCAGCTTGGAAAAGCAACGTGCTATTTTGTTCAATTTTAAGTGAAAATTCAATATATAGATCTAGATCTATTGAATTAAGAACAGGTGAGATCGAAATTTTTTCAGGCAAATCATCCCACAAAAGACACAAATATTGGAAATATAACGCTTTGAACATTTTGTACAATGTTACATTGTTACACTTGCTTTCTATACTATTTTAACAAAATAACCAATTTTTTCAATCCCTTAAATACATCTTTCTCAATGTGTTACATAAAAAAACTGAAAAAAATATGACATTGTTCCCAACAGATCAATTGCAACAGTGTTTCATAATATGTATCATTATTTCTATAATGTCTGAGTATATGGATTCCTTGAAGGTCATGTCTAAAGGATAGGACATCGACAACAGCAGAGTGCGATATTTGCTACATATTAATATAATTTCAAGGTTCTTTTTTACAACACGCCTGGGCAATCAACGAAGGCCTATACTTGTATGTATGTGTTTAATTGCATGAAAAACATAATATTGAGGGGAGAGAAAATAATGCATTACATTCAACATATTTAAATATTTTTTAAGTATTAAATAGTACGCAATTTATATGTTACTTATTTAATTTTAAGTGGTGCGCAATTTTGCATGAGAAATTTACAAATCTTATTAACGGAGTGAGGCCCGTGTAAATAAAGATATTGTATTATATATCGTGTTATTTTAGCAACTGATGCTATAGGATAATATAACTGGGATGTATGCGTCAAACTATGGAAATGATGACTGATGATATAGAAATGATCGGATACCTGGTTTCTGGCAAAGCCACACTGTCACCCATCTTCCTAGTGGACAAAACTAGATCAATGTGGGTAGGAGAGTATCTAGACATATATATATAGATGAAATTCAATATTTAATGTGGATAAACATCATGAGTTGACCAAATTTAAAGGAGGGATGATAATGGATGCTCCAAGAATTGCCTACTTTTTCACAGAAATGGTAGAGAAATTATATCATCCCGATCAATATTAAGAGTATCGGAAATATGCTATTTTTGACATAAATTTCCATCGTGAGCAGAGCTTTGGCGGATAATGGTGAATAAACGTGATTGTCGACGTCTGTCCCTCATTGTTTTCGCCAACCTAAGAACAACAACGGCCCAAATCATCGTCGACTTTAACGAAGTTGCCAAGAAAGCCTCCATTAAAATCATCAGAAGATTATAGGCTTCAATAGGCTATGAGAATTGTCGACCGAATTAGGTACCATTACTAACATCACGCCACAGAACGCAACTACTCCACTGGGCGAAAGAACATCAGCAGTAGACTGTATGATTGGAGGCGAATCGCTTAGTCCAATCAGTTCAACTTCCAGTTAGAGCAAACGAGAGGTGCGAATCGCAAGAAACCTAATTGAGCTATAAGTCCGTCATGCCAACAGCTTTTGAACAAATGAACGCCATGCCATTGTCTGGGATGTGTGCAATTGACATACATTAGGATTTCTGGTATGTCTAGATCTATATCTGGATGACCTAAGTTAAGTGTTTCTCTCTTTGCAAACTACCTACTTTGTTAATTATGCGCCCATAGACAATTAATTCTTTTGATATTAGCACTTTGGTTTGGAATTCCAGACCATTTTAAGAGAAAGCTTCCTCAATTTAGAAAGTAAATGTAAGTCAAGTGTTTTAGAAAATATAACTTGGTGTTAGCATATCTATGTCTAACTTTATATATGGATTCAATAAGCAAAGGACTATCTCACAACTTACTATTGGTAAAGTTTGATTCATTGAGTTTGATATTGCTGTTATACATGTTTATAGATTTATATAGAATGGAGAGAGGGGAGTATAGTTGTATTCTCAATAAAATTTCACTGAAAACATTACATTATTTTAAATATCACAGTAAAAATCGTGGTAAAAATGTTGACACTCAAAAAAACTCACTAATGGTTAGTGATTGTGGCAAAATAAAAATTTGTTAAGGAATAAAATTCCGATAACAATTACTCGTGACAGAAAGTTTTTGAGACTTTAGCAAATAATAAAATTCCTTCCATATAAATTCACAATTCAATCAAATTATCTGAAAAAAACAACGTTTCAGAACACATTATACACAGAAGGTAAACGGATTCTGACGAAAACCAGAATAAATAAATTTAATCGAAATGTCTCCCTGAAATACAATCGTGAATCCTTCTCGACGAATATTGTGTGGAAGGTCGTTGCAAAGAAACTTGCAAATATATTTTCCGCAAGCTTCGTGATTCTACAAATTCTCAATATAAATGAACTGTCACGTGGTATTTCATAATTTTGTGCAACTTCAGCGTTGGACAATGTTTATGCCAACATCTTGAAGAATATTTCAACTTGACTCTAATTGAGAATTTTGGTGTAGCTTTAAGTATATCTGGGTTTATGAAAGGCAGTATGCGAATAAAGAACGGAGCCTTTCAGTTGGAAATTAAAAAGCATGCTACAGAAACTCGAATCTGCAAATATGTCCATCTACTTTTATTTCTGCATAAAAAGCGCTGAGGAAAAAGAGCACTTGAAAAGTTTGTGAATGACTTAGTAACATAAAAATGTAACAATAATGGAAAAATAACAACGTTTTTTGGCGTAGTTATAAGTTTAAACTTACAACTACGCCAAAAAACGTTGTTATTTTTCCATTATTGTTATATTTGCGTAGTGTTCGTCACTTTTCCAGTCTTTATAAAAATGTAAGCAAAGAAAGTCGCTAGGAAACAGAAAATTCAGATTCAACCGAAAAATTAATTATGGATATACTCCTTTAAGTAATTATCCAAATATATGATGATGTTTTTTAAGAGAAAAATACAGGCCAAAGTTAATTAACTTTTAAGTTGCATTTGACAAAATTTCAAATCCTTTGCTTAGTTTGGTTAAAATTGGGATTTGAAAGAAAAATATTACAAGTTTTCTTCTAAGTCGTCGAAGAATAAAAATATAAATCTATCACCAACAAACGTTTTCTTCACTGTTGCTTAGGGTAAAATTACACAAAGCAATATTATTAGCCACAGGGGTCTTATACATTATATAAAAACAGTTTTTTTGTCTATCGAGAAATTTTCACTTTAGAACTAATGGGCTAACTGAATGCCATTTCTAAATCATAGTATTATCGGTTATTTTTTTCCAACGAGAATTATTACCATGGCTCATCAATTTTCATTAAAATGTTCAAATCAAAAGTAGCAGTGGAACCCGAGATGGCTGTTAGCAATCACCGTAGAGTTCTCAAAATTATTGGGGGAGGGGACAAGAGCATTTTATGTGCGTTTATATATTACAATATATATGTAAAATAGCAATTTATTTAAGATTATTGGGGGGCTTCGGCCTCACGGGCCCATATAACTCTATGCTTACGTTGTCGGCTGTTATGGGCGAGTTGCGCCAGTCGCCGACGAACAGTTCTCGTGCAGAAACTGGACGCAGCATCTGCAATAAAATCTGTTGTAATCTAGCGTTAGGTTAGTTTCTTCCCGTCGATACGATACGACTGATTCTTCGAGTACCCCGTGCATCAATCGCTGGCATCAACGTAGATTTTTCAAAATTATTGGAGTGGGGAGGTCCCAAGCAGATATTTTGACATTTATATATTTCAATATAAGTAAAATAGCAAGTTATCTTAAATTTCAAATTATTGGGAGTCTCGGGCCGCACGGACCCAGACAACTATACGACTATGATCGCTGGTGTATAGCCATATTTTGCACGATTCACACCGGTTTTTCAACTTTTGAGGAACTGTTGGTACACCCTTGCCACAGCACTGCTACGACATGCCGGAAGTTCGTCAGTTTCTGTTAACAAACATCCGGCCATGTAAGTGACGATAATTTGTCCGCGATTAAACTTGCTTATATTGTTGCCTTTACCCATGGTAATATTTGTTTTCATGTCCGTAGATACTCTAATATTTATGCAATATGGCAATGATCTCAGCCGGCTGCTCGCAGGTCATGGGCTCCTGTCGTGCTCATTTACATGGTCGCACTGCAAGTGTGTATAATAATTTGTCTTTTCAGTGCATACAGTTTGCTTCCTTACGCAGTCTATGAAAAAATCGAAACACTCCGGAATGACCCCCAGACTATAGTAATCAATTAGTTGGTAAGCCGTCTTCGTTACGGCACAGTTAGGTGTCGAACCCGAAAAAATTAGGCAACAAAATATATCAGCTTACAGACAGTAAAATCCTAAATCTCCTTCTGTATGTAATTCCACTTCAATTGCAATTTACAACAGACAACTCAATAAATAAAATGGGCAAGCAACTAAAAGAAGCAAAAGCAATTGTAAACTGGCTGAAATTTAAAAGCAGAAAATAGGAATTACCCCAACTTCCTCGATTTCTATTTTTCAACGCATTTTGTGAGAAATGAGCAAATACATCCATCTATTTTTTTTAAAATGAAAAATAACGTCAATGTTTAAAAATTTTGTTGAAATTTTATTAAAATTAAAGCCAGAATTATACTCGGGAATGGCAAAAAAACGACTGATGAACGCTGCTCGAACTCAGCACGGGAAAATCAACCGAAGGGTTAAAATAAGTCTCAAACTGATATAAACTGATATAATTTTTCACAAGGTCTTTTCGAATATGTTCAATGTAAATATATTTTTTAGGAAGGGTCGAAAGTCCTTTCTTGCCACTTATCTAGCGGCAATGAAATTTCGCTTTACTATATGATTATCAAAAAAATGTATGCCTTAAGCGTTAACAAATGGAAAATACGCCTTATGGTGACGTTGCGGTAATGCGTTTGGATGGACTTTACAATAGCCCCTGCTTGGCGATTATTCTTACCCGTATAATGAATTTTCGCCAGTTTCAAAAACTAATAAAAAAATATGCCAGACTGAAACAACCATGCCAAATAATAATATTTAATACGCTTTCTTCTTCTGCTCCTCAATAAACTTAATTTGTCACTATTTATAAAGATATGTCTGTCTATTATTTTAACTTTTGCTAAATGATACAGCTTCGGAATCCTAGAAAAATTGTAATTCCTAGCGCAGCATAATCTCACCTGAACCTTTACCATAAAACACAAACAATTTTCATTACTTCATATTTGGTTGACTTCAAGAACAATTAATAAAAAGTGAAGTAGTTCCCACACACACAAACATATACTCACCATAGTCATCGAATTCAATTGATATGTATTCCGCTTAGGGAGCGCTTCTGAGGAATAGAGCAATATTTATATATAACATTGTTACACCTTATGTATAATTCTTGCATTGGCTGATTGAAAATTTGCTTTAATGGCTGTGGGTCTTATGAATCTCTAATGATTATTAAGATTTGTTTGTTTGCTTGTGGTTTTACGGCTTAAGGACTACAGTGATCATACTGCGCCGGGACTTGCTGTTTTCTAAGGAATCCTAACCTCTGGACCTACAATTTTCCGAGGAATCCGAACCTTTTAAAGCCTAGAGAACCAAATCCCGGACTACAGTGAGCCGTGCGATCTTTATGAGAGCACTGCTCACTATAGTCCGGGGTTTGTGTTTTCAATGTAGTGGGGAGTTTTACCCCATTTCTAAATTTCAACTGAAAATTGCTCGCAATTGAAAATGCCTTTTTGACAAAAGTGAGTGCAACAATAACCTTACGAGGGGTCTTAGTATATTTGCATGCCTGGAACAATAAGTACACCAAAAGGAGAAAACGGCAGAATTAAGTAAGTAACTATTGATGTACCGACTCATATTATTCTTCATTGATACTTATGAAAAATATCCAAGTCATTCTTATTTCCATAATAATCAGGGTTATCAGACATGATACAATTATTGCGAATTTTGGAGTTGCATAATTGCCAACAAAGTCGAAAAATTAAGACCAGTGAATTAAAATAACTTTTGCGAAAGTTTTTGATATATGACTGTTTTTGTATTTACTAAGAATAGAGCCAAGTATTGAGTTTCGTATTTAAATCTTCTAGAAAGACTTATAAGTTTTCATAAAAATAAAGCTCGAATTTGGAAAACACTTTCAAATATGATGAAATTTATTATGAATAAATCCTGGAGAAATAATGACTGCCAAATAAAGCACATTTCTTTATTTTTAAGTCATTAACAGTTGTGTAATGCCTTCACATGTCTCAATTCTTTCCATTTTAAAAAATATTTTTGTTCTTAAGGTTGACTTGTTATTCCCATGCTATGGCGAGTGAAATTTTCCTTTGGCGACTTTGAAGATGTGCTGAAATTTTCGCTGCCTTCGTTAACGTGCTCTTTATAGCATGCAGAAAATTGGCCGTTTGACGTTATACAGCATATTTATTACAGCGAAGAGTTATAAGAATGAAAAATACATATGTGAAGAATTTTTACGCGGATTTATCACGTTGTTTCTTGAACATTTTATTGTTCGGTAATTACATTCATTAATCTCATTTATACAGAGAACAGATTTCATTTTAAGCATTGCAGACAAACAACAAACAAGTTCGTTAACAATATCTGTAAAATAATTAGTAGAAATATTGGATTGATTTCAAACGTTGGCTACTATTTATCCGACTCAATTCTTCTTGAACTTTACTACTCTATGATTTATTCTTTCCATTACTATTGCCTTCTGATATGGGTAAACACTTCCAAGTCTAATGTCATCAGACTTAACAGACTGCATAAAAAATTCCCCTGCCTACTATATTATCAATCTCATACTTCTAGAACTATTGAACTAGCTTACGATCATCAGATATTATTCATAGAAAAATTATTTACGTGCAAAACTTTCATCTTCATGTTTAACCCTATACGAAATGGCACTCATTCTGATCTCAGCTCACTGCGCTTTCCTGATCGTACCAATTTTACAAGAAATCTTAACGATCTGATACCAGAGTATTCACGAACGAAACTTGGACTCTCGCTCATCTGTTGCTTTGGCCCTAGGGTGTGGGATCTTCTTCCTAACTCACTTAAATCTATTTATTCTTTTGCTCAATATAAAAAACTCATCCGCAGACATCTATTGGATAGAGAATTATAATATCACTACATCTTTCTCTATTTATACCTTCCATAACTTTACTAAACAACCAAGTCTTTTATCTTATTGTATTTAGTTTATTTATTGTATGTTTAGTTTGTATATTGTATTTATGACTTCCGCTTATTATATCCAATCCTGGGCAGCGGGGGCTTTGTCAGACCCTAAAGTCTTTACCCTTTGCTGCCTAGACGGATTAACCTATCTGATAAATTGTAAATAATTATCACATTATGTAAAAAATAATTTTGAATCCGTCTGAATAAAGTTTGATTCGATTCGATTTGAAACAATATTTTGACATGTTCTTATTTTAATAAAAGTAAAGACGTATCAAAATATTGTTTGCGGATTTTACGGCGCCAGATTACCATGGCGCCCGAATATGCAGTTTACGGAGGAATCCCGATCTTTTTAAGCAGTTTTTTTTACGCACTTAGGAGTAGAACCCGAAATGACCCCATGCTATGCAAATGCGTTACTACTGTCCAAGGCCATTTTATTATATCTAACTTTTATATCTGTACGAGTCTGTGCTCAAAAGTTATATGGGTAAATACGGGCTTTACTTTGCATCCTGCATATCCACATGATATGCATGAAAACAGCCATATTAGCCATTTAGGAGCAGAACTGATTGTTACTTTAAGGAAATATTTCGAAACTGCCATTCAGAATGCTAATTGTTGTCTTAAGGTGTATGTTTTGTATAACTTTTATGAATACAAGCTTAGAGTAAGAAGAGTACGTCACGATTATTAAAAATGTGAAATACCCTCCTGGATTGTGACGTAAAAACAAGATAAATACGTTACCCTCAATTCGTGAGGATTGACAATAATGACGATTTTGAAGGGAAGTAAGCCTCAGCCATGTGTAATTATAGCTACAGCGTTTTAATCATTGGACAGGGTTTGAATTCCAGCAAGTTTCCTCTTGTGTGGAAACGTACCGTTATTTTTTTGGAGGTTACATTAGCCAAAAAATCCCTTTCCAAATAATACCTACTAGGAAACCACCCGAGATATGAGTTTTCGATTTGGTCAAGAGTAATGTCGATGGAAATTTCTTATCATGAGGAGCAGAAAATCAAATGGAAGTACCCTCCCGAATATAAACAATGTTGTAATAAAATCCAATAACAGAATAAACAATGTAAATAAAAACGCAAGACAGAACAAAATATTCATTTATTTGTAGTGCTGGATGGATTCTTTCTGCACATAAAACAAATTAGCTTGTATCTTCTAACTGGTTAGATTTGGGAGGATACTTCCATTTGACTTTTTATTCCTCATGAAAAGATCTTAGTCCCAACTCTTGACCAAATTGAGAACTCACATCTCGGATGGTTTCCTGGTTAGTGCACACTTGGGACGTAAAATATAGTACAAAATACGCAAATCAAACGGCCAAACATAAAGAAAAGTACGCACCATTCACTAGTTCTGGAGTATGGTTTATTAATGGTGCTTTAGTAAATATAGTTTTGTCTATATGTGTTTATCAGCATAGCATCTATTTTTGTCCAACTATTGTTTGGGATGTGATATCCACGAGCATGCATATACTATGCATAATATCTTAGGGGAAATGGTGATAAATTTAGGATGAAAATTCAATACTGAATGTTTCCTCACAAAACTCCTCAAACGGAATCGTATATGAAGTATCTTTAAATTATACCACTACCAAAAATGTCAATGCAAATCCTCAAAAATTCCCAACAAAACCTTTAAATCTGAGCTCCGAATTTATCAAATAAGTATATGTGTAAAATTAAATATTATTTCCTCCCCCGTTATAAATTTATCTCGACTATTTTATGCTACGTTATATTTGATATACATTCATATGTAAATACGGTTTTTTTATAATCCTACGATCCCTCCAGAATCTTATGTAATATAGTGATATGCATTCTCATGTTTCCAGCGCATATAACTCATTGAAATATCCATTGAATTACATTACTTGATCGGATAAATTTTATTGCATTATTTTAGTCTCTTCGGAAACAGAGCATGTCGTGCAATGTGGGCTGTGTGGTGTGTATTTAAACATAAAATAGGATAAAAGCAGTGGCGTAATAGAAAAGGGGCTGAGGGAGCTCAAACCCCCCCCCTCACAGGATATCAGGGCATAGTTTTCATTTTAACGCCAAATCAATAAAAAAAAACAAAATAACGTGCGCCATACCCTTTTAAAGCCACTTCATCCTCCCTTGTAATTTTTGAATTGCTACACCTCTGAGGGTATTTACACCAAAATTAAAATCGTCCGACCAAGCTAGGTTAACTTCAATTTGTGAAACCTTTTGTGCGTAAAAGCATAAAGATTTTGTTTGATAAAGTATATTTTTTTATTTATATGCTCTTGTAGTAAAACTGGTTTAAAAGCACTTTCTTATTACCTATATTACGACCCAGGTATATTGGACTTGTCACAGATATATTTTCAGTCGTTTTCAAATATTTCCTTGTCGGTATAATATTGTATAATTCTTTTATATCAGGTTTTTATCCTTGCTTCTTCGGCTTGTAAAGTGTAAATGAATCTAATTTGCATTATTATCAGCAAAATATAGCATTTGATTTGATTTGTGTTATACAGCACATAGCAGTAGCCAGGTTAGTATTAGGGGGAGTAAGCCCTCTGGAAATGTAATCAGCCCCACCCCCTAAAAACAGTGTTTTCAAAGTAAATTATTTTAGTTTTATTTTAAATTGTTCGCTTTGCATAAAATTGTACATTAAAGGAAATTGTTGTTTGACTTTAAAATTACATTTAAAAGAGATTTCTATCGTAGATTTTGTGTGCATCATGTCTTCCACAGATGTTTGAGTCTACATCTACTCTACAATAAATATGGGCGAAATTATAAATTTTAGTATACCTCTCTAAGTTTCCAGTGTAAAAGTTGAAGTAGAAGATTTGTTCATTAATGTGAGATATATTACTCTACTTACGTATGTAGTACTATCAAATAAATTTATTAAATAAATTAATAAAATACATTAAAAACATTAACGCATGCTAAGCCCTTGGAAATTTTCTGACCCCTGTAATAAGCGTCTAACTATGGGCCTGATTCAGTACCTGTTTTCTTTCTATCCATATCGCTTAAAAATTATATTTTACTGTGCACATTGCTATTTATAACAATTATTTTTGCTATTCCTCTATTTTTCACACACAGTTTCAATCTATTTTAAGCAAGCACGTGTAAAGTCTTGCAAAAGGAAGGGGGTTTTAAAGGTTAAACACCCCATTCGAACAACAATATTAGCTGTAAAATAAAATTCCTATTTGAGAGAAATTTTGTGTTTCCTTTCCTTCAAAACCCCTCTATTGTTTCATTGAAAACACTCCCTCTCTTTTTATATTGTGTTCACGGCAGGCCTTATTCTAGGAGTATTTTTGACACAAAGTGTGCCCTTGGGATTTTGAAGTGTGCACCTGTACTGAGAAAAGTGTGTTGTGTATTTAACTAAATAATGTCTTCAGTCAGTTAAAATAATACATTTTAATCGAATCGTGGTAAGCCAGGCCCATAGCCAATAGCCATAGTACTCTGGCGTATTTAATGAGAAGAGTAAATCTGGGAGTAGTGGATCAGAGAAAAAAGAAAATTGCGACGAAAGAAAATTCGAATTTTAAATGGTAAAAAGAAATTATAGCTCTGCTCTCTGTGTGTAATCTGTCATGTCATCATACATATTCGCTTAAAAATGTGCTTAAAAATCGAAATTTCAGATTTGTGTAATCATTCTAAGTTGTAAGCACATACATGCGGTGATGGGGAATAGTTAACTATGCTGTGGTTAACTTAAACTACTAAAACGAACTAGGTAACTGCTTTCTTTCTCTAAAATGCATAAAATATGAGTATATTTTTAAACAAAAATTTCGGGGGGGGGACATCCATGGAAAAAACAAGTAAATTTCTAACTACAATTACTTTTTTTTAGAAAAGTAGTTAACTAGTAGTTATAGTATAACTACCTTTGAGTAAAGTACTTAGCAATTGAGTTAAATTTATTTTTGAAGTCCTCCCCATTTCACGAATGAAATTGGATTGAAAGTGTGCAATTGGAAAATTTGCTTAGAATAAGGCTTGGTTCACGGGACATTTACATGTGTTACACCCAACTGGTGGTCCGCGGGGAAGTTCCAAGTGGTCCGCGAGGCAGGTCATTATATAAAAAAAATAATTGAAAAAAAAAAATGCTTATAAAATTTATTATTAAATATAAAAATGAAATTGTGGTATATTTGTAGTATTTTACAATCTGACGGAACTTCAGAAAACGGATCGTATTAAAAGTAATTCGTCTTAACGATGTTTGACTACATTATCATTAGATTTTTTTTTCTGTTTATTATTGCTTTTATTTTACCAAAGAACAATTTTACAAACACATCCCCCCCAAAAAAGGACCCGGGTCCCTTTTTTTTATTAAGGTCTTGCTGTCAATAAGTAAGAATTTTTCAAAGTGGTCCGCGAGTCCAATTGAAGTGGAAAGTGGTCCGCGACTTCATTGAGTTCGGAACCACTGCGTTAGAAGAATGGAGCGAAGACAAGACCGTAATGAATATTGTACTACCGTGCTGCCATCTATCGTCAGAATATAAACACCAGTGCTGTTTAACAGGAACTTAAATTACATAAATAAATTTTTGTTAGCTTTTTAAATTTCTCAAATTAATATTTACAAAAAATTCTGAAATTATTCATACTTAATCATTCTTTAAGTTATCATTCATGTAAATTAGCGATTTTGTTGCGATCGTTCTTACAGTTTTCGATGTTTAATTTCGAAAAATACTCGTGCATACATAATCTTCATAAAATTAGCTAACTCCCATTTCTTGAATACATACATCAATAGTTAAACAGCATTACCATTTGCTGATTGGATTGAACAAACTTTAGGCCATTTTCATTCGACAATTTCACAAGACATACACACATGGACATTCGACAATTTTTAATATGTGGAATACATGCGCAGCATATTTCATTCAAAAAATCAGAGTCGACCCAGAGATCTGCAAACGGTTTCGTACATCAGACGAGATTTAAAACTAATCGCGCTAGGTTAGAATTAATTTTTTTGTACTTAAACTAGAACGTCCCATGATGCAACACTCCTCAAAATTGAAAGGAGAGAGAGAGAGGAAGGATCATACCTTATAATGAAAATGCAAAATGACTTTTCTTCCAGTGTTACGGTGCGCCTAAAGACATGGGCGCCGACGAGTATTGGGAGAACAATATACCAGTAGAAGGCATTTTGTTTGAAATTGGAGGGGGACATGGAACCCTAATACCAACATTGGGAGGACGGATCCCCCTGTCCACCTCGCTAACTGCGCTTGTGCCTAAGGAAACTGGTGAAACTCTGACTTTGAAACCTGTATGTCCAAAAACGTGTGAGTTTTTCAATTCACAACACTTTCTTCAGAACCTAGTAGAATAATCAAAACCTTAAAAACATTCTTGTGAGAATCGTGGGTATTCAGCTTCCAGTAAACTAGATCGTGTGTGAAAGTTCTGTAGTTTGAGAGTAACCTGAAGCTCTAAACCCATCTAGGTAACTTGTCGGGCACAACTGGGACGTGAGCACGAAACAAACATGCAAGCAACTATGTTTCGGCAGTGACTAAGTGAGCTCTAACAGGAGAAACTAGGGATACTTGGCCCAGGTTTCAGTTGTTGATTTTTAATTTTTTATTTACGTGACTTATGGGTGTGTAAATGCTGTCTATTGGTACTTCAGTAAGTCATACAAAATATATGTCGATATCATCATGAAGTGCTAATTCTTAAGGCAGTTAAATATGTAACTTGAAAAACATTAAATCTGAGCCATGTATCTCTAGATATTAGGATACTTTACCCAAGTCGCACATAAAGGTTTAAAGTTTAAAAATACTAAAAAGAATACTTCTGCATGAGAAAAAAGCTAACGATTTATCATATAAAGTTAATACTTTTACTTTTTATTGTATTGAATTCAAAAGTAGCAGTTTAAATTTGTTTCTGTAAATAAATCGGGAATAAGAAAATAGCAAATAATTCATTAAACCTGAAATGTGCACTTATACTTAAGCCCAAAACTTGTAGTTTTATCACTTTTTTATTAAAATTACAAGGAAAGAAATGGAAAATAAAATAAAACAATCTGTTAAGGGCATTTGGATATATTTGATCCCAAACGTGAACAACATGAATTCCCCAACTGCATAAATTTGGCCATGGGAAGTTATTTTGGACTATAGTAAGTAGTGAAACCTTTTCCAATATGGTTTTAGGCTAAAACGGCAAATTTTCCAAATTTTGTTACATGATTAACTAATGTGGATGCAAATAATAACATCCCTGTAGTTCCAGAAAGGCTCATTTTCGGGCATTGGTTCACTGGACCAAAGTTGTTTCTTTTGATCTCCTTCATTTATTACACATGCTTGACAATTCCCAATTGCCTCCAGTATGGTAAAACAATCGTATTCCATACCTTTGATGACTAAATGGCTATACTACTCGGGGGAAGGGAATTTCTCTTGTATATTTTTTTTGTCTGTCTCTGCTGGATTATTAGATTAGTTACTTAAAATGTGTGTGTCCAAAAAATTTGTTGTTCATGTAATTGCCTACGTAGTAACGATGTGGATGTAAATAATACTTTCACTGTACAGCCAAATCGGATCCTTTGCGGACCTGATTTCGCCAAATATGGCTTATTTGGCGTCCTTTACCACCCCTTTCAGTTTGTTCCATTAGTTCTGAATCACTCTGTAAATACAGAATACAATCTAGCTTCTTGTGTCAAATTATAATTATCACCTTTTTCTTTGGAAGAAATCGTATAAAACAAATATCTTTTATAGTCTCTTGTTTTTGTTTATTTTTTAAATTGAATTTCAGTATGTTTCCGACAATTGTTCAGTATTATTCTACATGTATTATGTAGCATAACTCTAGTTTTTGTCTATTAGTAAAATTTAGATCACCATTGGTCCTTTACAGAAATTGAATAAAAAATTTCTCCAATTGTCTCCTGTTTCTCGAATTCGAATTTGAATAAGTTTCTGATACGTTCCAAGTATCATTCTATCAAAGTAAAATGAAGCATAGCTTCAAGTTTCTTATGTTAAATTAATTGATTACATGTATTTCCTTTGTGAGAAAACGTATAAAACTTATTTCTCTTATAGTCTCGGATTTTTAAAATTAAATTTGGATATATCCTGGATATTTTACGAGTATTATTCTATATTAGATAAGATCTTAGCTTTTACATTTTATCTCAAAAATACGATTGACGTCAAAGTGGTCTTTTCGTATTTAGGATAGAAGAATCATTCGTGAGAACACTATACAAAATATAAGTAACCAATTTGAACGAAAACGTTTTTTAATTTATTAAAATTTATAATAAAAAATAAATAAAGATAAATAAAAATAAATAAATTTTAAATATATTTAAAAACATTGTCGCTCAAATTGTTTTACTCGTATTAAGGATATTTCTCCTATTGCCTCCTGAGTGTTTAGAAATAGAATTTGAATATTTTCCCTATACATCATGAGTATCATTCTATCTACGTGATACGCAGAATAGCTTCTAGTTTATTGTATTAAATAAAAATTGAGGTCATCTATGGTTCCCTTTGTATCAATCGTATAAAATCCGTTTCTGCTAAAGCCTCCTGAATTTTTTAAAATTGAATTCCAATATGTTCCCTATGTTTTTCAGAATACCATTCTAGGTGCGTTAGATGTAACATTGCCTCTAGTTTTTTGTTCAAAAATAAAATTAAGTCACCTCTGGTTCCCTTTATAAAAATCGTAAAAAACATGCTTTTTCCACAAATTTCAGTTGCTATTTGAAGTCCCTAAAGAAGTCCCTTCCCAAGATCGTGCCCCTAAAACTTTTACTTATTCGCAATTAGCGTCAAAAGTACCCTTAAATAGTGCTCATAACTTTGGCTAATTCGCGGCAAAATTTCGTATGAGAAGTGGAAATAGCTCTTTTATTAATCTATTGTACATTATAAAATACGTTACTATAAACCACCACCAAGTTATAATTGATTCTATGAAATGGACGAAAGTAACAATTCAAAACTAAGTAAAAGTTTTGTTCGTTTAAACATAATTAGAAGAGATAATAGTACGAAATTATAATTACAATTGTCGAATGGTAAATTAGATTATTTCCTTATTTAACCATCTAGCCTCCGGAGCCGTATATACAGGGTATTCCAAAATCATCGGGTTAAAAGTATATGGCCGGGATCTTTTAGCAAAATGGACGATGATGCACCTCTACATGGGGCATCGGAAGTAAATACCCATAGAGCTATGCATACTTTTAGTTCGTAGAAGCGGGATCTCTACTGACCAATGAAGCTTACTAACGAAGAACTACCACGCCTGTATATCTCAACTCCGGCGCAATAACAATAGCAGCGCTGAATTGGTTTGGTGATTTGTTGGAGGTTTCTTGTGATTGCCGAAATTGGCAACTTGATCCCATAATTGGTGCAATTGCATAGATTAAGGTCTCAAGGCTCCGAAGTAGGAATGGCAGCTTTCCCCTTGGTGCATTACGAACATAGGGGGCCCGTAAGTCCGTGGGAGTCTTCTTGGTCCAAAAGCAAGAAGTTCAGCTTGAAAAATCAAATTCTGAAAACTCGCAACACCGATGAAAGAAGTTTGCCTAAGGAATGTTTCAATTTTTTGTTACGAAGGGCAGGGCAATGGGAGAAAGGGGGAATTGCACAGGGGCCCAATGCGTCCAAAGGGAGCCCAAGTTCTAAAAGGAGCAAACCATCCGTACGCCTATGCTTTGATCGATTCTGAATTATGAATATGGGCGTCGGGGACGCAGGGCTTGGATTTCCATTTACGATGGAAACATTTTAATACGGAAAAAGCAATGGTTCGCGTTCGGTTTGTAAATAGCTTGCTTACTTCTCGCCAAAAACTGGCGACGGCGAAATTTAGGAAATTAAATTCAAGAGGAGAGGCCAAACTTTCAAATACAAGTTTCACTGGCTCGAAATTGTTAACTTCTACCTTCCAGAGATGCACAGCTAATAAGATACCAATTTCTTGATAATACAGCCCAGATGCAGTGTATTGGACAACTAAGTGCATTATGGGAGTAACTAGAACAGTTTTAGCTTTTTGCTCAGACTACAAACACGTATTCGTTCTGTAGAAGAAGGATATACCTTTCGAAACAATTGTAAACGTTTTTCGAATATATAACTGTGATTAATTGTGTTTTCCTTACTAATATACTTCGCACAGTGTTCTTCGCCAACTGTTTTCTTCAATAGTAGTTTTGTTATTACTCTCTGCTTTATTTAATCAGTGAGTCATTTGATACAAACATTTAAATCGAAACATATTTGTAAAGTGAACGTCATGTCAATAGCACAAGAAAGCTATTTTGAGTTGCACGTAATAGCAGTTTATAAATGTCCTTTTTGGAGATTGATAAATGTTTCATATGACTGATATTTACTTGACGCGTGGTTTTGTTAACCATGTCACCTTTGTGAGCTGTGGTTTGCTACCGAGTTAAAGGGAACTTTTTCATGCAACTTTCCTGTAATACTGCCTTCCTCATTCCCCAAATAAATCACTTTGTTGTGTTCGTTGGTGCTTTTACGGCAAAAGGAAAGAAGAGGTCATACAATGCTGGGACCTACAGTTTTCCGAGGAATTCAAACCACTTAACGCCTAGAGAACCAACCCCTGACTTCATCAATGAGCAGTTAGTTGGTAAGCATCCTTTTTTATTTTTTGTCACAGTTGGGCATCTGCGCGTTATGACTGGAGGGACAAAGATTAAGGAAAATCTAGAGCCCCAAGAATTATAGGACGACGCATCAGCCGCCATTTTGTTGTACGCTTCGGGATCATTTACCATGCCATTAAGTGTTTCCGCTTTATCGCAATGATCGCTATTTTGGCATAAAAATAATCAACAATCCGCGATTATCCGACGAATGTAAACATTGGCGCAACTTTTAAAATGTCGTCAATAAATACAATTTATAGCCATTACTTACGCATCAAAATGCCTGATGCGCCAGCTCCCTTTTTTAAGAGCCTTAGAGAAAAATAACATTTCTGCTCACGTCATCAAAGCGAGTGGTCGAGCTCCCGGTTACGGACAAAACACCGTAGTGTTATGTTAGGAGCTAGTGTTGCTAGGCTGCTATTGTTTTTTCAAAAATACATTAACATTGTCGGTCACAAAGGACGATGCTGTGTTCCCAAAAAGGGTGTATGAAGAAACAAAGTGAATAGAGGTTTGAATCAAGGACTGGTGCAGGGGCGCGCCCCCACCTCCTCGAAGTGTAATAAAATTCTACTTCTTACTTACGCAAACCTGGCAACAAATTCCACGGAATAGGCTTCATGGTTTTTCGAGATTCTTGTCCCCCAAAAAAACTTATATGAATCCACAATTGGTTTGAATGAAATCCGCTTCTGATCTCTTCGTTTCTTTCTACACCCCTTTCTGGGGCCTAATAACTTGCATATCAACGTACAGATTTTTCTAGTTCCGAATTGGAATACTACATTCAATTTTCAAGCTCAGTAGTAGCTCGTTGTCGAGTGGCGCATTCGAGCTCGTGATGTACCAACGTATTTCTTGATTACAAGAGACTTATTAGTTGGTTGGTTGACTGGATATTTATAGCTCAAGAACAGCAAAGATCATTCCGCGCCAAACAAAATGAAGCTGTACACAAGGTTATCACAAAGTGGCATACTCTCCTTGTACGTCGCTGTAAATAGCCCTGTAAAATAAATGATACTCAATAAAAAGGATCCAGTCTCTTCCTCAACCATTCAGCGTCTCATAATTTAGGAAATGACCAGTTAAAACAACACTTCAGCCTTTCAACGGATACACGCCTTGTTTCCGGACGGTTTATACACTACGAAATGTGGGAGATCCGCATAAGTCACCCGAGAAAATGGAAGTGAAAGCAAAGTCCCATGAGAGGAGATCCGCTCTAGGCCTGTATTCTACTCTTCGTTCACGAAAAGAAGTCCGATTGAATAGTTAGAAATAACGGGAGGTGACGTTACAAACGGCCTATCCCATTACAGCAGAGGAGGAGGACTCCAATTTCAGAACTCGATTTTTTGGCGCTGACAAACGTTCACCAAAAGCCAGTTCTGAAATTGTAGTCCTCCTCTGCTGTAATGAACTAACCCGTTTGTGACGTCACCTCCCGTTATTTCTAACTGTTCCATCGGACTTCTTTTCGTGAACGAACAGTACACTCAGCTTGGTTGAATACCTTTGCCTCCAAACCCGATATAAGATACATCTATCCTGACTTACGTAAGTTTTGAATTAAACCTATTTATTTATCTATGTACGTGTATTTCACTCAATTTCTGGAAAAACTGACTCCTATAATTGACAACCCCTCACATATTGCAGAATAAAATACGAACTCCTTTGTCTTGCATGGGCATATATTTAATTTTATATATATATATGATTATCAAACCTGCATAAATATCAATCTAAAATGGTTTTAAATATATATGCTGCAAAACCTCGATAACTCGTCACTCCTGATTTTCATTTTTCTTCGGTACCATCTGCCTCTCATAGGCAACCATCTAATTAAACCTTTGTTTATCCTTCACTAATTCAAATTCTGCTCCAAATGACCCGTCACTTTGAAGAAGTGGAAAAAGTTTAAACGGATATTAATGATTACATAGCATACTGTACTACATAATAAAAGAAAATTCAGCACAGCACGTTCTTAAGCGATCATAAAGGATTTAACTTTGGATTTTTAGAAGGAAAACATGGAAGTGCGATCGATGCACGTGACATTGAGAAAATTCTTCCACCACTTAAAAAAACGCAAGGTTTCTTGAAGCCTTATTAACAACTAGACATTACACCTTACGTCAGTTCAATGTATATTGTAGATAATGCATTCAGAGTTCTAAAGGCTTTAAAGAAAACAATTGTGCTGATTCCTTTGAAATTCAAATAAGCAAGCACATGATATAGATGTACAGTAAGTAGTATAGAAGCTAAATGTTCAAATGAAGCTAAAAAAGGCAAAATTTTAACTTATTTCATTATTTGCTTAATGTATTAGCACTTCCTATAATTAATTTCTATTACTGCTATGACTATCTTGACAAATTTAAAAAGTATATAATCATCACAGTAATTTACATTAAGTCTTTTCAGTCGCTACTTTTCTCTCAACTCGTTATAATTTTTTGTTCCTTTGAGTGACGATTTATTAAGGTTTGACAGTATTAAATAAGAACTGAAACAAAAGCAATAAGTGTCTGACACTTTATCTACACAAACGTTGTTTTTATTCGGTTTCAAACCTATATAATTTCATGCTTAGATTTGCATACATTGTATATCAAGTTTATACATATACATTCAGCACTGCAAGTGTAAATTTCCATAGTTTTATGTTCAATCTACACATAAGTATAATTGAGATTCAGTTGAGTGCTACACAGGCCAAATTAAAGAACTTGATAGCTAAGAAGCTTGATACTACTCAGTTTCTAAATACGTAGGGAAATAACAGCTGCATTTTCTTTAGGAAACGACTGACTCGTGCAGAAACTGGCAAAATATGTTTATGTTAATTATGTACACCAGAAGTAAAAGCTGGCCCCTTTTAACCAATTAAACTAAGACAATGCATGTCGATTTGCCTTAATTCTTTGTTAAATATACGAGCCTGAAATAAACTACGTAACATTTTATGATACACCTATATCCTTAAATATTAATTTATATAACTATAAACAATAATTTATTTATAGAGAAAAAAAGCAAACCTAGAATAAGTGACACTGACGAAAAACTTGCTCAGAAATGCTAATAGATAAATAAAATATGCGTAAGTATACTGAAAATATAATAAAATAAAAACAGAGCTTCTATTTGGTCTAAATTCATTTTCTTAGTGGTGTGATATATAGGAAACAATTATAAATGGGTAAACGGTATACTACCTCCAGATTTTCATATTTTGGGAACTGTGTTCATGGCTGTTAAAATGATAATTTCATTGTATTTTGCTTTTTAATTTCCACGAACTTTCAGTATAAAAAATGTTTCTCTGTTATTCTTAATACATTGTTTATTGGCTGGACCTTCATGAAATCTGTCAACTCATCGGTTAATACCTCAGCTTTAGTTCTCAAAACATTATAAAAGCCCTTGAATCTACACATATCCTCATAAACTTTAAATTTGCTGGCAGACATTTTTTCTCGTATTGTGCGCAACATAACATGATTTCAAGATGGAGCTCTTAGGTGTCAGACGTTTAGATTTAGAAAAGCTATCACTCAGTAATTTTAACACTCTATATATTTGACGCCAAAATTTCACCAAAAAAACATGCTATTCGCAAATGTTCCATTCGTTTTATGAATTTTTCGAAAAACCCATCGTTGTCACTAGCAATTTATTGATGCATAAAGGAGAGTGGAGCAAATAATATGCAAGTTTTTCGTAAATTAAATAAATATAAATATTTAAAAATAACTATCATCATTGAAATATAATTAACTGATATGTACTGATCGAAACTGAACCTGAAAATTAAAGTCTTCTTGGCCTGTATTGTGCAACGAATATTTGGCCAATAGACTACAGGTTTAACCAACCATTTAGGAGTGATAGATTTAAAATTTCATCTATATACATTATCGGTTTCCGCATAGCATCCAGAACTTTTAAATTCCTCGCAGTCAACATGGTAGTTTTAAACGAATGTGTAATATTTTATTCCAGAAACAGGATAGGTTATGCACGTTTTGTTTCTTGGTTTTGAACAATTGCATTCGACTTGCAATATTTCGACAACAGCAGAATACAAAAGTATACATGATAAAAACACGAGTGACATTATTTAACACACACACACACACATACACAGACTGAAGCTCAAAGCTAGAATACTCTGATATGAAGAGTTCAACACATAGCACCGTTTGGGATTTAGCCTTATTGATATCTATATTCTGTTTTGTAGAACCAGTCTGTAGCATAGCAAAATATCTATTCGCTTACTAGGTTACAGACTGTCTCATTACAGTTGGCACATTAATGTTTTGCTCAGTTTTATAGGGTAGTTTTTACAATACAATATAATACATTAAGAAACACGCTCTGTATGACACTAAAGTTCACTTGTCAGATGCTAAATCTCATTTTGCCTCTGCATATGATGAACAGAATTAAAACATTTTGAAACAAATTGGAAACAAAAATGTTTGGGAAGAATATTAGTATTAATAAATATATCAATTGTCAATGAGGTTTTTGATTAATAATACGATAATTACATAGCGTTAACAAGATCATTCAGAAATTTAAGCAAAATATATGAACCAACACGGACAGTGGCGTATTTATAATTCTACCGGTTGCTTCCTTGTACAAGTCCCCACACTGCTCAATGAGACATTTAAGACAGAATCAACAGCTTAGCGTGACTTTTGCATCAAGATACAATTACAAATGTCTAAGCTTAATGATGTTCGAATGTAAGCCAATAACGGCAAAGTATATCAAGCCGCAGAGCTATTAGGATACAGTTTCTGTTAATGAAAGGCAAATTTAATGGCTACAACAGCATATTAGTGTAAGTTCCTCTAGTAGTTATCATGGTGGTGGGTTTACAAGAGTTAATGGGAATCCATATCATCCAAATGAATTTGCGATCATAACTGCTATACTGTTCCAAATTAAGTAGAAACTGATAATTATCCGATATTTCTCCGTAAACCATTGGTTTCTTAATTATAATTGACTTCAATTTCATTAACTAGTTTTCAAAATCAAGCCTCTAATCGATTTGCTTCCGCGTCCTTTCTATGTATCCATTTTTTAAATTTTTTTTACTAAAATACTATCGCTGGTTTGGAAGATTCGATCCAACAATATTGTTAACGCTCGCTCTTATTTCGTAAAATGTGCAAAATTCTACTCCGGATTAGCATTATTCCTTACAACTTTTCACAGTGTACACATAATGTTTGTATTTATTATGTAACGAAATGCCCAAGTAAATGCTGAAAAAATGTATTATTATATGAATATGGAATACCCATTTTTTTCTATTATTTAAACGTACAGTGATAATTTTTTTCACAGAATGCCTATGAAATATCATGAGTCCCTTAGTTCAATGGCTACAATCCCAGCCTTTAGGGTTTAATGGATTAATCTCAAGAAGCTAGGTTGTCAGGCCTGTAGCCAGGATGAAGGGGCAACTGGGACAAAGCAAAGGGCATATGGGCACAGGGCAACCAGATATTGTTCTATATATATATAAGTAGCTCGATTAGGCAACTGGGCACAAGCATGGGGCAACTGGGACTACGCCCCTTCTGGCCCCGGCTTGGCTACAGGCCTGTCGGTTGTAGATAAATGTATTCGTAGTTCACACGAATTTACGCCATAGATCCCATCTTTCGTGGCACATCGCACAGGTTAAGGTCACAATACCACAAATAAATGAACCTCATCACAGGACAATACTTACGTACTAATCTAAGCAAGTTGTTTGACAAGGATGTTGTTGTATAAACCACTATCGATATATTCGAGGCTATCTATCTATATTATATATACGTCAGAATTGTCTTTCAAAGACTTCATGTCTTTACAAAATTTCTAATTAAAAAAAGACTTTAATTTTTCAAGACTTGAAAGTTTTTCGAGAACCTTTTTTAAATGCAAAAACATTTCTCACACAGCCTGAGGTTTGACCCGTCTAGCGTGAATACATTTAATACTTTTACTATTCTCAATTAAAATGTTCAAATTTTAAGGTAAGAGGTTAAAAAGGGAAATATTACTGTATTTTTTATTTCCCTACATTCGCCTTGCCAAGCGATCCACTTAAAAAGAACAAGGTGTGTGAAAAAAGAGAATTAAGAGTTGTCGACTCCATTCAACAGAATCATAATATACATTAATATATTAAAATTATATATCATTAAAAACGTTCACTACTTATAAAATTTTAAGAGAGACATTTCTTTCTCAATCTTTAAGAATAAAATTCACACGGTACCATTTTTGTAATTATATATCACCTGATATAGAACAGCACTCGTTTAAGACGAAAAATAATTATTTATCAAAGCATATCTGTCACACATCTAATCTATTCTATACAGTATGATCTTATATTATCTTGGACGTATACATTAGTCCATTGTTTTGCAATAATGTGTGTGCTAGTACATCAAATTAGACCTTTTCTATTCTATAAAGTACAATATTGTAACCTACCTATCATATACTACCAGGTAGAAAAACAATAAAAAATCTACCATTTCCTTATCAAAATACCCAATAACAAACCACCAATTTCCACCAAATTACTAAGGAAAACCTCATCTAATACCGTCTATTTTTAGACGATCTTTACCATATGCATTATCTAACAAGTGATCACATCTGCTCTTCGTTAATCAATAGCTATTGATGTCATTAGTTTTTTTTATCTCCACACCGTTGCAGTCAGTTTGATGAGATAATTTGACGATGTAATGATTATTCGATAATGATGTTTAACTTCGTAAATTTGATTTTTACAACCAAATTCTTTGACACAGTGGTTACTCCTGGCAAATTAGGATATAATCCCTTTTCATTATCTATCATGTATACCTAACTAGCTCTTTGAAACAGAACATTATATTTGTTAATTAAATTTTCTAATGCTAATTACTAGAATTTAAAATTCCTATCTGACACTTATTACATAAATGTTTCTTTAGAGTTTCATTTTAAGAATAAGAAAACGCAGTATGGCATGGATTTTTGAATACAATCTTTTCCTAAATATAGTTATAGAAAACTCAAATACTTGCCCATAATTCTAAATCTAAATAATAAAAAATTCATTTAAAATTATTTAATATGGCTAAGTTTTTGCCTAGCAAATGTTTGAAGATTTCATTAATCTTAAGTTCATATTAATTTCATATGCCAGGAAGCATGCTCCGCATTTCATTTATTTCATTATCAAATCTCTCAGTAATAGTTATTTAATAAACATTATGCAGTATTGTATAAATTGAGCTTAAATATCTGTTAGCATGACACGTGCTGTGGTAGATAGTGTTTTAAACTCCCGGTAATCCCGGTAAATTCCCAGTAAGTAAATTTATACCACATTGATATTGAAATTGTTCCAATCGAAATGAAATTTTAAGATATATTGTAATTTCAATAATATATATAATAACATGATAATTACACATTTATTTCTTCTTTATATTTTTCTTTATTATTTTTTTCCAATTTGGAAATTTACTATATTTAAATCTCTCTCTCTCTCTCTCTCTCTATATATATATATATATATATATATATATATATATATATATATACATTTCTCTGCTAACATTATGCCGTTCTCAATTGGTGCTTTCGAAACTTATGTATTTTCACATCTCATGGGTCTCTTTTAATTGTTTCCTTTTAATACAGGTACACCAAGTTTTTTCCTGTTATTTGAATTTGATGGAGTTTAATGAGATTATTTCTCAATTTGTTTACCAAATCTCACGGGTGACGATTAAGTATTAAGCAAGACCAATTTTGACTTCAAAGCGTCAAATACCAATAATCAATTCCAAACTCTGTCTATATATATTCATGGAATATTCATCTCAAATGAAACAAGTTACGAAAATTTAATGAAAGACATATAGTAGTGGATATATTTTGAAATGCTAGTTACATGCGATTTTTCATGTCTGCTAAACACATAACAGAGATGTTTATTATATAAAAGTATTATCCATTCATTACATTTTTGATAAAACTGAAACATATAATATTTTATGGCGCATAAACTTTCAATATACAACAACTAACATTATTTTGAACATATCTTTGTTGTTTAAAACATTTTTTCAAGCTTTTCTAATTGAAATACTTTTCTTTTTATAAACTATATTGTTCATCCAGCACTAAACCATTTAACTTAACTTTGCATGGGCTATATGGTAATTACATACTTATTTACTTGTTTATTACAGATACAAAAGATTTCTAACGGTTGTATCTCTGTATAACGATCAGTTTCGGTATAACAGACGAGATATCGCTATAACAGAACGTTGTACATGAGTTCGACATGCGAAATTCAGCAGGGAATTTGCATCTACAGCTAATGTAATTCAAAAGTTGCATTAGACAAAGGAGAGAGAGAGAGAGAGAAGCTACTAATTTACAATAAAATATTAGAAAAAAACAACATCGTCCGAATACAGACAAAGTTTTAGATTTCAGACTTGGAATGCTTTTATCGGCTTTATATAAATTTATGATAATATATTTTAATTTGCACTGTCTAGATATTTCTAAGTGTTGAACAATGTATAAATAACTTTTAAGTCCTTAGCCAAACTTGCTAATATTTTAATATACAAGCGAAGAATATTCTGTTTGATAATAAAACAATAATATTGCAAATATTAATGCAGTCCATGTGTTTCAAGAGTGGTCCCATATAGATAAATCCTGCATATATCTATTATTAAGTGAACATCTCAAATTTATGTGACTGTTGTAACCATATCTAAGCATAAATTCATTGTTCAAAATAGTCTAGAAAAATATCATGGATATCAGCAAGAAATTTTCCAAGGCAAGGTAAGAAAATTGTTGGGTAAGTAAAAGAAGTGCTTTTACGTTGACGATAGTGCACGTGTGTGAAGTACAATCGAACCACGTTCACGATGACAAAAATTGTGTTCGTGTGAAAAGTAGTGAGGGTTATACAGAAACTACAGGATCTTATTACTAAGTTATTCGTTTGATTCCCAACTGTGCCAAAAAAAGAACCCTTACCGACTAAAACTACTGACAAAAATTAATATGACTGAACTTATGAGTACAGGATGTTCCGAAAACACGGGCTCAAAAATGTATACGGCCATGATCCTTGTGCAAAATGGACCATAATGGACCCCTATATTTGGGTCGGGAATTAATATCCACAGAGTTATGATTATAAGCAAATAACAAAGCGTGATTGGACAAAAAAGGAAAGTTACTCCCATGATTCACTTAATCGTTCAATGCATCTGGGCTGTATTATCAAGAAACCGGAATCTTAAAAGCTGTGTGTCTCTGGAAGGTGGAAGTTAAAAATTTCGAGCCAATGAAAATTGTGTTTGAAAGTTTGGCCTTTAATTTCCCAACTTCCGCCGTCGCCAATTTTTGGCGAGATGTAAGCAAGCTATTTAAGAACCGAACCAATGACTTTTTCCGTATTAAATTTTTTCCATGGTAAATGGAAATACAAGTCCTGCGACCCACCTATAGTCATAATTCAGAATCGATCAAGGCATAGGCTTACGGAGGAAAAGTTGATGTAAATCATAACCCCTGCCACCGCAATTGGGAGAATATTAACACTAGGTCTGTGGGACCCAAGCTGTGATGTAGAGTTAAAGCCTGTCATTCGGACTAACCCCTCATTAATTTTCTGCGTACGCTACTGGATCAAGGGTAATTTTTCGATACTAACTTTTATTATCAAGCTATTTATTATTTATCTACAAGGACCGACTTGTGAATTTTTGGACCGTAAAACATGAGCGAAATAATAGAATCTTCAAGTATACAGAAGTTTATGATTGCTGAATGGAGGGGCATTGACGGATCCAGTACGAATCGCATAGGTAGGTAGGGTGACGATTTGTATGAAAGTGCGCAAAGTAATTTTAAACTTCATAGGGAGCGTCCGAGTAACGCAGTTGGTAAGACGCCATCTACGAACTCTTACAATAATTTAACAATTATTTCCTAGAGCCCGAAAAAATCTCCCGAA
>QLNU02015360.1:102954916-102991887 GCA_006491805.2 Dysdera silvatica
GGAAGAAAGGTGCGGACGAGACTACCTCCTTTATTCTAGCTATCTTGGTTTCTATGTTCAAAGTTTCCAATGTGCCCAAAATTCCCGGGTTTTTTACAACTCTATATGCTACTACCATCAAAACCGTACATCAGCTTATATATTAAAACTTATATTGTAAGCAAATAGTGTATAGTAAATAAGAAAAGTGGATTTTATTAAATACATTTATTAAAAATAATACATTTATGATAATTTAAAAATGTTAAGGAGGCCACGGGGAGTCTTGAAGGGGACCCCAAGCGAAGAAGGTTTATATTTCATTGATTTAAATAATCAAGTATGTAACTCTATGTTAAATATTTGATGCATATTTTTTATATATGCATATTTTATATTTTATATCTTCTACTCGCAGCACGTCGTACGTCCAAGTATTGCAGTTCTGTTAGGGCAGTTGTCAATTTGTGATTATGTGTTAGTTTTTTTATTATTTGTTTCTCACGTAAGCATGTTTAGGATACTCCCCTCTCCATTGTTGGAAATAAATAAGCAAATATCAAGCCTCCCTCCTCCCAAAGGTGCTTACGTAATACTTGAACGACCTTTAATTAAACATTATAAAAAACAAAGTAACGTGGTAAAAAGACATTGTCTGCGTAATTACAATTACGACAATCCAAAATTTCAAATTATTTAAAAATTAATATAACTACTAGAAAAGAAAACGAATGGATAGAAAAGGAATGGGGTGGAGGCGAGATTGATGGGACAGTGGGTGTTTTTTGTGCCAAGAATTAGAACAAAAAAAGCAAGAAATAATATGGAATATAGGGGCCAAGTATTATTTTACACTGATCATTTTGAATTTTAAAAATATGCAATAACTTGTCATCAAAGACAACGTTAATTATGTATTTTTAGTGATATAATAAACGAATTAATAAATTACGATTAGTAAAACGTAATCTCAAACGTATCATATATATCATATCCCAAAACAAATCATATCGCAGACTATGTTCGTGATAAAACAAATGTGAAACTAACAAATGAAGATTGCGTAAGGCTTTTGTGCATACGAAAAACGAAAGGGAGAAACGCCGGTTTCGAGTTTGTGCGCCACTCACGCCTTCGTGTCTGGTGAATACAATGATTGTATCTAGCATTTGTATCCTTCCATAGCCAGCTCCTTAGCAGCTCGCTGTTTCTGCGCTGCTGCAACACAGGCGGCCAGCAGATATGCTATTTATAATTTCGGACCGTTTATTGAAATGCTTGAACTGACAGCGATCATTTTTGTGGCATACTTCAATCTAAGTTATCCAATTGCAATAAAATAACAACAATAAAAATATTAACATAATTGTTTTATACGCACACACATATTAACACGACCGTCTTGTCACTCCTTCAAGTAGGTCACAATCAATTGAGCTCCCGTTCGCCGATAACCCCACTTGTTAATCAGCGGAAAATGGCCCCCCTCTTGTGCGGTACTCGGTCAACGCCTCGAAACGGTGGAAAACCGATTAGCTTGCCTTCAACGAATAGAATCAAAACTTGGGCAAATCGAAAACAAACTCGAAAAGCTAAAAGAGCTGGAAGAAGTAACACAAAGCCTCAACTTCATGAATAACAAGTTTGAAGAGATGAGGGAATTGTGTCTTGACCTGAAAAGGGAAAACTGTCGCCTTTCCGCAGAAAACGATGCTCTGAAAGACAAAGTAACGGATCTGGAATACACCTTGGATGAAATCGACAGCTATAATAGGAGAAACAATATTGAAATCCGTAATATTCCTGAGAGCAAAGGTGAATCTACAGATTTGATCCTGAAAAAGATTGGTAAAGTTCTAAACATCGAACTAAATACTTCCAATATGGAAGCATCTCATCGAGTCCTCTCTTCTCAAAAATTCAAGCCCATTATAGTTCGATTTGTAAATCGCCGCACTAAAGAAACCATTATCGCCACAGCCAGGAAAAAAAGAATTACATCGAAGGACCAGGGATTTTCTGGAGAAGTGCAGCCAATATTCATAAGTGAACAATTAACCCAAAGACGGAAACAGCTATTCGGAGCCGCCCTCGAAGCAAAACGTACACATGGCTGGAAACACCTGTGGACTTCTAATGGAAAAATCCTCAGCCGATACACGGACGGAAGTACCATTCTCCAAATAACGTGCCGTAATCTTAAACATTTCAACATTGTCGACCAGCCTTCGGACCCATCTATCCGGCGTCAATGATCCGTGTGGGGTGCTTCCGGATTTAAAAGATGGCTTTCTTGTTTTTACCTTTATCGCGCGCTTCTTTTCTCCTTCCTTCGCTATGGCTTCTCGGTTTCTATCTCCCTTATCTATTAATTGTCACTATCACTGTGCGGGCGATTTGCAAAGCATATTAGGTAATTGCAGGGACGACCTAAGCGTCCTGCACATCAATATCCGTAGTCTCCTTAAAAACTTAGATCTAATCTCGGAGTTGCTCATGACTTCAAAAATTCCTTTCAAAATTATTGCATTAACCGAAACCAGAACTCTTTCTCAAATCGACGCTAAATATTTAAATCTAGATAATTACCGTCTAGAACACGTCTCCAGACCAGACAGCTCTCACGGGGGTGTAGCCATTTACGTGCATAAAACGGTTAATTACAAAATTAAAAACGTCGGCCCAATTGATTCCTGTGAATCACTCTTTCTGGACATAAATACTTATTCCCCCCTGAATACAGTTTCTGTGGGTGTTATTTATCGTTCACCAAACAACAATGCAGCCGACTTCCTTAAAGCACTTGAAATTTCTTTTTTCCAAAATTTTTCAAAATCGAATTTAATACTTTGCGGTGATTTTAATATAAATTCGCTCGAGAACACCCCTATTAACCGTTCTTTATCTAACATCCTCGCTTCCCACGGCTGCATTCCCTTCATTAATAAAGCTACCAGAGTTACAGACGTGTCAAAAACCCTCCTAGATCATATTTATTCCAACATCACCGACTATCCATTTCAGGCAGGCATAATTCAAACGGGAATCTCAGATCATTTTCCGGTATTTATTAAAATATCGAATTTACTACCAAGATGCACTATTGATCGTAAAACCCCGAGAATTTCCTACAACCTAGAAAAAGTTTCCTCACTACTCAACAATGCAAACTGGCTTGACGCGATGTACAACAGTTTCGATCCCAACGAGGCTTACAATATTCTCACAGAAGGGGTAACTGGGGCTTTAAAAAATTCCGAATATTTAACTAATAAGTCTTATAAACGCACTCCAAGAAAGCCTTGGATCACAGGAGGTATCCCGAAATCCATCATCAATAGGGATCGGCTTCATGCTAAATACAGGAACAGTCCTTTTGACCCCCTTTTAAAATCAAAATATGTTTCTTATCGAAATTTGTTAACTACAATCCTGAGAGTAGCCAAAAGGAACTACTTTGATGCGAAGTTTAAAATCTCACTCGGAGACAACAAATCTACGTGGAAAACAATTTACGAGGCCCTAAACCGCAAAAAATCAAATAATCTCCTCCCCACCAAAATCAATGCCTTTGGCACTGAGCTCCACACAACTAATACAATAGCCAACGCCTTCAACGAACTTTTTGCAAACGATCCCCCCCTCCCAACAGTAGTCCCACTCCCCCGCACCACTCAGAAGTTTTTGAACCCTTCCCCGCCGCCGGGTCTTCTTTCTTCCTTAAACCATTGAGCAGAAACGAGGTCAAGCGTTCTATTAATGCTCTTAGTTCCAAGTCCACAGGTCTCGATAATATCCCGCCGCATATTGTTAAAGCCAACCCAGATTTCTTTGCAAATGCTATTGCGCATTTAATCAATATCAGCTTCAATAAGGGTATTTTCCCCTCGAAGCTTAAGATGGCTAAAATTATTCCTATATTTAAAAAAGGCGACCCATCTGACATTCAGAATTATCATCCTATTTCTATCCTTCCAGTTATTAGCAAAATTTTTGAAAAGGCTTTACACAGTAGACTTGAATCATATTTCGAAAGTAAAAACTTACTTTACAAACATCAATTCGGCTTTCGAAAACACAGGTCAACAACTACCGCCCTCCTTAATATCAAAGAGATGATTTCTGACGAAATAGACAAAAGCAATTTTGTAATAGGAATGCAAATAGATCTCCAAAGAGCGTTTGAAAATGTTAAGCATGACATTTTACTGACGAAATTAGAACGGTATGGTATTCGGGGTACACCTCTAAAATTACTGAAATGCTACCTTTTCAATAGGCAACAGCAAGTTTTCATAGGTAAAACTCCCTGAACTCGCAAAACTATTTCTGTTGGTTGTACCACAAGGAAGCTGTTTAGCTCCGCTATTCTTCCTTCTTTACATCAACGATTTGCCCCAAGCTGTCCTGAATAGTCAGCTGTTTCTTTATGCTGACGACGCGACACTTCTGGTATCGGGAAAAAATATCGAAGAAACAGTGCAAAAAGTCAACCAAGATTTAGATAACATTTCACGTTGGCTTTACGTTAACAAACTAGAGCTAAACATTGCAAAATCTAACTACGTTATCTTCCATTCCCGGCAAAAAATATTACCTAACAGTTCTCCTATTACTTTCCGCAACTCCATCCTTCAGGAAACGAAATCAGCCAAACTTCTTGGAGTAATTTTCGATTCAAATTTAACCTGGAAAGAACACATTAACGATCTCACCAATTCTCTTAGCAGTCTCCTGGGAATTTTTTCGAAACTCAGACATGTCGTTCCTCAATATATCCTAATGATTCTTTACTATTCTTTATTTTATTCAAAACTTACCTACTGTCTTGAGGTCTGGGGAATCACATATTTTACTTCCCTTAGGCAATTGATAGGAACGCAAAAAAAAAAGCTTATGCGAATAGTTAACTTTGCAGGCTTCCATGAACACGCTGGCCAACTTTTTAAATTATGGCGCATTCTTCCTTTCACTCTCTTAGTAAAATATAAACTTGCACTCCTTATGTACAAAGTCACAAAAGGTGACCTAGTTTTACCTTTCTCCATCTCACAGACGACACATGATTACAATACACGTCACCAGGACGATATCAGGCTACCGCGGACTCGCACAAACTATAAAACACACAGTGTCTCCGTTACGGGTTCTAAAATCTGGAATTCGATCCCTCAAGAATTTAAAGCCCTGTCTTTTCTCACCCTTAAAGCCAAAATCTTTGATTAGTACTTAAATCAAGTATGCTCTGCCTGCTACTTCTGCCTTCCCACTCTTTCCTTTTAGTTTTCAGTTCTTCCCCCTCCTCTGCTCTCCCTGCTCTTCCTTTTCCATTTTTCTTTTGTCTGCCTTTCCCTTTAAAAGTCCTTTAAAACTGCACCCGCAACGGTCAACTCAAAATTCATTTACATTTTTCTACTATTTTTGTTTCTCCTACTTCTTCTCTCGGTACAGGCTACAAGGAAAAACATTCTTACTCTGCAGCCCACAAAGATTCCACCTTTGGACTTCAACCTTCACTTGTAACGTCTTCGAGTCAAGACTCTGCTCATAAACTCTGTAAATGTGATATACCTGCGAATGTAAATCTCTTAATAACAATGCGGATTTGTACGCGCGAATCGATATCGTTATTGTTTCTTGTTGAATACGAGAAATCCCTTGCTTTGTCTTCCGGAAAGAGAGCCCCGTTACTAGCATCGCTACTGCTCTCTTTCCATTTCCCAAGCAAATCGTTTGTATGGTCTCCTGATGTACATAATAATAAGGAATAAAGTATTACTTACTTACTTACTTACTTTTCTTTGTAATGAAAAACTGGTTGTTGCGCAAAGTTGGAACTTAAACACCAGCCAACACTGCAACCTAGTATTTTCATCTTTTTGCATTTAAAAACTGCTTGGTTGTGAGAGTGGTGATGGCTTCAGCTCATGTCCAAAAACTGAACATTTGATAATCGTAACAAAAAACTATTTGGAACAGCAGACGGAGGGAGAACTGGTGGGGTGATAACCCCCATTGACCTTTTCTTTTCCTATACACAATTAAATTTCGATGGCCGAAACCCTTCCCACTCGTAGTATTGCCATAACCCCTTATAAAATGTTTGCGTACGTTACTGAAACATTGTATTTTCTTTCACTTTATCCAACGGATACACTGAACACAAGACACATCACGAGTTCTAGTGGCACAAAGTGAATATTACTTTTTGTATCGTACAAAAATACGTATTAATTAACTGTGGCGGGACCCGGATATCACCCTGTGTTTCTCCCTCCCTCCTATACTCTGGTCTTGATAAGATGGCTAAATTTGAATTTAATTTTTAACTTTTATTGCTTTTCTCAAGTCATTACAGGATCTGAGAAATAGGGGGAAATCAATGATAAGGTTTCTAAAAAAGTACTCGTGTACTGAGAAATGAACAAATACTACGTTTTGTACTAAAAGGTACTAGCAACTTGCACTGAATTGAACTAGCAACTTGCACTGAATTGAACTAACAACGTTGAACCTTATTTTTTAGGACAAGTAGCTTAACATAATATGCATTAGCATCGATACCTTAACATCAAAGAAGACGCAAATTACATACAATAAAGTTCGCCATTAGCGTAAGTGAACTAATGACTACTCAAATAAAAAAAGAATACGTAAAGGACATTATATTAAAATAAAGCAGCAGTTTACGGCACTCTACTCGAAAGTGAGAAACGTCGGAAATTTTTTGAATGACCATTTTTCTGCAGATTAAAGAAAATGCTTTTATGATTTTATAACTGTACTTGTTAGTCTTAAAAACTTACTTTTTCACTAGATGTGAATCATACTTTCATTACATGAAATCTTCATTATCTCTGTATATTACTTTCATTTGCTTATAATCATTATTCATTAAACTCAATTAACTTAAAAAGAAACATGTACTTAGAAAAATGGTGTTGACATTTTTGCTATTTAATATTTATGGCAGATGACTTATAATTTAGTTTTGATAATGCTAATTGATCCAAGAAAATCACCAGAAAAATTACAGTAGTTCTAAGATTATCAATTTACAGTATTTTTCATACAACAGGAATGGATAATTTACCTTTGATCTAACGGCTTCAATCCGGGCTTTATAACAAAATTCTAGAAGAGCCACGACCATTGCCAGCACAAGACCACCAATAAGAATGTAAAAACATCCAGCCACATTGCTTAAGGTCAGTTCATTTTGCGAAGATTCCTAATAATTAAGAAAAAATCATATTTATTAAGTAATTATTTTACATAACTATCTCCAAATTGCGAATACTTTTACGTGACTTGTGTTATTGATAAATTTTACATTTGTACACTTTGCCTTGTTTAATTCTCGGGAACGAGAATTCTAGAAACCACATAATGGCCCGTGGTGTACCTGCAGAAGCTTCGTATTGTGATAAACTCAGCTTTCGGCACGCTCGTTATCATTTTCAATACAAATAAATGAAGCAAAATGCAGTTAAATTGCGATTTGTGTTTTATTTTTTCTGTCCAGAACCGAATACTTTACTGAAGAACTACGCATCGGACTCTTTGTCTCATTTTTTGTACATATGGGCGATACTCCTTCTCCAGCGCGAATCGGTGGTACTTGCAATCGACATGAGTGCTTGTAAATACACTACATTATCAAAAGTATTCGGCACACCAAAATATTTTTAAAAAAATAACTTTCCCATAACAATTATTAGTTAATCCGCCATTTACTTATATGGCAACGGTAACACATCGAGGCAAACTCTCAACCGACTGCTGGAAGGTCTCGACAGGGATGACTCGCAATTTGTCTTGCAACCGCAGCCTGAGATGAAGCTGAAGAGAATCGGCACATGTGATTGCGTATCCGACGCTCCAGTTCATCCTAAAAGTCTTCTATTGGTTTGAGATAACAATTTGGAGGAAGGTAGTCCACTTTATTTGAATTCCACTTCAGATTTTATGATCTGTGGTACAAGAACCAACGGACCAGATCCCATCCACAGAAAACTACTCCATACCATAATTTCTGTCGCCAAATTTTGCAGCTGAAAAAACAGACTGACAAAAACAGTTCGCCAAGCTGTCCAGACAGCCTGATCTGTGGCTTACGCAAAGCAGTTCTAAAACAATAATTCAGTCTGCATTACTTTCTGCGAATATATGTGGTTGTAACTGAGCCACCACCGCGACACTTTCGATTTCAGGAGCGATAAAAACGGCAGTGGGCAAACGATGTTTTTTAACAGTTCTTACCAGGGTTTTACTGTTACGACACTTCAGATTTTATAACCTTACTTAACATAATTTTTGTTGTAGCTTTACCATCCTATTTCCATCTCTTCACGACATCGCTTGCAGTCGGCTTTGATATATCTGGTTGATCTGTAATACTCCGTATCTAAACATTACTTTAATGAGGGCCCATCACCATCCAATGCTCAAAATCAGAAACTTTACGTTCACGCATAGCCTTCCTTAATATAATTTTATTGTAGTTACCATCCTATTTCCATCTCTTCACGACATCGCTTGCGATCGGCTTTGATATATCTAATTGACCTACCGTGCTCCGTATCTAAACTTTACTGCAAGGAGGGCCCATCACCATCCAATGCTCAAAATCAGAAACTTTACGTTCACGTGTAGCCTTCCTTAACATAATTTTATTGTAGCTTTACCATCTTATTTCTATCTCTTCACGACATTGCTTGCAATCGGCCTTGATATATCTAGTTGATCTGTGATGCTCCGCATCTAAATATTAATCGAATGATGGCACGTCACCATCCAATGCTCAAAATCAGAAACTTTACGTTCACGCGACATATCTATGTAAAACTTACAGATAACACGACAGACTACTTCAGTTTTATATACTTGCCTCATCATTCACAACGTACCTTTTCGTGCATGTATTCCATAAGTGTAAGCAAAAAGTTCATAAGGGGGAGTTACAGGCTTATAATGGGGTTATAGTGTTACAACTCCATATATTCATATGCATATATACAAAATTGCATCTCAGTGGGAGGTTATGATTCCATCAACCCTCTGTATACGCCACTGACATGTTCATGGCACTTATTCAAACTGTTAACAGTATCTAATATAATACCAATTGTAGTCCAGCGTACAAGCAAATAAATGATTAGCCACATTTCAACCAGTTTTTTGAGTATCTTTCGGATGTAGCCAAAACAACCAGCCAATTAAACAACAAAAGCGGCAGAAGACAAATATCGCATTGGTTGATTTGCCAATCCAAACAACTAAATGGAGGTTCGAAAGGGCTTACTTCTTCATCACTTTTATTTTTTACTTTATAAAACATTACTACGTACTAATAATGCAATAAAAGTCAAAATGACTTAAAGTAAAGCAACCAGTTTTATTAAGTTATAGAAATGCCCTGAAAAAATAGCAGTGACGCAAAAGTAAGTTCATATAGAACAGGCACGCGTACCCTTATTTAAAATTAAAAGGCGTGAATCAAATTATTTTCTTATCTAGCGAACCTATTTATCGACAGCTTTATTTAAATGGCAATGAAGATTAAAACGGCAACTATTTCCCCCCTTCTCAAACCGGTTATGGAGCAAATGGTGGAGAAACAATTTACCGCCCACATAAATGCCGGAAGAAGTGAAATCCATTAAAGGATTTTTCACTTAAACCAGAGAAGCCTTTGAAACTCACGAAAACGTCCTTTCATTTCTAGCTGATGAAAATCCTGTTGCTATAGTTTCAGATATCCTGCAACTTAAGGGTAAAGTTCCAACTCTTAGCAAACGCTAATTCCTATCCTTTGGTAAATAAGGACCCAACGGGGAACATTAAAAGATACGTAACTGTGGACGGCAATTCGTATTGCATAACGGCAAGAATGTGAATCAACTGCATTTAGAGTTAATACCTTTCCCCCTCGGCTAATTCTTATCTATAGATTTTTCAGCGTTCATGAAAAACTTCTTCGCCGTTGGTGCATTGTAATTTTAAAACTGTCTTTCGCACGAGTAAGTGTCAATTTCCTTAGGAGTTTCATCCAAATGTATCCAAATGTATCCATCATGTACAAAATTCCTGAAATGAACACGATTTTTTTCATCTAAATATATAACGATTCAAGAATCGCAACGGCCCTTCTTCAAATGGCTTTATAGACGTTCCGTGGGTAAGCAAATTCAAAGATAAAAATCTCCAAATATATTCCAACATATAGCTATAAATGACTACAGATATTCTAACCAGATAACTAACTGTAAATAATATTATTTTAATTTATACATTTATGGATTACATGCACGAAGAAGCTAGCAGTATAAACAAGAATGGATATAGTAACTTCAAAAAATCATAGAAAACTGACACATTTTGCAAAAAGAAAATACTGAATTCATAAGCAATACCTTTGCCATAATTTTATTTTAAATCACTTGGTCTTACTTTGTCCAGTCCCTGATTCATTTCTGGCAAAATTATATCCTTATCATAACATGATGATTCTAACTCCCATTCAATGCATTACATAATGGCATGTGCTTGTAGTATGGACATAGACGCTGTGGAAATCCCCCTAATTAAATGTGACAGGTTCTGCCTTATCAGAATTATTATGTTATTGGAAACTGAAGCGGAATATGTTATAATGACATCAACGGAAATGTGGAAAGCCATAAGAATACAGATCCTCAAGTCATTCTCGTCTACTACTGAGGAGGTTTTTCTACAGGGCAGTACTTTCCATACAATAAGGATCAAGTACCACTTTTGCGTTTTCGTCATAACGGTATACCCCTCTTCTTAAAAGTAACTTTAAGTGGAGAATTTTATTAATGCCATATCATCTAGATTAATAATAAATATAAAATAGTATATTTATTCATTAATCTATAACAATTATGCATTATAGTAATTAACAGCTTAATTAAATTAAAATTATTAACGATCTACGTAAAAAGCTTATTCCTTGTTCTCGCCAAAACCCTTTCGCACACCCTCGGGAGATGTCTGGCATTGTTTCTTAGATAAATGGGTCAAAGCAGCCTAATTAGGAAAACGTTGGAAATAACTCGATACCACCAAATATGTTCATAACAGATAACAAACTGGGTAAGGAAATGGGAAATGCGATCTGCAGAATACCACTCTTCATTACTGGACCGAAATGGCAATAAAATTAAATGCTTTCGAAGTACTTTATTAATGAAAATAGCGTAATCCTTATTCCTGCAAGAACACACTAATTCGAGGGAGACAGTTAATTTAACGAAAACCGTCAAGTTTGTTAGTAAATTTTACACGTTCTTCAAAATCTATGATTAAGTTGCGAAGTTTGGAGAAAGTGCAAGAAATTTTCTAAAGTATTGGAGTTTGGCTCCAAACCGATGCTATTGATTATATAAGTTAATTTGCGGGCAAACAACAACAAGCCATATTCATTGGCGCACTCAATGCCGAAAAGTTATACAAAAGATTTTAACGAGAGCTGAAAGTTCATAAATGTAACGAAGCAATTTTAATATACACACACACACACATATATATATATATATATATATATCACTTTGTCTAGTCCCTGATCCATTTCCTGTAAAATTAAATCTTATCGTAACATGATGATTCTAACTCCCATTCAATGCATTAATGGCATGTGCAGTAGGTCATAGCTGTGAAATCCCCCTAATTAATTAACCAAAGAAACAAATTCGGGCCTAACATACAATTTTTGGACATCAATATAAGCATTAATAATTGTGCTTTAATCACTGGTATTTATTACAAAAGAAAAGATTACAGTTTTAATATCAATACCCTTATGCATTGGGATTCTAATATTAGCATTCCAGTCCATATAAATATAATTTTTACGCAAATTTCTCGCATTAAAAAAATCTGAAATAATAAAATAGAAACTGCTAAAGCCATTACTCAACTTACTAACACTCTTGCAAAAAATAACATTCCAAAAAATTTCCATTTAAGTATATCTTGCAATGTCGTGCAAACCCAGTTTCGTAATATACCCGCTGTATATGCTCTTACAAGCTCATTCTTCCTTTCTCCTATTTCAAGGTCGATATTTAGGTCTTTGGAAGCAGGCAGTCAAAGCAGAAAAAACATTGTTGACTTCAATTAGGTCGTACTTTTCCATCTTTTTTCCTACGTATTGAGAGGGGGTATTAGAGAATTATCGACATTACAATAATTTGAAATTTATATCTGAAACTGTTGCTGGAAGGAGCACTAAACAACACGCTGTAGTGGAAAAACTTGTTCCCGTAAATTAAGGCGGGGGTTGGGGAGACAAAGAAGTTTGAGTAGCCTGTGCTGAGCGAAGGTTTTCTTTTACCTGTTGTCGTGTGTCAGTGTATATTTATATCTCTTCAATCCAATTTCTATTCCGTTTATTATATCCATATCGTATAATTTATAACATGGCATGTCGGGGAATCAGGAGGTATTTGCTGTCAAGAATACTTCCTTCAGAAACATGCCATATATGGAAATATCCTATGGGCGATTCCCCTTGAAAAAGAGCCTGTAGGGTGTTTCAAACACTTCATTTCATTTGTCCTTGTTTGGCTGGTTTGGCTTTTCATTTTTGTATCCTATTTGCTTTGCTTTAATAATTTAATCCTTTGGTTTTCAAAAACGTGCAAGAACCCGCTTTGGATTACCATATATCGTCCAGCATATAAATAAAATTATTTTGTGTATATTTCAATGTTTCTCATTGTTCTCCATGTCTCAACTTAAAGCGTTTTTAATATTCAGATCTTTGTCGGACTCATGCACCATCATGCGCAGTTTCACAATGGTGTTATATTTCATATTGCACAGTCTTGTGTTTTATCATTTAAAGGCTACTTTCTATATATTTATTCTATAAATGTGTTTTCAAATAAATATATGTGTGTCATCATCATCATCATCATATTCAACCATTATCTATCCACTGCTGGATGAAGGTCTCTCCAAATGCTTTCCACACAAGTCTATCCTGGGCCATTCGTTTCCACGTCACCCCAACCTGTTTTCTTATTTCATCCACCCATCTAGTTTGAGGACGTTTTCTAGGTCTTCGGTGGTCTCTTGGAATCCAGTTCAGAATTTCTGTTGTCCATCGTTGATCAGTTCTTCTTGCAATATGCCCAGCCCATCGCCATTTCAGCATATTCATATATAGCAGCAGCATTTTCATATATATATTTGGACTTTTAGTCGAAATATATCTAAGGTGACAAATAGTATTAGTGTAATCGTACCTTCGTATCTCCGTTTCTGCATTCACTACGATCATACCACCATTTATTCTCCAATCTCGCTAGATCACCTTTCTCTTTTAAGGAAAGAACGGCTAAATTTAGCTGGTCCCTGAAACAGAAATAGAATAAAATTTGCCTTTTAACAATGGAATTCAATTTATGCTGTATCTAGAACCATAAAAATGCTATAAAAATGTTTTTCTTTACATAACAGAAAACTTTCAACTTTTTTCGGTTTTTCCAAGCTGAAAATTGAGTAAATAGAAATACGGAAGGAAAAATAAACACATGGATATATTCATTTTGCTGATTCTTGTTGAACAAAAAGGGTAGGTGATTTGGTTAGGGGGAATTTATTGGTGTGTGAGCCCGAAAACTATGCTCGTTTGTTTTTTTATTTTTTTATTGCTCATTATGACACGCTTCAATGCATTTCTTTACATATTTACCATCATTAGGATTTAAGAGTTTCTCCTCTTGTAAGAACAGGTTCTATTTACTCTAGTAGTAGACTTAGGCCATACACTCACTAGAGCTCAATCCTTATACATTTTGGTATAGCTAATATGTTGTGCGTCGAATTTATGTGAAAAAGTGAACGAAAAATTTCCAATTTTTCTTTCCAAAAATTCTGATTTTTCATTCACCATCTAAAATTTCGTCCATAGAGTTGACGGATCGATTTAATGGAAGAGGTCAAGACAACGGATAGAGGATCTACATGTAACAATCTCTTTATGAAAAATTTTCAGTTAACGTCGCTTCCCTATGTTATCTTGCATCAAGGATCATCTTGGACATGAAAACAAATTATACATGGTGCAGATGCTTTTTTATGTTGTGAAATAATGAAGAGTTCACAGTCAAAGAAATGGCCAATTACCTGGAAGCTGAAGTCTACTACTGCGTTAAAAATATCGTAAGCCGGCGTGAGAAATTCCAAAATCGTGGAGCCTCCGCACAAAAATATCATGAAGTATGTCATAACGAAATATAAACTTTTAAAACACACTTTTAATGTTCATAAGCTAAAGAAAAATGACTCTTGAGAGATCTTCATAATTGTAAAGCCCCGTTCTATATATACTTAATGAAATAGAATATATTGAATCATAAATAATATTGTAATGATCACTGAGGCTTCAATAGTAAGATAAGACTTCATAGAACCGGAAAAACTAGATAGTGTAAAAGATAGAGAGTTACTAAATAAATTCGGTATAATCGAATATAACAATCCTTGTACAATATATATTTAGTTTTTAATATTTAGAGTTAGTGAATAACAGTTTTAACACATACGTTTTAACACAAACTATAGCTTTTTTTTGTAAAGAAGAAAAGAGACACCGTCGTCCTGAGACAAACTGGAGACCTTCCTTATGAACCGGGGTAGCCTAACTCGCTTGGCAACCGAAACATGAGAACCATGCTCCTTTTCTTCGTATACAATTTGTCTCAGCACCAGGGTTACAAACCTTAAGGGGTCATAGTATTCATCAAGGTGAACAATATTTGTCATAGAACCTAAGGTCGCAAACCACTCACAGCGCCAGTTCTAAAACCGTCCAGCATGCACAAATATTTACACACGGTGCGTGAAGAGCGCCAGATACTACTCAGGTCAGCTGATCAAGTGTATAGTTGATTAGGATAAAGCATATTGCGCTTCTCATGCACTGGTTGTAAATATTTGTGCATGCTGGACGGTTTTAGAACTGGCGCTGTGGGTGGTTTGCGACTTTAGATTCTATGACAATTATCGTTCACCTTGATGAGTACTATGACCCCTCGGATCTTGTCGCCCTGGTGTTGATAAACCCTATATAATATATTATTACACTTCTCAGGGTTAACATAATTGTCAATAAGTCAATACATGACTAGAAACATGTCTACGGCATGTGTTGTTTATTGATAACTATGTCAACTCTGAGAAAAGTACTAATATTTTATAAAATTTACATACGAAGAAAATAAGAATCGTCTCGTTTCCAAACAAGATAAGACTCCAGAAGCCACGAAGGACCCTAGTTCAATTCCGGGCCGTACTGTGTCTCTTTCTTTCTTACAAAAAAAAAAAAAAAGCTCTCTCTTGAGTTAAAATGTTGCCATCAAAGCTGTCATCTATCGACGGAAAAATTACAGAAACATGACCCAGTGGTTTCATGTATTGAGTTATTGGAAATTGTATTAATACTGAAAATGGTAATAATAATATCTTACAAACAATATTTAGAGTAACGAAAACATTCTTATTTCTTACATTGTCGAGCAATTTTATCATAATTAATAACTTGGCAATAAATTTGTAAAAATATGTATGTGTATGAATCTATTTTACTGCATTACAATTTACGGAAAGTATTGGCTCTTACCTTATTAAAGGTAAATTATACCATTACCAAAAATGCAGGCATTTTGTAGATTATATTGTGAAGTAGAAACCTTCCCGTCTCCTTTCACGAATCTCTTACTACTAATAGTAACCCATAAAATGTATTAGATTTCCTACGTCATATAATCAGCGGGGGTATTTCCTTTCATCGTAATTCAATAGTGCCCATTTCTATGACATATGAGATAGAGTATTTCTGTAAGTAAATTATTGCAACGTGATATCGTCGTCCCTAAATGTAATGTATTATTGTAATTTTGTAGCAATACCCATTTTAGGGAAATTAAAGCAAGAACTACAAATATTATTTATTAAAACGTGTGAATCTTTTACTTCTTAATAGAAAGTTACACATTGTTTTTAATATTTGAGGATTTAAAAAATGAATTAAAAAATATTTGGTATATCATTTAATTTTTTATATATGATTTAATTTTAAACTGGTGTCCAAAATTAAGGTTACATTCAATGTTATTTCAATGGGAGAGGTACATATTTTGCTCTTTAACTCTCGTTGTACTTTATTTATAAAAAAATCATTTTACAGAAAATTAAAGGACTATAAACACTTAACAGAATTACAATAAATCAAATTTTTCAGGAGATTTTTATGAAGGAGAATCCACGATCAAAAATGGTACATAAATTAAAGGTAGAAAACAAAAATTTGTAAAAAGCAAATTTAGGATAACAAATTTGCTTATATAAACATTAATAACCATTTTTTAATAATTCAGCAAATTCATGTAAGAAAATTTATTGTTCTGAATCAGTTTTTTACGAATTTTCCGTTTCGACTTTCAATGTTTGCATTAATTTTAATAATGGATTCTCCTTCATGGGATGCCTGAAAAAATTTTATTTGTTGTGATTCCGTGAAGTATTTACCACTCTTTAATTTTCTGTAAAGCGATTTTTAGTACATCGAGAGTTAAAAAGCAAAACATATACCTCTCCCATTGAAATAACATTAAGTGCACTCTTAATTTTGGACATTAATTTGTTATTCTAAAGAATGTATGCTTGTACGATATTTGTACAATACATATTTATATACATTCTTGAACCACTTTGTAAACCATGTAATGCATACTGAAACCTGAATAAAAATTCAGTAGCTCAATTTGCGTTTCACGGTAATATCTGTCGTCCGCTGAGTTTTCTAATATACTTTTATGATTATGAAAGTGTTTGCTTAACATATTAAATTTTCCTCGCACTCTTCCTTAATGCTTACTTGGGCTAATTTTCTGAATTAATACTTAATTTAACACTGCGGAAAAATATGAATAGCTGCCGACCCACAAAGGACCCAGCTGCTGTTAAAGCATGTTGTAACAGATTAAGTGTTTATTGAACGACGCGAATTATAAGAAATGCTGTGAAAGCAGTTTAGCTTCTTAATCACACAGTAAATGCTGTGGAAGAATCTAATTTTCTAGTCGGTTGTTCATATTAGTCTTGAACACATTTCCATGGGTTTCGCTTCGAAAGGTGAATGTAATCAAAGGAGAAAACAATACTTATTCACTTTGAAAATACTTCCTGACAACCTATTAGAAGCCATTTTATCCATGCATTGTCCAATCATCGACACTGTCTAAATATCGGCTATTACCAATTCATGATCGAATTGGAATGTATGTAAAATATAGAATACGAATATTTGCAAACACATCGTGGTTTGAATGATCCATTAAATCGTCGTTTCCAGCTCATATAACCCTGTAATCATGCATCGTAAAACAGCGATATACTATAGTGATGGACTTTCATTCAGGAAGTTATAAATTGTATTGGACCAAAGATTAAGTGCCTTCTTGTGTAAAGCAATTTGAATCACTAATGCCGTATCTTAAATTATGCATCTGCTTGGCAGCAGCTCATCAGAATCATATATAAAATTTATGATGCTAAAAATGCCTTTCAGAATCTTAGAAAAGTTATCATATTCGGTATACCATACTATTTCCAATTTTTGAAGCGTAAAGGCGCATTATAAGAACGTTATACCTGCGAACAATCTAAAATATTTATTTCTAACCTATTCCCCTCATCATGTGTCAGGTGCCGGGGAATTACTGCCAAATGTGGCCATAGAATCGAGCGAATTTCGGTTCGGTCTAATCTTACGAATGATATTCGGAGGGACAGAATTACAATTAATCTCGCAAACTTGCCCAAACTGCATTGAATTGTTACGTTAAGTATTACGCGAAATTAAACGCAGGTTCGAAGCACGCTTATCGCCGCATATGTAGCCTCGGTCTCATCTACAATCCATTAAGAAGTTTTGACAGATCATGAATTGCTTCCCTATGAAATTACCTCGCTATGCTTGGCTAAGATTCCTGGAAATGTTAAGGCCTTCTGCAAAACTATTCGACTATTCTCTTTTCCCTACCCACAATCCTCCCCCTCAACACAAACTTTTCCAAAAATCTTCTCTTCAATCCCACTTCCAAAACGCTGGAAACTATGGGCATTTATTCTCTCTCTCTCTCTCTTTTTCACCCTCTCTTGTTAATAGTAATAAACTTTAAGAAAATCTTAAACTCTCTCAAATTTACATATAAACTATATTCTTCTAGTAAATATCAACTATTTTACTATGTGAAAACTTAGTTTAGGACATATTCATTTTATTGGAAAGACTCGTCTTATTGTGCTAAGGCGCAAAATCTTATCCATGACAATGGCTTTCATTTCTTCTACCTTTTTTTTATCTTTTTAATAAAACACGTCCCACATAGACATTGGTTTATAAATATTCAAGCTTTCTTGCTTACTGAAAAAAGACAATATGATATATTTTCATGTTTAAAAAAATATTTAGGTTTGAATTAGGTAGAAAAAATTACCAAGAATATTTATCTATTAACACCTAGAAATTATCTAATAGCATTTAAAAATAAAATTAAGAAAAATATCGCTATACTGGTTAGGAGGATAAACTGAAATAAGTATTAATATATGTAAATTTAAAAATTATACACTGATTTTTGTAGTAGTATATTCGAAGATTCGAAAAGTTCTTTCTTACGATTTATTAAACTTGAAAAGGATACCCTTTGTGACTGCAAATCCTCTTGCACATCGAAGCTATGCTCACGCCCTCATCCACAAGAAAGTAGTACATAGTCATATTAAAAGGCATTTCTCACAATATTTAAAATTATTGAAATTATCCAAATTGATGTTAAATCTAACAATTAATGTCATTCTTATATATTCAAACGGGATTTGCAGTAACTTACATTTTGACTTTGAAAAAGCGTAATCTACTGCAATTTATGATATTTTTAACGTCTCAAATAAACTATTATTTGAGTTATTTGGGAGGAATGAGTTTTAGTATGGCCCACGGTTTTCCCTTTGTCGTTCGAAATACGCATACGGAAGGAATTTTCACTTGCTCTAAAACGCGTTCTATGCCACACGTACCTCAAATTAGATCCTAAAGGCGTAGCTACACCATATCCTTTGGCATCCAGGTTTCTGCCTACTTTCATGGTATCGCAAGGTTGTCTTTCATTGATATAGTCGTTTTTAGTCGCTTCGATCAGGAAGGCATACTTTCCTTTGGATTCTCGAACGCGTCTGATGCCTTCTTCGTATGAAGTCACAAAGACGTGTTTCCGAGAATGCATGAATTCCCACATTCGTGCGTAAACTGTAATTTTTGATCTCTGAAAAACAAACTTTTTTCTTTAAAATTTTTAGACATGCATGCTTGTATAATGTGAAAAGTGTCACTGCATTTCAATTAAAAATAATGTTCCATACATCAGTGTACTAATGTGTGCGAATATCCCTTCAATTAAATAAATTGCCTCGTGTGTGTGTTGGGAAATGAGAAAAAAAAAACGAGTCTTCGCTGCATGGAGGTGTAGGGGTAACGAAACCAGAAAATCGCAAAAACTGTTAATATTAAGTGAAAATTCCCATTAAGTTATTTAAAGTAAAAAAGCGCTAAATAGAGAAGTTTCAGAGAAAATGAAAATAAAGTATTGAACTTCTTTGAAGAAAAAATGGATTCGTGAAAAGAACCACCACATATGGACAAATAAGGGATCCGCAGATGAATAATATCATATTTGGGGAGATTACATCAGACTGTTTGAAAGGAGGTAACGAATAAAAAGTGTGCGCCTTCAAATTCTTGAAAAGGTTATAAAATTGCATAAAGAATGCTAAACAAATAGAGCAATGCGAAAAAAGGGTAATTCCTTCAAATTGAAAAGGCAAGAAACTCTTTCATTTCATTTACAAAGCTTGCACAAAAGGCCCTAATAATTTGTTGAGAATAAACCTCATGGATCATTGGGAAAAGGCAAGTTTTGATACCATTTGGACTCAAGCTTGGCTTTCCCATATAATAGGCAAAAAGGCGTAAACCGAGTACAATCTCATTCCAAAACTAAACGGATAATCGGATCTGCAGTTACAGTAGAGAGTGAGCTACAATTTTCGAAAAGTTGATTGAAAATACGAATCACTGCAAACTGCTATCATGGGCACAATTTATTGACTATCAGGATATTTCGACTATACTCGATTTTCGCAAGATTTCAATTTTATGCAATCAACGAACACGAAAATAACTTCTATAATAATAGGCTAAATCAGAGCTGAATTCACAAACATCATGGACAACCAAGGAAACAATTCCAAATAAGATGGATAGCTAAAATCATAAAACAGATTGAAATAAAGTAGAAACTAAATAATTAGTACAGCATTTCTCGAGCTTCTGAAAGCCGCGGATCCCTTGAAATCGTGGTAAGATTTTGCATACCTACCTCTGCTCTCAGGAAAGGAATACTTGTACAATATATTATAACACATTACATTAGAAAATTATATTATTTTTAAATGAAATTAAAAAAGCCACTAGCAGTGTTAGGAAACGCTGAATAGAAGTGACGAGAATCAAGGTAGGTAAACATCTTTCACTTATTTGCTTAATACGTGATACACCGTTCTATGATTACATGTAATTACGATTGATTATTTTGACAGCGTTTACGTTTATCTTTGAAAATAGTAAACTGAAAATAATTACTTTACTAATGAAAAATGGAAAACTAAACATTATGATGGAGATTTTAAAAACTAAATTCTTATATGTAAAACTATTTCGGGACCCTTACATGAAATCGAGGATCCGAAGTTTGAAAGTACTGGTTTTTAATAATTGAGATAATTAAAGTCACCGCGAATGTATTATAGTTCATGCTAGACCTATTTTGTCTCATAAGAGTCGAAAAAGAGAAAGAAACAAATCGTGCCTTGAGATGGTCTTGATACAGTGCGATTCAAAACCTTTAAATAAATTAGATAATAAAAAACCTATAGGTAATTAAATTATTATTTCTGCTATGTTTTCAATATATTCATTAAAAACACTTCAAAACGTTAGTGCAATAAACAATGACTTACAAGGGAACCCCTTTCGCTGTTCACTGCACTTTGAGATCAGACCTATGGGAGATGATAGTGCTTGACTTCCTGATCACAAGTATGTAATCATTTGTCTGCTAAAATGATATGACAATTTTTTATGAATATTTGAAGTCCAAAAATGACACTTTTACTCCAGGTTTGATATTTTTTAATCGCACTGTATGTGAGCAAAAACAGGTTTGAAGTCGGTAAGATTATGAAGGATCATCGTATTTAACGGATAAAAATAAAAAATTATGTCTCAGCTAATTTAAACAGTATAAAAAAATTAATATGAAAAATGAACTTTTAGCATAGATATTTGGCGAATTTGGCGACAATTTTGAAGAGTTGGCGGGACATTTAAGTTTCGCATTCCACTAGCTATATAAACTCGTCCGCAAGTGTAACGTCAATATAGTTGTACGAGTTTCCGATTGTGAGAAAATGAAAAATATAGTGAACATAATTCAATCCGTTTTGAATTTGGTCGTTAATAAATACGACACGCTTCCGTCGTTAATAACTGACCAAGAACTTGAGGAAAGTCGGGAAGTATTGTCGAAAATCGAAAACATAATTTTTAATAACAATGTCAGTGAAAATATCAGTTTAGATTTTGAAGACAATTGTGATTTCCGTATCGACGAAGAAAGTGATATTAGTATAGTCGGTGACGAATATTATAACTGTACTGTAAAGGGCGATCAATTGGCAAATGAATTCAGTTTAGAAAATATGCAAACAATTGTTCAGTATTTTGACAGTTGTCAAAAAAATAAATTCCAGAAAACAAACAGGAGATATCCAACAGTAAAATACCCTACTTATATTTCGAGGTTTAGAAAATATATATCAAATATGGGCACAAATATAGAAAAGTATAAAATAATAAAAAATGAAATGTTAGCCAGATTTACAAAAGCTAGGGAAAATTATTTACCTGTTCATGATATAGATTTGAAAAGATGGGCGATCCTGAAATCCCAAGAGTTAGGATTTGAGGATTTTAAATGTTCCGATAATTTTATAGATAATTTTAAGAGCCAAAACAAAATAGTTGCGCGGAAAGTAACAAAATATATCACTCAAATATACACCCAGAATATGGGTAATATAGAAGATAGTGCCATAGAATTTATTTTGATAACGAGAAATGTTACTGCTAATATTATCCCCCAACAAATTTTTAACTCTGATCAAAGTGGTTTTAATTATTTTCTTCCAAATTAAAGGCAGCTATCGCATAAAGGTGAAAAACAGACATTTTCTTTAATAGGGTCTGATTTTGGCAGAACACATTCATATACAATAATGCCAATAATATCAATGAATGGGGAACTGACAGGGAAAATGTTACTTCGTTTAAGAGAAGCTGCGGGAAGATTTGGCCCGACTGTCAAAAAGAATTTATTTCAACCTCCAAACTTATATATTACATGCTCCAAGTCGGAAAAAATGGACAAAATCAAAATGAGAAAGTGGGTAGAATGTTGTATGAAACCCATCATGTCTCCTCCTTCCTGTGTTTTACTAAACTCATGGACAGGTAGTACAGACCCAAACACTTATTAAGATTTTCCGGAAAATTGTATATCCTTGCAAATACCCCCCAAAGCAACATCCCTCATACAACCGCTGGATGTTTATTTCTTTCGACAATAAAAAATTTGTACAAAAAAATAATCAACAGAATAGCAATCGATGAAATGGATATTGACATACAACATCGAACTGAGATAATAAAAATGCATTCTTTGGTTCACAATCAATTACAGTCTAAAAAATATCGCCCTATATTACAATATGCTTGGTTTAGGTGCTGTTATAGCGATCATGATTCCAGAAAATTAAAAAATGTTGAGGAAATTTCTTTTGAAATTGAATATAACAATTCTTCTTCTTCTTCTTCTTTCGCTTTGCCATTTCCTATGTTATATGGGGTCGGCGTTATGGTCCTTTAATCTTCTCTTCCACAATCTTCTATCCAATGCCTCTTCTCTACTCCATCCATACTCTTCCAGATCTTCCGTCACTTTATCCTTCCATCTCAGCCGTGGTCTTCCCCTCTTCCTCTTACCCATTACCACCAGCTTATCCAATACCTTTCCCACATATTCCTCATTTCTCCGCTCCATATGCCCAAGCCATCTTAACCTATGTTCTTGTATTTTTCTTCCTATGGGTCCAACCTTGACCGTACCTCTAATTAGGTTATTCCTTATTTTATCCCTCCTTGTAACACCATTCATCCACCTCAACATTCTCATCTCAGCCACTTCCATCTTCCTTTCATGCGCTCTTGTAATTGGCCAAGTCTCTGCCCCGTATAACATTGCAGGTCTGACCACAGTTTTGTACAATTTTCCTTTCATCCTTCCGCTTACTTTCCTATCACAGAGCACTCCACTCATCTTTCTCCAATTTAACCACCCACATTGGATTCTGTATTGTATCTCTGTGGTCAAAACTCAATCGCAGCCTATGAACGATCCAAGATACTTAAATTTTTGTGCCGATGGTAATCCTTCATCTTGTAGACCTATGCTACTTACGCTTTCTCCATTTAGTGCCACATATTCTGTCTTTGTTTTGCTTATTCTCAAACCTAACACTTTCCCCCATTCCTCGGTTTTCCTTTCTACTTTTTCACAGGATGTTTCGCATAGTACAATGTCATCTGCAAACAGCATACTCCATGGTGCATTACAGTTTACGTCTTTCACTAAAACATCCATTATCAGATCAAATAAGTAAGGACTGAGAGCTGAACCCTGGTGCAGTCCAACCTTTACCGGGAACCCTTCTGTCAAACCTACACTACTCCTAACCTGCGTCTCCACTCTTTCGTACATTTCCTTTACAAATCTTACATACTTCTACGATACTCCCTTTTTTCTCATACACCTCCATATCTCTTGTCTAGGTACTCTATCATATGCCTCCTCCAAATCTATGAACATCATATGTAACTCTGCTCGCATCTCTCTACATCGTTCCATGAGCTGCCTCAGTACAAATATAGCGTCCGTTGTTCCTCTGCCTGGCATAAAACCAAACTGTTCAGTGCCTATATCTGTCTCCTTTCTAATCCTCGTTTCCACAATTCTTTCCCATATCTTCAGTGAATGGGCCATCAGCTTTATTCCTCTGTAGTTACCACATTCTTGCACATCACCTTTACCTTTATATATTGGTACAACAATACTCTTTCTCCACTCATACGGTATCTTCTCCTGTTGCCACAATTTTTTCGTAAGGTCTCACAGGATATCTATTCCTTCATCCCCAAGCTTTTCCATACCTTTACCGGGATCTGGTCCATACCTGTTGCTTTCCCGTTTTTCATTTTCCTAAGCACCGTTTCCACTTCATTTCTGCCTATCTCCCCCCACCTCTTTTTCAATCGCTCTTCCATCATCAAATAACACACTTGAGTTTTCTTCGTTTAGTAACTTACTAAAATATTTTCTCCATCTTCCTCTAATCCACGATTGTTCTCGCATTATAACTCCTCTACTATCTTTTATCTGCCTAATCATTGTAAAGTCCTTTGACCCTTTATTTCTCACTTTAGCTATTCTTATTAACTGCCTCTCTCCGTCTTTTCTTTCCATTTCTTCATACGCATCTTCCACCGTTTTCGCTTTGGTCACAGCTTTCTTTGACTCTTTATTTGCAAATTTATATGCCTTTTTTTCTTCCACGCTACCTGTTAGGTATCATCTTTTCTTCATCTCTGTCTTATGTTTTATTGCCGATTCTACTTCTTCATTCCACCACCATGCCTCCTTTCCATTTGGCGGTCCTTTTCCTGATTTTTTTTAATTGAATACAACAATTGTATCCTAGATAATTGCAAAAATCTATTATTCTTAAAATGTGCCCACTGTGATCAATTGCTTTGCTTCACTCTTTTCTTTTTTTGTACTGTAACACTTTTACGACATTCCTGAGATGTACACAGTTTAATTTTTCTCATTTTTAAATAAAGAGCATAATTCAACAATTAATCCACAATTTATGGTTACATAACTTCATGAAATAAAATACATTTCATGAAATTTTGTTCACATTTTTTCTAATTACAATAAATGCATTTTCAAATAGCCTACTATTAAGTTTTGTTCACAATTTTTTTAAATTCCATGGTTGCAACAGCATGTGATATGCAATGACCACATCCAGGTTGTGTAAATATAGCAACTTTTCATTATTCATACACGTCATTTATTCATACTCATATGTTCATATCATATATGTGGATACTCATATATTCATACATTCATTTATTCATACTCATATATTCACGCATCCTCATACATGTAATGCTCATATATTCATTCATTTATCTATTATTCATACATTTCATTTATTCATACTCATATATTCATACATCTTGTATATGAATACTCATATATTCATTCATTCATACATTTCATTTATTCATTCATACATTTCATTCATTAATTCATTCATACATTTCATTCATTAATTCATTCATACATTTCATTTATTCATACTCATGTATTCATTCATTCATACATACATTTCATTTATTCATACTCATGTATTCATTCATTCATACATACATTTCATTTATTCATACTCATGTATTCATTCATTCATTTCATTCTCATGTATGCATGCTTATATGTATTCATGTGCTTCTTTTCCTCATGAGATAATATTTTGGAAAAAGAAATGTAAAAGAAACTTGATATGGGCTGCGATAATACGAAATAACTACCTCGAACGAAAACCTGGAGTAGCCTTCAAAATTGTCCTCAATTTCGCCAAGTATCTATTCTAAAAGTTCATTTTTCATATTAATTTTTTTACACGGTTTGGATTAGTTGAGACATAATTTTTGTTTATCCGTTAAATACGATGATCCTTCATAATTTTACAGACTTCAAACCTGTTTTTGCTCACATACAGTGCGATTAAAAAATATTAAACCTGGCGAAAAAAGTGTCAGTGTTGGATTTCAAATATTAATAAAAAATTTTCATATCGTTTTAGCAAAAAATCTATCACAAATTCGTGATCAGGAAGTCAAGCACTATCATCTCCTATAGGTCTTATCTCTAAGTGCAGTGAACAGCGAAAGGGGTTCCCTTGTAAGAAGCAGATAATTTGACTTTTGTATCTAATTCCCCGCCATCTGTAAAGCACTAGTCGTTAAACCATGCTTGAGCCAGTACGACAAGTTTTCAATTTGAAACCATTGCAAGAAGACAATTTTTTTATAGGTCCGAACTTTTCTCAACAGTTGCTGCTAAAAGTGATCACATATACCTGTAATACTCCCACCAAATAATATATTCGACTTTTCTGTGCTGTCCTGATTATTAAATAAACAACCGTGAGAACACGAACATACATCCATCTAACTGCTTCGAAGTCAAGATGCTGACTTATATGAACTAAAAGCGTTATACTTGAATGTGTAAATATTATGTGTACGTGTGTCTGAGTGAAAAACTGCATTATAATTTGAAAAAGAATGTATACGGTACTTACCCTAAAAAACTCCTGCGTTGAAGAATACATTAATGTACCGTACTCAACCTCAGTTTGCTTAGCAAGATCATCAGCTGAATTGATTGGAGTTACCATTCTCTCAACCGTCAAAAATGCAGCCAAATTCGCCGTATACGAAGAAATAATGATAAGTGTAAAAAACCACCAAACACTCCCGACAATACGTCCGCCTAAAGACCTATTTAAAAAATGCAAAATGAAACAAGAAATTAAAGCTTTTGAGTAATTTTTCACATCACAAGAAATGTAGTTTATCCCAGTTGGATACAAAATTATATCGAAACATCGACATTTTTACTTTTATTTTTCTTACCGCTTCATTTCTTGTCTGTAAAATCTATAAAAATGTTTTTACCATATTAAAGCACACATACTCACTAGGTACATAAGATGTACATGCGTCATTGCAAATTTAAACTGTTGACAAAGTGTCCTATGCTAAACGGTAAAGAGTTCTTTCTATTGCAATATCTCAAGTAAAAGACATTGTCTATCCCAAACGTTGATTTGTTTCAGTTTAATCTCAGTACTTGTAGTAGTGCAACTATTTGGAAATATGTTCGTAAATGTTGTTTTTGCAGCGGTTTTGACGTAAATTTTAAGATTTTGTTTTCCGTTATCAGGTAAATTAAATATATCGTTTGTAAAGAAGAATATTTGGAGTGGATTTGATTATAAAAGCAATTATATGCTTAAGGCCTATAGAACCAACCCTCAGAATACAAAGGTCAGTTAGTTGGTAAGCTTTTCTTTGTTTTGGCATCAGTTGGGAGTCGAACCCGGGACAACGCAACACTAGATAAATGCGTTGTAATGCATCACCCCAGGGTCCCTCTTACTTCGTAAAATGAGTAAATATTTCGTACCACTTTTCTCACTGATATTTTGATCCTTCAATTCACTTCAAATTTGCTTTCACACTGTTTTCCCTACGTTCATTACATGTACACTCGTCAAATAGGTCCTCTTCATTCATGGTGAAATTTGGTAGCACTTCGGTGAAGTACGAACTTTTTGTCCAAGTGGTTTGATGAGTCTTAGTGGTGAGTGTGTCTTATGAATTGTCAGAGGAAACTGGAACAGATTGAAACCTATAGAGGCTCTGGTGGCTGTCCGTCCTTACCTATGTATCTATGTATGTGCGTGTGTGCATAAAATTAAAATGTAAACGATAATAAATTGCAGTATTTTTTTTTTTCAAATGAAACGAAACTTGAAGTAAGATGGAAAACATTTGGTTCCCAACTCAGAAATTCAGCGTTATAAACGTAAAGTTAAAAAGTGCTTTACGCTTATAATGCTGACTTCAACTCAGGAATCTAATCTGCGTAAGTGTTACGTCAAATCGTCTTGAATGAAAAATTGTATTTGTTTTTGCATTCTTCCATATTAGTTTATCATTTTATCAAAAACCGGGACGGCTGAGAACTTTAATTTTCATAATGATCAAATTTCTAAATTGTCTGTTTGCTGTAAGCCGAAATAATGGCAAATGTCATACTGCGCCGGGATCTACAACTTGTCCGAGTAATCCGAACTGCTTATCGAACCAATCCTCGGACTGCAGTGGACAGTTAATCTGGACGAGTTCTTTTTTGTCACCTTTAGCCTCGAACCGGTTTAAGAGTATGCTAGGCGAACGCATTTATCACAGCACCAAGGACCCATTACCCATCATAAAACCATCCAACCGGTATCTAAAATAGCGTCTCTACTACAAACGGTACTTTCAGTGTCACTATTTTCCTTTGACTCGTCTGTATCTTATTAAATAAAATTCCATGACTTCATGCGTTGGTTGAATGTATTATCTCTGCTTGATATTTAATTCTTTAAGAAAATATTTTCCTAGACTATTTTATTATACGCTTCATATTGCATATACAGTCACAAAAAATAAATGCAAGACAACTTACTGAAAGGGTCAAATAAAAAGGACAATGTTTATTAAGAAATATGGAAGAATTTTCGTGGAAAATTATATGTAAAAAACAAGTTATACGCAAATGCATACAAGATTTTGAACTATTTAAATTTGGTTATAAATCCATTAATTCAGATCATACGCCTGGGGTACTGTTAAATAAACCGCAGTCTTACTTTTTCTGATGCTATCTATCTACACCGCAGATAACAGAGGACAAGTTCGTTGTGGTAAATTCAGTCACACGATCGATCTGGTTTGCTCTACATCTTTCTCTTTTATTTTCTATTCTTACCAGAATAATTGTGATCGTAATTTTAGAAATCTTCCTAAAAACATGCTTTTTACTTGCCATCATGTTTAGAAATTTTGATCCTTCATCAATCATACGTTTCGTATTTTGTCCATCCAACTCGCCCTTACTAAAAGCCTTTGGTAGCACGACACTACAAAACGACTAAAATATTTCTTCTTATCTTTTAAGTATCCAAGTTTCACAGTAATACAGAAATGCTGTCCAAATCTTGCAGAATAGCATCCTTTTCCTTAGATTGAACTTATCACTTCTTCTGAATTATTCCTTGTTTTAACATATTAATACGAAAACTAATAGCTGTGTATTGCACTGTAAAATCTAAGCATATTTCGTTTAAAATGTTGTGTCTAATATTAGAATTTACATAATTTTGTTGGTAAGAAGCCTAACAAAATGTTCGCCTCGTAATATCAATTTCCCATGCAAAAAAAATAGCATTCCAGCGAAAGTTAAACCTTTTTGCTTTTCCTCGCGGCACGAAAAATCCGATTTCAGGAGGGCAAACCCGAACAGCGAGGAAAGGGTAACTTATTGCAGGGTTTTGTTTCTTCAAAAAGTTGGAACTGTAGTAATTCTGTTGCAGTTCCTATGTTGAGACCAAAGGTACACGGGGAATCAATTCCCAGGGCAAAGGGGAAGACAAAAGTCCTCGATCTTTAAAAGATTTTCCAGGGCGGCCCATCTTCCACGACTCGACCCTTTGAAAGAAAAGACCTTCTGTTTAAAAGATGAACGGGGGCGGAGAAACAAAACAGCATGCATTTTTCATGCCACGCAGGAAATATATCACCTGAAGAAGGAAACCTGAGAATACGCTGATCGCACACACTAGCGATGAGTCGCCAAACGCCATTGGCAAATGGATCGATATAGAGGTGTCCGCGAGGCCACAGGAAGTGCTCGTTTGCTCTGGAAGTCGGAAACGACGACCAAGGTGAACTAACTCGTTGCCAGCGTTCGATAACCAAACGTTTTAATACGATTACTTTTTCATTTCTTTTTTTTTTCTCTCTCTCTCTCTCTTCATGATCATTTCTGAGTCTTTTAATTTTTTCATTAAAATACGATCTGAACATTTTACATTTGGTTTTTATTGCAGAGAGGAGTTCTGCTCAAGTCAAAAGGTTTTGGTGTATGCCCAGAGCATAAAGCCTTTCGGTGAATCCTTAAAACTTAACGTTATTAAGCAGCGTCTTAAAGTAAAATGTGAGACTTAACAAGAAAATGTAAACAATGATTTAAAATAAAATATGACCGTTAACAGTGAAGTTTTTATTAAAAAGAAACATGTCATTATGTCTCGATTATTCTGTCTAGTAAGTTGCGTATGTGGATATTCTCATACATCCTCTTCATCCTGAATTTTTTCTCAATAGCAAACGGTTATGAAATTGATGTTTTAAAAATGGATATTTGAAAAGAAAATTTATCAAAGAAGTTGGTGATGAAGTGAACGAGATCTCTGATTTACTTACATTCATCATTATTGTTGTCTTATCACGCATCCAAAAAGCTACTGATTAATAACAGATTCCCCATTCACTCAGATATTAAATCAGTTTGTTCATAATATTGCGTGTAAACTCAAATTCGATAAGAAGATATTGTTTCTGCTTTATGGATAATTAAGCTCCAACTTTGTCTTATTAAACTGACCACTAATAATTTTTGACAAAATTGTACATATTCTTTAAAATGTATATGCCATGCACAGTAGGCACAAAGCCGATATTTAGTGTACAAAAGGCAGATATTTAAAAATATAGGTGGCCTGTGAGAAATTCCTACCTCTATGCTTTACTTTATACTCTGGGCTTTAGATCTGTCTTGCTCAAATTTTATTTATACTTAAATTCCTCGTATTTCCTGTTATTTTCAAACCAAATAGAAGTCAGTACTGATATATTTTTAAATACAGCTCATACGTTATATTTTATCATCCGTTTTATTTTTTTTTCTCTACCAAAATTGAGCCAAAGGATTCAGCTCTAGCATAGGTGCCGACTTGAAAAATTATTGTGGGTTCCAAAAATTTTAAATCGATTGACCCACGCCCTTTTTAAAAGGATGTAAGTGTAATTTAAATTTCATTATCAGATTATCTGGTACAATAAGACACCTGAAATGTTAAAATGAAGCAAATTATAGGTTATTATAGAAAAATATTTTTTCTCTAGATAATTATTTAATGCCCCCTAAACATATACACCCTTTATAGTTTTACGATTGCTGCCAAAATACTCAGATGTGCCCAGCCCCCTCCCTCCGTCTCTCTTTAAAAGGAAGTTGACTGAAATAAAAGCTAGATTCCCCAAGTGCTCCAGGTGTGCTTGGAAGACAAAACGAAATAAAAAGTAAAGAAAAGTAGGGATCCCCCAGCTGTTGAAAGATAGGGTGGGTCAACTTACTGGACAACATATTTTCGCCCTTATCGCCATGACAGCTGAAGGTTCTCGTCTCTGAAGAATTTCTTTTTTAAAAGGTCCAGAGAACAGGGTAGAAATAATGAAAATCTTAAAGAATCGATGACGAAAAACTTTGTGCATACATTTCCGTACGCGTATTTTCCCCACGAGCAAAAATATTAGGGGTTCGAGGAACCCACAACAAAATTATTGAGGGTTCAAAAAGTGTCTCGAACCCACGAAGTCGGCGCCACTGAGCTCTAGGCTTCTCCAGACTCGATATTTTAGGGCTATGTCATTATTAACATTCATCAGGAAGTTTCGTATCAGCTGTTATTCCAAAATTGGTATAAAATCAAGCTGATAACGAAGCACGTGATTTTAACCCAAAACTTCCCTTCGATGAGACTTCCAGGAGGGGCGTGATCAAATTACCTAAGGATGTTTTATGTGTTTTATACATATTACAAGGGATTGTACATGTGTAAAAATAGAGAACGTAACATTTTAATATAGGCCTCTATGTCAAATTTTCAATTAGAAAACTATTGTCCTATATATAAAATTAATCAAATAAACGAACTTCCTTGTCTCTAGGCAGAATATTTGCGGAGCTATTAGAAGTTAAATTTCATCACTCACATACGTACTTTTATATCTGTTTTGGCGACTTTTTTGTCACAATAATAGCAACCTTAGGGGGCAATTTCTGGTAAAAAAAGTAAGCGCACATGAAAACTTGTTTTGAATGGCACACGAGTCCAGAATTTAATCAAAGTTCTATCACTTTTCTTAATTTACAGCCGTTCTCCTATATATTTGGCAACCTAATCCAGAATTTTAAATACTCGATATCACAACGACTATTCCATGAAGAAATGTGAAATCTTTTTTTTTATTTTACCAATTAAATATAAAGCATTAATTTTTAATTGGAAATTTTTGTTAGAAGGCTCTTATAAAAAAAATTTAAATTCCGTATTTTAATACATTTTCAACCCCTCGTAAGATAATTAACATTAGCACTAGCCTTACCTAATTTGAGCACCTTTTTTCCGCGGAAGTTTTCTTCTACATCTAATGATTAAAAAGGCAATCAGAATAACTTATTCTGAATAATCCTATGTAATTAATTTTAAAATTTGGGAAGTTAAGACACACATTACAAATAAGTATAATAATTATTCTTTTCACCCAATACGGCAATGTTCTAATAATGTCTCAAAACAGTATAAACTTCTTGAAAACGCTAAGAAATAACTTGTTTTACATATACAGGATATGATCAAAATTTTTAATATACTTTATCAATAAATATATTATCTATAAAAATTATATATAAGTGCGCTTTCCTCTCTTCTATTCATGTATGGAAATGGTTTAAAATTATAAAGCTATGTGGTCTGGGCCCAAAAAACTCTGAACGCCACATTTATGTCCCCCAAAATAATCTAAATATACTGACTGCAAAATATACATTCTGCCATCTGAATTTTCTTACTCAGCGAATAAATACTGCCCTTCTAGTGTTCAGCGTCATCTAGCCTTTCCCCGATATGAAGGGCCGGGGTAAATAGAACACTAATGACGAATTATATTATATTCCATCGCTATATTAAGCTCTGCAAGAGAACTGCAAGTGAAAGGGTTGCCACATTAGAGAGGCCAATATCCAATTGTCTATCTGGCTATTCCATGGAAGGCAAAGCGCTACAAGTAAATGCTGTGTGGATCCCCATCCGTCATATCCATCATTTTAGAATGATGACACCCTCGAATAACCACAAACGTGAATTATTCAGGACCTGTTGGTGATTTCGCGAATATCTAGGGGAATCGATAAAGCAAATACCATTGCACGAAACGAGTCCTAATATTTTCTTTGTCAACGATCTCGATTCTACTCTATCTGATGGGAAAAGCATATGAATGAAGATACCACATAGAACTATAATACACAGATAACTAACCACATATAATACATGGAATACAGATTTTAAAAGCGCAAGCTAAGTTGTTACATTTAAAGCTTGCCTATTCGCTTTCAAAAGTTATCTTAAATATCTAAAAATCTTAAACCTTGAGCAAATATTTTTCAGTAGGAATTTAATTTGAAGCATAATTTCATTCATTTTCAAAATATGTACACATAGAAAAACGTGAATTTATTTCCTTCTTCTACACACGCATATACCCACATGATTCCTTCGCGATTAAAAAATGTCATGGATGTGAATTATATGTCTATTTCTAAGATATACAATATGCACCTTGACGAGTTTTATAAGGATGGTGGAATTATTATTACGCAAAGAGAGCAGGGGTTATTTTGTGCCAAACAAGGTGATAGGAGGTTTAGGAATAAATAATAATAAGGTTTTAGAAGTAACTTACAGTTGTGAATTGGAAAGAATAACGGAATATTATGACTTTCGTAAATGTAACATAAAATAAATGTGGTTTCCAAGTCAATCTTACCGTAATACTGCAAATCTTGTACTCTTCCTGGACTTACTTCCCAAAACAATTCATTCCAGAAATTTTTCATAAAAATAATTTATACACAAAAAGAGCATGAATACGTTACAAATTATTAAAATTACGTGAGAAATATTAATACCTAAATAAAAGAACCGCAGACCTAAGTTATTCTTCCTAAATATACAATATTTTTAACTGCATTTTAAGGTGATGGTATTTCAAATTAAAAGCTACACTTTTGCTCTGCATTATGAATTTATAACCATTAAATCGCAAACCAACAAATGTTTTCCTAACTGATGACAATCTCCGAAAACAGTAGCATCAGCTGCTTTCCCAGTATCAACCAGTCCTTACATAAATCACTAATATTTAAAGAATAGTGCCTACAAAATCTTAAAATACTTATATTCTAGTAATAGCGCATACACCATTCTTAAGATATATTTTTAAAAGTGATAATATGCTTAAAAAGAAATCGCATTCAAATATGCTCATCTACTTTTTAAAAATGCAGGAAATAACAGAATTTCTGGTAATAACTTTGGCTACGTAATATTAAAAGTAATATATTTAAGAAAAAAATTTAATCTTTAACTCAATTTTATATCCGAATAATAATTTTATTGATTGTTAAAAATCAGTATCACATTTGTTTTTTAAATTTTTAAGGTACGCACATGAAGTCTGCGCAAAAACAACCCTACAATTTTAATGTGCTCGTTCCATGTTTAATTTGTTGTTGTTTAAGTTTTGGCTATATGAATCTTTAAGAGCTTTTATTATTATCAGCCATTTTTATAAATAACTTTGGATCCTCACCGAAAAGGATTTTAGACGGAAAACTCCTCAATAACTTCAAATGTACAAAGCAAAAGTTAATATATAAGAAAGACCGGGAACTGAAACATTTCTTACCTCGGACATATATCACAGCCTTGCTGCATAAAAGCTCCCAAAGAAAACCAAAGACTGTTGTAGAGCGAAAAATCGTTGGCGACAGAAGGACCCGAAAATGTGTCTTCATACCTCCATTCATGTGAAGAGAAGCGGCTCACCAAGAAGAGAACTACAGACACTCCAACGTAAGCGAAGATGATGCACATCCAAATCTCCTTGGAGAGTGGGTTCATAAAGGAAAATACGCCTGGTTTCTTCTTCATTGGCTTCTTAATCATAATACTGATCCCCAAAGACATGAAAGGCTTGGTGAAATCAATGACGCGTTCTCGAGCGGAGGTTATGGTAAGGGGAGCAATTGCCATATCGGCTTGCTGCAAAAGAAAATACCATATCTTGTCTGACTGATTACGTATGGATGACAATAAATACAGTAGTGGAAAGGTAAGTACTTCTGTAACTAGGCATCCATATTTTTATATACTACATGCAATCCATACTAAACGTTAGGCACTGCAGATAATCCACAACAAGGATTCAGTTATACAGCGATATTTATTGCCTTTAACAATAATCACACTATCGAAATTCCGATAAAAACGAAGTTCTGGGGCATGTTATATTGCAGTTTCTTACAAATAAGAGTTCTGTTTGAATAAAATATAACTGATAACAACACAAAGTAAGCTTAAATCCAAATTTTCAGATATGTTAACCTTTAAATTTAACCAAAATAACCAAATTGATAATATAACCTTCTACGTTATCTACAGTAGATGCTAATGGTATAACAAAATATTTCAATTACGTGTTTAAAGGAAAACTGTATTATCTAACGCCTGTGTTATATAGCAGAAAACATATCTCATAGCTAACTGGCTATCAACTAGTTTAAACTAATTTTGGCTATTTTAATGTAAAATTAAATATTATAAACATAATCGAATAAACATATTTAGATGGCAGAATATTCTTAAAATTAATATATCGATAGAAAGATACATTGATTATTAACACATAACCGCATTGTTAAATCACATATATAAAAGCATCATATGAGCCTCAATGGCTGAAGGCCTCGCACACGAAAGCATCGCAAGTCAATGGGACAATTAAAAGTACATAATCGCCTAGTACGTGTTTACTTTATTATTATTTCTTAGAATACGTGGGATGCGCCTTGGTACTAAGGGGCCTGATCATGTATATTAGCTAAAAATAAATTATTCTGAAATTAAAAACTAAAATATTTATTATATTTTATTAACATGATATAAACGAAACTTTGTACAGATAAAGACAGTCTTAAAAGAGGGTACTTTTCTTTTATTAATTAAAATATCATTAAATTTTATGACTAGTGCTTAGAATTGAACAGGAGCCGAAATGTAAGGAGCTAAATGAGAGAGAGGACAAGGAGAGAGAGAATGGTAGCAAAAGGCATAAAGGAATAGAAGAGTAATCTTTAAAATAATGACACCAAGTTCAATATCATGAAGTCTTATTATAAATTTTACTACGTATTTAGAGAAAAAAGAAGAAAGATAGTCGCAGCAATCATCATATAATTAAGAAAACTGAGATAAATTTTGGAGAACTACGAATGTTCTATCGTAAACTTGAACTTGCATTTCCGAACTATGTGTGCATGCTAGTGTTTAGCATAAAATTGAATTTGTATATAAAGTTTTATTTTGAATTTAAGTGGGAAGATCGCGTGGTTTAAAAATTCCATGTCATTATAGTTATGGCCTCACCTCGGGTTTCAAGGGGTCATCCTTACAGGGTCATTGTTCTAACTGTAAGGTCAAATTCCCGTTTTTATTACTATATAAATAGAGTTGGACGTATTTGGAATGTATTGCCCGCTGAGCTTGTATGTTGTGCTAGCTACCGAGAATTTGTATCTGCTCTGGACATGACTGACTTGTCTCAATTTTTATATTGTTTTCCTTTTTAGGATTTATATTTTGTACTATTCTGTATGTGCCATGTTTGTGATTTTGATTTATTAATCGATTTTACTCTCAGTATAAGTGTTTGTATCCATCTGAGTTTTAATAAATTATTATTATTATTATTATTATTATTATTGATAAAAAAAAACAAATAAATGCAGGTTGAAGTCAACACAATGGTGATTGTTGGGAAATATATGTTCACAACTATAATACATGGAAAGTACAAAATTAATCATTTGAAAGCAATATACACTCTATAACAAAAAAATCGACGCACCAAGAAGGAGTTGTCCGATTGTAATGAAATTTCGTATGCAAAGACATTTTGACCGAACATGCAA
>QLNU02015360.1:102996939-103009115 GCA_006491805.2 Dysdera silvatica
GCTTCAGCATTTAATAAAAAGATAAAATATGCATGGTGGAAATTAGCTTACGCTCTTTTGAAACCAGAAGCATCTAAAAATGTTAAACAAATTTGCTTCACTTTTCAACAAAATCAATAATGTTATACAGAAAATTGCATAAACAGTGAATTTATATGTTGTAGTCATTGCGAAAACTTCATATGTTTTCTCATTTTTTTTTATTGATTTTCACTCTCATTTTTAGTTTTTGTAGTAAAGCAAAGTAAGCTTATACTTTTTATAAATCAAAAATTCTACACAACGTTCAATACAAAAAAGAAATCAATCTTTGTTTATCGTCAATACACAATTTTGGGTTAACTTCTTTTACATTTTTTCACGTAGGCTATTAGTAATGAGTAGCTCAAAGTTACCACAAGTTAATGCATCATTTCACATAGTTCATGCTTATATTTCATATAGTTCGTCATAGTGTGCATTATTGTGAGAACTATTAAGTATGCTATTAGATGATGTGAAATTGCAACTGACATAAATAATTCAAATTTTTATATAAATTTTCTTACCCTTAGTTTTGACACTAGAAGGCTTTTTCTGCAAACCTGATAAGTGAATATTTTTCAATAGCACTTTAATCAATTACTATGTTAGATATAATGTTTTCACAACTACGAGTATTGGTAATTTCAACAAAACAATGGATACTTTTTCAAATTTCATGAAAAATCTCCAAATTTGGCGAAAAATTCCATATTTCGCCAAATTTCAATGGCTTCTACCTCTGCTTGGGGGTCGATTGGGGTAGATTTTATTTTTTTATATGTTTTGTTTTCGTACTGGCTATTTGCTGACTAAATATCGAATAGATCCGGGAGAGACACACCTGGGGTAATTCCTTTGTTAGCAAGCAGAGAAGAACAATTTGCGCACATGAATGGATGCCGCTTTGTGCTACGTTGTACACTTTGCGAGGTTCCGCAAGGATCTATCTTGAAGCCCCTACTTTTCAACTTCTATATTAATGATATTTTCCATCTACCAACTTCTCATACACCTATCTGTTTTGCTGACGATACTAGTATCTTCTTTAAAAGCACTGGAATTAACACACTTATCTCATTGGTTAATTCTAACATTGAATACTTTACTAACTTCCTTAAAATAACTACCTAACACTTAATACCTCAAATACTAAATGCTTTCTTTTTACCAACAAAAAAAAACATAGATCATAAACATTTTACTATCAGTAAAAATAACACAACGATTTCATTCTCACAAAATACAAACTTCCTCGGTGTAATCCTTCAATCCAATTGGTAGAAATATTGGAGTAATTCGAAGCGTCAGTTGCCACTTACCCACTTCAATTCTTCTTCATCTGCATTACTCTATAATTTTTTCTTTACTATTGCTTTTAATCAGGGGTAACATTTCCACGTCAAATCTCAATAGACTTACCAGATTTCCAAAAAGATACCTCCGCCGCCTAAATTATCAAACCCATTCTTCCAGAACTAGAAAAATAGCTTAGAATTATTAGATTTGTTGATCGAAAATTTACTTACTTACAAAACTTTCATTTTCACGTTTAATATCATACAAAAAGGCACTCATTCCGACCTCATTTCATTACTTTCTTGATCATACCCACTTTACAAGAAATCTTGGTGATCTAATACCAGAGTACTCACGAAAGAAACTTGAACTCTCAGGTATCTGTTGCTTTGGCCCTAGGTTGTGGAAGCTTCTTCCTAATACATGTAGGTCTATTTATCCTTTAATCGAATATATAAAACGTATCCTTGTACATGTATTAAAGAGACAATTATGATACCACCACTCCTTTCTTAATTTATGCCTTCCATACCTTTACTAATAATCCAGCTCTTTTATTTTACTTCATTTTATTTACTGATTTATTACTTCTGCTTCTATTAAATATATCACATTCTGAGCAGCGGGGGATCTTTATCAGACCCCAAAATCTCCTCAGTTGCCTCAACGGATAAACCTAATCAATCAGTCATAAATATTATCACTTGATATAAAATAATTTTTATCCGTCTGAGTAAAGTTTGATTTGATTTGAAATTATATTAGTTTAAAGAGTTAAGTACAATTCAGAATTTTAGGAATAAAACCTTCTTTTAGAAGAGAAAGGAGATGCAAAACATATCCTAAATCTACCAAGTTATCGCGATATTTCCTCGCTTAGGAATATAGGCAATTACATATACACGGCAATATAGTTATCAATTATATATGTCAATATAGTTACGACTAGATTTAAAAGCTCCTATTCCAAAAAAGCCTTCCTTCGTATTATTCAAAATATAAAGACAACATTTTTGAAATATTAATGTGAAGCAGGCAACATAAAAACACCCTATAAGAGAGAAGGTTGAGAATAAAATAGGCGTGTCTTCTCCTGTGAATTTGATTTAATGATCCAAATACTTTTGTATTAAGCAATCAAAAACTTGCATGCAGTTTTTATAATATATTCTTCAAGTATTACCTTTAAAAAGTATAACATCTCTTATGATAAAAGTTAAATGATAGCAGTTTGTAAGCCTTTTCAGAAACATGAAACGTATACAAACATTCCACTACCAGATAGCCGCAAGAGAAGAATATTAAAAGCAAGAAAAAATGGACGCACCATGACGGCATCGAAATCAACCATGTTTTCTGAACAAGTTGAAACTTGGAACAGAAGCAGAAAAATAGGGCTAGAAAATATGTGAAGCATTTGATGCAAACAAAATTTGTAACTATACTTCTCAAAACTGATTTGAACAGTTTTCAGCTAGAAATATGTCATTTAAAGATGCTCTCCTTGAAGAATAACACTAACCATTGATTGGTGATGCTTCAACTTAAGGCTACAGAGGTTGATATAACCCGTGGCGTATGGAAGGGTACTGAAGCCCTCATTTAATAATGAAATACATTATATTGTTTAACGACATATCATATGACCTGTCATACAGCTAATTGAGCCCCCAAAATTTTTAAATTCCTACGTCCCTAAATATTGCCACTCTAAACCTGCTAGACGCTCGCATTAAAGTTCAACGATTAATGTAACGGTTTATATCTGAAAAATACTATCCAATTTATTATACTTGCTCATCACCAAGGGCAGATACAGAAAATATTTTTGGGGGCACAAAGCTTAAAAACCAATGTAGAGATTCATAATAAATGAAATTTTTTTATTTTCGGGGTGAACGCCCCATGCGACCCCCCCCCTAGATCTGTCCTTGCTTGTCACTGCTTTCACGCCAAAACATACTTTTTGCCTCCCCTCTCTGTTTTCCATGCCACTTTCTAATTACTATCACTAGATAACCACGCACACAGCAAATTATTCCATAATACTGAAATCTTCATACCGAAATTTGACAGTTTGTTTCATCGAAATCTAAGGAGTTCTATGCAAAGATATATTCGTTCTTGTATCTTCTTAAGAAAAGGTTTTAGAAACCGGAGGAAACCATTTTCCTAATTAAACTTGTTTTGCTTTATTGTGTCTTTAATCCTATCCCCATTAGTCGTAAAACGTACACGAACTTTGAGGTTACTCGATAAAAATTTGCGCTAATGAGAAAATTTGACGAGTTGAGGAAAAAAGAGCAAATTTAAAAACCTGGGTGAAATAAAAACAGAACGAAAGGAAATATAAAGAAGGAAAGAGGGACTGGGAAAATAATCTCTTATGTGGTAAATTTTATAAATTTTCGAAGGTAAATGTGAGGAAGATAAAAAACTGCCATACGTTAATACGTCTCGAAATAAGAGAGATGATTATGAAAATCCAATAATGAGCATTTTGCGTGAGTGGCAAAGTTTTTAAATTTTAAATAAACAAAAAAACGCTAGAATAATAGAAGAGAACAACTGGAAAAATACACGAATGCGGAGCGGATAAACCAATTCCCCTAGTAGGGATTTGATTTCATCATTATTGACGTATTTGCGTTCAAATGAGGAGTATTTGCTTTCATCAATAAAAAATATGGTATAATTAATATCGTATACCAAACAATATTCCTTTGTCTAGCCTTTTTCTCTCTCTTTTAGTGAATAGAATTTTAATATATCGTGAGTGCAGTTTTGACTTATATTAATGCTTGCATTTAGTAGAAGGATAAAAACGCGCGAATTTATCGATAGCACGGCATTTTACAGATGAAAATATTAAGAAATAAAATGGTGCAGTTAGGTATTAAACATTGTTAACGCATAATTCTTTAAATATTTTGTCTTACCGTTTTATTATTTAAATATTTTGTCTTACCGTTTTATTATTTAAATATTTTGTTTTAACGTTTTGATATTTAAATATTTTGTTTTAACGTTTTGATATTTAAATAATTTCATTCATCACGCGCTTTGAAACTTCGTTTTGCGAAGGAAGGGTGAAAAACGATAAAGCTATCAAATAACGAGTTAGATAAAAAATAAAAAGGATTTTAATTTAAAAACATTGTAGAAAAGTCAATCTAAAATTGATATTTGTGCGAAATTTGAACTTGATCATCATATTATACTGTGGTTAATCCATGTTTATTTGTGGGATTGAAATTGAGTTATGTTTTGCAAGAGTTATGAGAATATCATTAAAATAACACTTTCTCTCTAATTAATCAGTGATAACAAGGGGCCTAGTAAAAGAGGAAAAATTAGGCTCTGACGTAAAATGAAATTATTAATTATATTCCACCTTCTACAAGACGACTTAGACTGGTGTTCTGGCACACACCATGTTATTAATGGAGTTTATTTCCTTAAAATTCGCGTATTGAGATACTAGATTTACATTTGAGAGAAAATGGCCAACTTTAGCAAAACAAATAGTTTCGTTTCCTTTCGTCGCTATATTCTTTCTATTTGCAATCATCGCGCCTACTATTTATTTTTTTTTATTCCCGAAGTACGGTCATGCATCGTAAATAGCATGCACACGTTCATAAAGTAATCATAATGTTGATTATTATTTACTAGATGAATCAAGCATTTCAGGCAGGTCTTTCGTCCCTTACCTTTACGAGCGTATGTATGCATATCGTTTAGTCTATCATGACGATAATAATGAAGTATTCATTGGTACAGTAAACATTCAATATTGTGCAAAAAAGGCATTTCTATAATGTAAGGCGTGATAGGATACTAAGGACACCGGAAGTAGGCCACACCTAAACGCAGTTCGTCTTGGAACCTTAACGAAACGTAATTTTAGGTTATAAATGAGGTTTGAAGAGTAAAAACAGATTTACAGACTCCATTGCATAGGACGTCCACATGTCACTTCGGTGAATGAAGCCAGATATCTATTATTAAAAACGCCATAGAAACCCTGAAATACTGAGGCGACTTTCTGTAAATACCTCTCAGATGCCACAGGAACGGTTATCTCCAAACCAACTGAGTAAGGGAATATGTATTGTCTCTGTGTGTGTATGAGGAGATCTGTCATTTGCATCTCCCTGACTTCAGCCCACCCACAGGAAAGCCCAGTTAAACAGGATCAACCCACATAGTCATCGGGGTGCATAGGAGTAAGGTAATGTATTATTAACCGATGAATCAAGGTTTAGTCTCACCACCAGTTCTGAACGTACTTTCGTCTTCAGCATGCAAGAAACGCAGCACAGGTCTTAAGCTATCATAGGAAAGACTTTAGTGTCATAGTATAGAAAGTAATTGTGCTTGCGTGTAGAATCGGGCTTCATGTGTTCAACAAAGTAACTGATCGGATAAAAATATTAATATGTGAGCTAAACGTAATATGACTGTTCAGGATACAGTGGGAGCAAAGTTCCTGATAATGTATGATAAAACATGTCCTTACTGAACACACACACACACACAGCACTGGCAAAAACATATCTTGAACCTAAAAACATTGCGTCTAGGCTACACGTTATTAACAGAATCTCTCGACCTCACTTCTATAAAGCATGTCTAGGATATTTTCAGATGCCATACAGTAATGTGACAAACACTATTCAAAGCCATGAATGAACTATCACATGCCAACGGCAATCCGTGATACAGATAAAAACGGTAATCCCCGTACTTGGGTGAACTCTTAAATGACAATGCATATAACACATGCACTTGTTTTGAGGCCAATATTAGAGTGAGTTAGGATCATATTCCACACTAAGGTACTATGTGATAGACAAAATATTGTCTTATCATCAAGACGATTCAACAGAGTAAAGCTGTTTATTTTATTCGTTTTGCATTACGACTCAAGTGATTTTTACCATTGTGATCTCTACTTCGTTAAAATTAATAAGTGTGATTCTTGTTCACTGCAAGGTTATTCAAATACTCACTGCCTTCCAAAATTGAAAGAACAAATAATTTTTCGGCTATAGCTTTGTACAAAACGTAAGTACATCAAATGTGGTTAGTTTATAGGAAGAGCAATAATGTACATAAAAAAAAGCAAGGTTTATATAATGACTATTATTACTTCTTTAAAATAAATAAATAAATAGTCTACTTTAGCTTTGAAAGCGAAATTCTGACGACTTTTGCTTATATAAATGAACTGATTGATAAAACGTCTTAGCTGATATTAAAGCCAGATTACATCTGAAATATTATTTCAAAGGAGCTGTTTTCGAATTCTCTAAGATTAAAAGTCGCTATCTATATTAAAACTAGCCCATTAAATGATTATAATGTTAGTCGCAATATCATGTACAAAACGTAAAATAATTCAACAACTTCACGCTTTCAAGGAGATTTGTATCAGGTTATTCGTTGATTAAAGCACTTTCTAAATATCGTTTTCTATCCTCTTCGGATTTTTGAAGAAGAACCATGCAATACAATGACTTAGGGCAGGAATGCCTTTAGATGCCCTTACGTACCTCGAAACATTTGCTGAAATATCTGTGAATGCCGAAAGGTATCGTGACGAAGTTCTATGACAGCATATGAGAGACTATGCTACCACAGTAGGCGATCCCTTTATTTTAATGGACGATAATGCACGCACTCACAAAACCATTGTACTCAACCTATATCTTGCAGATCAAGATTTTTAGTGAATGGACTAGCTAGCTCAATCATCAGGCCTCAACCCTATCGAGCACTGATGGAGTCACCTAGGAAAAAATGCAGCTACCCTTCTTCTCCAGTCCAAGATCATTAAATGAGATGGAATATGTGTTAAGGGAACATAAGAGTTTTAAACTTTAACGTACCACCCCTACATACATCATCAATTAAAGAAAGTTACTTACATTACCGTAAAAAATTGTGACTCGATAAATATTTACGCCAGTATAAAATGTACATACCCATTGTTTATACTGCACATTTTTATATTAATCTCATATATATATATATATATATATCCAAGAAAATTCTTTTTGAAAAACACACCATGATAGCATCCGTAAGATAACTTAAAAAGAAAACAATGCATGCATTAATTTATTAAATAAAATTGATAACAATAAGTATGTCTGTAAAATAAATTTACATTATTGCCATAATTAAAGTTTAACTACTTTTTTAAATTACTAAATATGAAATACCCAAAAATGCCATAAATATACATATATACTTGGGACCAAATACTAGAAATTTTTAATTAAATGAGCTAAGCTTAATTCATTTTATAGCTATTAAGTCCTAAAGGTATGTGGAAAGTTTCATGCTTATATATCACATAGTTTTTTTTAATCTTATGGACGAATTCTAAAATCAGCGAAATGAGAAAAACGCGATTAAAGATTGAAGTTAAGATGAAGTGAAGTCACACTAGTATCACAAATTCAAACGTAACTTCTGAAATACTTTAGGTAAAAACAAAATTTTTAACCTAAATTATTCACAGAAAACGGCAGAATTTTTTAAAAATTTAAAAAAAAAATGATTTTTTGAAATTTTTAAACTCTAAGTTCGCTTAAAGCTTACATGGTCTTTGCTTCCAATTGTAATATCTGTCTGCCTGGTTGACAGCATAGAAAGGAGGTATCCATTAGAACTATCTTGGGCCATATTCCACATTAAGGTTTTTTTTCTCAGTTATTTTTACGAAGAATATATTTTTTTATTATTCACGTGGTTTAAAAAACAATTTTTTTCAGAAGCATAATTTATAAAACCAACATAAAACATAATAAATCAATATGATAGCCACATTTCAGCCAAAGTTCATATTTCTGTCCTTCTTTTAATTATGGGTTAAAAATTAAGAAGAGAATTAATAATCCAGTAACCTATTTAATCATTTTTATTGCTATATTTAAAAAAAAGCATAAAACTCAGTTATCAGCTTTAATTTGGTTCTAATTCCGTTTTAAACATATTATTGGGCAGAGTATCATTATTTTAGCTATATTTTCATTACTATTTTCCAAGATTATCAATTTTCACAAAAATATTTGCAAATATTAGAGAAATAATAGCTTAATTTGAATGAAAACATCTTATATTAGTGCAAATTCATCTTAAGAATATAAAACCTATAGTAATCAAAATATTTAATTTTAGAAATGTTCTGTTCCCTAATGAGTTCATAGGCATTTATAGTAAGTCAAACGTTTTAACGATTAATTTGTAAAAATTTTGAACGTTTTAAATTCAAATGAAATATCTTTTTGATAAAGCACATTAAAATATGCATACAAAAATTCACTTCAAAGCCAGAAACGATACAAGATTAAACCACTATTGTAAAGACGAACAATTTTAAATACTGTTTTTAAATTTACATTTTGTCAAAAAAATAATCATTAAAATTAATGACTTCTTGATATCATTACGAATCAAAAGATATGAAACAATTTTTGTAACTCCTCCTTTATGGTTGAATGGTGATAATTAATTGGAACTTGTAAAGAAAGAGCAAAGAAGGATCAAAGCAATTTATCGCTCGATTCTGTTAGTAGAGTGAAGATGCCTGGACAAGTGCTCCTTTCTTATGAATAGGCCAGAAACAGCAAATTAAAGACCTGTATAGAAATCTTTTTGTGCCCATCCAAAACTAGACTTTGTGAACAAAACAGTTGTTTTTTTTTTAAATGTTAATCTATAGCTAACAGATTTTGCCAAAATGTATTTCCTTTGATATTTGTTAAAAAAAATGCGGGGTTTATTTCTAAGGCAGAAAATTTTTAATGATTGATAATTTCATCGTACAAATTTTATCGTAGTTCGTAGGATGAGCGTCTTTGTTAATATTGCTATATTTTAGGAGTCTTTTTATAACATTCAACTGAAGCTTTTATGAGCTCAAGCTCCATATTTTACTATCAATAAATATCTAATTAAAACTAGTAACAGGTTTATCTTGTCCTCTTTGAAGGTAATTGGCGTGTTCAGAAAACGTCAGAGTTGAATGTAAATAATATTTACTACGGCAGTCAATGCTTAATCAAATCTAACGCTTTCTCACACCAGCCTGGCGTAGTTATATAGTAGACCAGCAACAGATTGGAGCTATCTCAATGAGAAAATTAATCGTTTTAGGCAACCCCTAGGGCTTCATCGAGCCGCCACGTTTTCAATGTAAATTATCGATCGCTTCGGTAATTAATGTTGTTAGCTCCCAACCGCTGGCATACCTTCAGAAAATATCGACTAAGCGAGAGGAGCTATTCTTTGAACTTTTGCACCGAAGGTTTACACATCTAACCTTAGTGGTCCTGTCTTAATTTAGATATCCAAAGGTTATTAATTAAAAGTGATTCGTATTTATAGATTAGATATGGCTCTTGACAGGTGAACTCTTCGACAGAAAACACTATCTCACGAATTTAAGCCATTAGTGTATCTAGAAACAACCACATTTTTGAAAAAAACTGCCCTTTTATTTGCATTTTTCATTTCAATAATTTTCGTGTGTTCAGTTGGAATCAATTTTCATAAAATTTGATAATTAAATCATAATTGCTTTGGAAACTAATAATTTTATTATCAATATATGTTTCCATAATGCGTAATAACGAAGAGGGGAGCTCGTAGATTTATTATTATTATTACTTATTTTTTATTTTTGTTAATAAGTACCAGTCCTATATTAGTTCCTTCACATTATTACTCGCCTCTCAATTTCTCCTTTTTCTGTTTGTTGTATTTTACGGTGCAAGGAGAACAAAGGTTTGTTTGTTTGTTTGTTTGTGGTTTTACGGCTCAAAGACTACAATGGTCATGCTGCGCCGGGACCTACTGTTTTCCGAGGAATCCGAACCTCTTATGGCCTAGGGAACCAAACCCCGGACTACAGTGAGCAGTGCGATCTTTTATGAGATCTCTGAGTAAGCATTCCTTTCACTGTCGTGTGTCGAATGTGGGAAAACAGCGCACTAGGCGAACACATTACCACACTGTGCCACAGCAAAGCCGCAACAAAGGTCATGCTGCAACAAGACCTATAGTTTTCGGAGGAATCTAGACCTTTTAAAGTCTAAGAAACCAACCTCCGGACTACGGTGAACAGTTAATTGGTAAGCTTGCATTTTTGGCACGGTTGGGGGTCACCACGCTGGGAGAATATGTTAAAACACTGAGCCATTGTAGGGCCCCTTTCAATCACTTTCAATTCCCCTTTCCAATTTCTTCACTATATTAGGTGAAAACATAGTTCAGGTTTATTGTAAATACTTTTATGATCTGTAATAATTAGTCAAATTAGTAATTTATAAAACTGAATGAACTGTATAAATATGATTTAATAATAACTTCACAAATTATGTGCCTTATTAGCTTAAATAATTTACTTAACTCGAGGGGTATACTGAATACAAAAATTTTGCTCAAAGTAACGAACAATGAATAAAATTAAAAAAGTACATGTACAAATAACTTTTCTAAATTTGATTATTTTGATAGATTATTTATTTAGCTTCTGCATTGTTGCTTCGATGCTTTGTGTTTTTCTTAGTTTTACATTTGATTTCTTTAATTAAATAACAAAATTAACTATTGTAATTAACGTAAAAACTCTTCTCTCAAAGTTTTGGGAAGCGAGTTTCAAAGAAGCGCTTGGTGATTTACTTTCCACGAGCATCTACTAATCCGTAAGAAAAATTTTCATTTTCTTTTTCAATACTTTTTTTTTCTTGTTCCTTACTTGTACTTCTTTCGAAGGTTTTTTACTCGTTTTCGTAATTTTTCTAAATTGCCGTTTTTGAGTTTTTATTCTCTCAATTTTGTCAATAATGGATGAAGTTATTTAATTCTTTCGTGGTTCTGCGAAAGAGATATTCAAGGAAAACGCATAAATAAATAAACAACTTCTGCTTCCTTGATTCGCTTCAATGCTGTTGTCAACTGTTCCATTGCAAATCTCCTTTCACTGGGATTTATTTTCATGCCGAAACGAAAGCTTGTATATTCCATATATGGCTGCATTATTGCGATTTTTCAAAACAACCAGAACTCCCTGCTGTCTCATGTTTTGCATATGTGTGGCATAGCTTTATATTACACGTAAATAGGGTCTGAAATTCTTTCCACGTTAAATGTCGGTCCCAAAATTCCCTTGTTGCGGTTACATTGCTTTGTTCCAAATAACATATATGTATGTGTGGAAAAATCTCTCATTGAATATACTGTATACGATTCATATATCCAACGATATGTATTATCGTGCAAATGGCTTTATTGAAATATCAGTGCTGCTAAGAGAGTACAGTAAAAGGAAATAAATATAGACAATACAAATACTCCATGTTTTTGATCGTTTGCCCCAATCGCTCCTTATTAATAAATGAAATTCAAAGGCTATAAATTTTAAACAACGTACACCCGGTTTATTATTTTCTACTTTCCTCGATATTTAAAACATTGGAAATGCATACATTTGCCCTTTTCCTAAATAAATGAGAACTTTACTTGTCACCAAAGACAGCTAGAAACGAATTAGCACGTCTGAGCCATCGTAACAAGGAAACTGACAGCAACAGTAGGTTGTCGATTTCAGTTCTCCCCTTCCCTCTCCCGTTCTGTTTCCTGTCATTGTTCTTTTCTTATTCTCTGGTGTTTGTCGCCTTTTCTTATCCTCCACTCCCTATTTTTTTCATATCTTATGTGATTAGTTTTACTACGTTTTAGAATTATAATCCCCTTCTATTCTGTATACTTATTTCCCATGCTTATTATCAAATCAGTCAACACGAAGAAGTAGATAATAAAATCCAAATTTCTTTCTATAA
>QLNU02015360.1:103009215-103066773 GCA_006491805.2 Dysdera silvatica
CAAAATAGCGATCGTTGCGTCAAAATGGAAAACCTTTACCTCCAAGGTAAACGAAACCGGAAGTTTACAGGAAAATGGCGGCTGATGCGCTGGCCTATTCTAGGAGCTGTATGTTTCGAATTTGGCAGTTTTTCAGATTTATATTTTAACAATCAACTACTTTCAGAAAGCGTCTTAAAAAATGTTACTTTGAACGACGTAAGTTCGTTATTACGTTTGTTTTCGTTCTTGCGGTTTATCGTACTTGATCGGTCTGTAGTATTTATCGGTATTTTATCATATGAATGTTAGATACATGCAACAGCTGGACCTAACCCCGGACTTAGGAGTCCCAAGACCCTGGGCAGTTAACGAAATCGGTGACTCGCACTCTTTCATAATATTAAAAAAAAAAAAATCTTTTACTTCTTGTTTACTTAACGTACTTCGGCCTTGATGGTCTACATACACTACGCTGCCATTTAATTACAAATTTTAAAATTTACATTGCAAAACGGCGAACTGCAAAGGAAAGAATGACCTCACTAGAGTTAATAGACCGAATAATTTATCATCTGCCACGAACTGCAAAAATTGTTGAGGAGGCAAACAGGTCTTTTATAAAATTTGTTAAGATGGCTAAAAAATTACAAATTTTTGTTAAGATGGTTGATAAAAAAAAAAGAGGAAGAGAGCCTTCGGCGCCCTGGCCCCTGCGAGGCTGGAGCCCTAGACAGCTACCTTTTCCGCCTATACTAGGCAGAAGTGCGGCGCTGGCTGTAGCAGTCGTATGGAAGAACACATATGACATGTATCTAACTCAACGCACGTGTTTCTATGAATCAGTGGCGCCAAGTCAATGAGTTTTTCGTATAGCAATTCATTTATTTTTTTATTTTTTATTATTTTTTTTTTTTTTCGTATATATTTTTTACTAGTAGGGGTTAGTTTTCTTGAGAATGAAAACGTACTGTATGCTCATTGTTATTCGTTTTATGGTGGAAAACGCATATAATTAGAAAATTAGTACTGCTGATTACGAATAACTTTAGCAACCACATCTTCAACGGCGAAAGGTTTATCGAAAATTCATTTGCTCCTCGGAGCGTTTTCGAATCATGATTCCATGATAAATAAAACAGAAAATAGGCTATTTTTCGTGAATGTTTGCATTTTAAATTCTATTCAAAAAGTTTCGTAAATACTATGAGGAAATAAAATAATAAAAAAAATCTTGATAAGATTATTTATATATCTATGTCATCATATCATCATCATATTTAACCATTATCTACCCACTGCTGGATGAAGGTCTCTCCAAATGCTTTCCACACAAGTCTATCCTGAGCAATTCGCTTCCACGTCACCCCAACCTGTTTTCTTATTTCATCCACCCATCTAGTTTGAGGACGTTTTCTAGGTCTTCGGTGGTCTCTTGGAATCCAGTTCAGAATTTCTGTTGTCCATCGTTGATCAGTTCTTCTTGCAATATGCCCAGCCCATCGCCATTTCAGCCCTTTTACTTTAACAATGATGTCCTCTACTCTAGTTTGCTCTCTCACCCAAGTGTTTCTTTTTCGATCTCTCCTAGTTATTCCAAGCATGCACCTCTCCATGCTCCTTTGCGTTGTCTGTAACTTTCGTATTGCTCCAACTGTTAGACTCCATGTCTCTGATCCATAAGAGAGGACTGGCAATACACACTGGTTGAAGACCTTTCTTTTTAGACACAAAGGCAATTTCCCCTTCAGGATAAAACTGTTTCTTCCAAATGCACTCCAGCCAAGTTTAATACGTCTGTTGAGTTCTTTCATAATGTTGCCATCCATTGAAATCAGCTGGCCAAGGTAAATATATGAATCAGCAATTTCTAGCTCAATGTTGTCAACTTGTATTTTTGTTTCCTCTACGAAATTATTGAACATGATCTTAGTTTTTTGTAGGTTCATCTTGAGTCCAACTTCTTTACTTCTAGTTGAGAGCTCCTGTACCATGTCTTGGAGTTCTGATGGGTTCGTTGAAAAAATAACAATGTCATCAGCAAACCGCAAATGATTTAAATATTCACCATTTATTTTTATTCCCTTGTTATTCCAATTTATCTGCTGAAAAATCATCTGTAAAGCTGAAGTAAAAAGTTTTGGAGAAATGGTATCTCCCTGCCTCACACCTTTACCAATTTTGATAGCTTCGGTATCTTTATGTAACCGAAATTTTGCACTTGCATTTTTATACACACGTTTCACCATGTCAATGTACACATCCTCGATGTCTGTTGATCTTAAAGAGTTGATGACTGCTGATGTTTTAATAGAGTCAAAGGCCTTCTCATAGTCAATAAATGCCACACACAATGGAAGTTCATATTCATGTGTTCTTTCAATTAATTCTCTTAATACTTGAATATGGTCCACTGTACTGAATCCACTTCGAAATCCAGCTTGTTCTCTTGGTTGAGCTGCATCTAATTTTTTCTGCAGGCGATGTGTTAGCACTTTTGTGAAGATTTTATAAATAGCAGGTAACAAGCTAATTGGTCGGTAATTTTTCAAATCCTCTTTATCACCTTTTTTATGCAAAAGAATTACTGTTGCAGAATCCCATTGGTTTGGTATGTTACCGCTGTTAAGACATTTGGTAAAGAATTTTGCAAGTATGTCTTCTACATATTCTCCAGCTTCTTTTAGGATATCTAATGTAATGCCATCATCGCCAGGGGCTCTTCCTTTCTTCATACTTTTTATTGCAAATGCTACTTCTTCTTTTAAGATTTTAGGAGCTGTTCCTTCGACTATCTCAGAGTCTTCGTTTAATCCACTGTTACCCTCATACAGCTTTCTGTAGAATTCTTCAACTCTTCTAAGTATTTCTTCCCTATTTCTTGTTACAGTGCCATCCTCTCCTTTTAATGCAATGATGTGTTTCTTCCCAATAGACAAACTCCCTTTAACAACCCTAAGGCTCTTGTTGCTTTCAATGGCCTTCCTTACTAACTCACAATTGAATTTTCTTATATCTTCTTTCATGTTTTTGCGCAAAGTTCTACATACTCGATCTTGCGACTGGTATTTTGATTGTCCACCTTCATAAGTCTTCGCCTTTTCATGAGTTGTTTCGTCTTCTCAGATAATTTGCTATTCTGCTTTTTACATATTACACCACCAATTTCCCCAGCAGTTTCAATTATTGTCTTAACAATGTTTTCATTTGCTTCTGAGATGTCAACTTCTTCAATAAGTCCTTCCAGTGCAGAAAAGCGATTTTTTAATTCCAACTTGAATGCCTCGGTATTTTCTTTTAATTTCTTTAAATCCACCCTCTTACATACTTGTTTCCTAATGAGCTTCTGCCTTTCTAGTTTAGTATTTAAGTGCATTTTACATCTCACCATTCGATGATCACTTCCAGTATTAAATCTGTTCAGTACGCTGCAATCTTCAATAATTGATTTCTTGTTTGCCAGTATATAGTCAATTTCGCTGGTTCCTCCATTGGGGTGTTTCCATGTCCATTTTCTTTGTAGTTTCTTCTTAAAAAATGAATTCATGATGCTAAGATTTTCAGCTTCGGCAAATTCTATGAGTTGATCGCCACGTTCATTCCTTTCCCCGTATCCGTATTTACCAACCGATGTCTCTCCTTGTTCCTGTTGTCCAATTCTTGCATTAAAATCTCCCATGATGAGCTTGATGTGTTGTTTCCCCTTGGTATGTAGCTGTTTGATTTCTTCATAGAATTCCTCAACCTCCTCGTCGGTATGGCTTGATGTTGGTGCATATGCCTGTACTATCTGAAGTTGGTATCGCTGGGTTAGTTGAACAACGAGCCTCGCTGCTCGATCTGACGTGCTTTCGACTTCAAGAAGGTAGTCTTTAATTCTTTTGTTGATTAAGAAGCCAACACCACTTGTTCTTCCAGTTTCCGTTCCTCTATAATAAAACAAATGTCCACTTTTAAGTTCCACCAACTCTTCACCTTTTCTTCTAACTTCACTGAGTCCTACAATGTCCCATTTGATCTTGTCTAGTTCCTCTTCCAATTCCTGAAGTTTTGCTTCAGAAGCAAGGGATCGTCCATTATACGTAGCCAAGGTCAATAACAAACGGCAGCCTGGGCCATTCCAGTGATTCTTAGCACCCCCTGCTTTCATGCCACGCTGACCGCTGCCTTGATCAGGAGCACTCCAGCACCTGGAGACTAGGGGCCATGGTTTTTGGTGTATTAGCATATTGGAGGAATTAGCCATCATTTCACCACGCTGGCTAGACGGGTTGGTGAATTAGCCCTCCCCTTCCGCCTTTCCATCCGTGCAGCAAATATTAATTTGCCACATAAATAGAAAGCCTGCACCACTTGAAGGCGGGGTAGGACACTAGGTTACTGGCCCGGCCGGTTCCACACATCGTCACATACGTTCAGCGTGTGGGTCTCCTTCCAGTTAGATACCAGCAACCCTTTTGCAGGCCATATATATATATATATAGACAGACAGACAGATATCATCACATTCTCCTTTTGCACCTTTTGGCGTGAATTACTGTTATTTGGCGAGAACTCTTCTCGAACTGGGGAAAGCGAAGACTGCATCCAAATCGGTGAAGTTGGTTAACTGTCTAGAGCAACGGTTCTTTAACTTTCTTAGACTGTGGACCCCCTTCAGAGTTCACTCACCCTCGCGGACCCCCAAGAATTAACTCAAAGTTTAAAGCCCAGAATTTGCATCATACATATTTATTTCTAGTGTTTCATCACTAATTTTCACCATTTAAGGAAAGAATTTTTCGTCCCCTCATAATTTATTCTTAGCATTAAAGAGTAAATTCTTTCGTCTTAGGATTTTTCCGAACCTGTGTGGAGCCCTGCGGGTCCGTGGACTGCAGTTGAAGAACCGCTGGTCTGGAGGAATAATACCAAATTGCACATTATTGAAACTCGCTGAAGACTTTAATTTGCAAAATGAAACCGTTCAATTTTTGTTTCATCAAAAAAAAATATTTGCGGTTTGGTTGCCTGTTTCTTTTTGTGACGAAATTTAACTGCCATCGTGGCTTTTTGTTTTGTAGTAATGTGAAGATTCAGTGGGTCTATCGAGAAGATTCTTAATATGAAGTAAATAAATATAAATCTACAATAACAGGAATTATTCAGAAAATGAAAGTTTCATATTATCGTTTAATTTCTTTTTAATTTGTGGAAATAGAAATATATAGCCTACATGTATTTATTTTAAGCAATTCTTAACTTAATAATGGATTGACATCCTAAGTTTCTCTCTTTTTTTTATCTCCGTATAGAAATAATCATACAAGCTTAGTTAATGCTATAAGGGGGGGGCCCCATGAAACTTTTATCCATCCATGCTGATATATATGTGTATAATTAACGTACAACACTTACTGAATAAAATTTAGTGTGACATCGTAATGTGACGTGCAAAAATAAGGAAAATTATGAACAATGAAATTCAACAACTATAATAACTATTTTAAAATTAAAACTTTTTAAAATTCTGAAAAAATTCACACATGTTGGTTCACATTTACTGAAGGCATAATTAAAATTTCAGGATGGTATCATATAAAAATTGAATTTCTTTACAGGTAATGTAACGAGATTTAGGTTAAAATACACATATTTTAACTTAAATCTCGTTACATTACCTGTAAAGAAATTCAATTTTTATATGATACCATAGAGATACTACCCTGAAATTTTGACTGTATCTTCAGTAAATGTGCACCAACGTGTCTGATTTTTTTCAGAATTAAAAAAAAATTTCGTTTTTTAAAAACTGCAAAATAAAGATTTTGGAAAATTATCAAAATTTTTTTTACACAAACAAGCATGTTATATATCAAATGAAAGTCCTCTTCACAAGCTTTAAAATGATGCCATAACCAGCTTTCTTGTTGAAACGGATAACGTGCAAATTGCATTTAAAATTTCGGCTGCGAGCATATTTTAGGACATTTTGACAATTTTGGAAACTCAAAAACTCGAAAATTGGCAATAAGAAAAAATTAAAAAAATATTTTTATATTTTAGATAATAAGGAATAACCCAAAAGTTAGCCAAATCCATGACATCAAATTCCAAAACTTATTTTTTATTGGTTGATTTGACATGGCCTAACCCATTTCGTTTCTTATGGAACGAAAAGTGGGGAACACTTACTCAGTGGAACGAAAGTTGATCCAAAGAACTTCAACCTGTCAATGATTTAACAGACGATATTTCAAACTAAATTGAAAAACTTTAAAGCTGCGGCATCTGGCAGCAGTCAATTATGTTTTGATTTTCAGGGAAGGTTTACGTTTTTCGTTTGGCATCTGTTGCTCTTTAGATTTAATAGAATTTAAAAATATAGCCATTGCGTGGAATATTTAATAAAAATAATAGTTTTGTGAATAAATTTATAAATAATTTAATGATTTTTTTTGCAATTTTTTCAAATTTTTATACCAAGCAATACGCAACCGAACCAAACATTACGTATTGCTGTACTTCTTTCGAAGGTTTTTTACTCGTTTTCGTAATTTTTCTAAATTGCCGTTTTTGAGTTTTTATTCTCTCAATTTTGTCAATAATGGATGAAGTTATTTAATTCTTTCGTGGTTCTGCGAAAGAGATATTCAAGGAAAACGCATAAATAAATAAACAACTTCTGCTTCCTTGATTCGCTTCAATGCTGTTGTCAACTGTTCCATTGCAAATCTCCTTTCACTGGGATTTATTTTCATGCCGAAACGAAAGCTTGTATATTCCATATATGGCTGCATTATTGCGATTTTTCAAAACAACCAGAACTCCCTGCTGTCTCATGTTTTGCATATGTGTGGCATAGCTTTATATTACACGTAAATAGGGTCTGAAATTCTTTCCACGTTAAATGTCGGTCCCAAAATTCCCTTGTTGCGGTTACATTGCTTTGTTCCAAATAACATATATGTATGTGTGGAAAAATCTCTCATTGAATATACTGTATACGATTCATATATCCAACGATATGTATTATCGTGCAAATGGCTTTATTGAAATATCAGTGCTGCTAAGAGAGTACAGTAAAAGGAAATAAATATAGACAATACAAATACTCCATGTTTTTGATCGTTTGCCCCAATCGCTCCTTATTAATAAATGAAATTCAAAGGCTATAAATTTTAAACAACGTACACCCGGTTTATTATTTTCTACTTTCCTCGATATTTAAAACATTGGAAATGCATACATTTGCCCTTTTCCTAAATAAATGAGAACTTTACTTGTCACCAAAGACAGCTAGAAACGAATTAGCACGTCTGAGCCATCGTAACAAGGAAACTGACAGCAACAGTAGGTTGTCGATTTCAGTTCTCCCCTTCCCTCTCCCGTTCTGTTTCCTGTCATTGTTCTTTTCTTATTCTCTGGTGTTTGTCGCCTTTTCTTATCCTCCACTCCCTATTTTTTTCATATCTTATGTGATTAGTTTTACTACGTTTTAGAATTATAATCCCCTTCTATTCTGTATACTTATTTCCCATGCTTATTATCAAATCAGTCAACACGAAGAAGTAGATAATAAAATCCAAATTTCTTTCTATAAATCAAGATCAATTTCCACAGTCGACAAATTTCGACTACCTTTTTCATAACCTTCGACTGCGTAAAAAAGTTTTCTCCAATAAAATTACAGCCAGAAATCGTTTTTTTTTGGTTTTTTTTGCAGGCTCATTGGCTTTATAGTTTAACTGAGATCGGTTTGAATTCGAAATTGGCATGAGAAAGAATTATGGGAGAATCTGAAATCTTTAATAAATGAGTTATTTTACTTCTCGACAAGCAACCTATATTGTAGCCCATTCAGCAATAATAAGAAATACCACCATGGTACTGTATATATTTCAATTCATACACCTCTTCAGCCTCTACTTTTTTTTCATTAAAATATAAAAAAGCAAAAACCTATTTTGGGTCTAAGTTTAGAGTAGCATTCTAAAATATTCTTCGTTTCTGAAAAAAAAATGCTTTTCACAGCGGCTCTCAGAATATTATCAACATTTCTCCATTACTAAAAGCACTTCTCATGGGTTTATCTTATTTTGTCGCAGATACCGCTTTTTATTTGGTATTCCAAACTCTTTACCCCAAGTTTTCGACCACAGCACGTTAAATGCAGCTACGGGCAGCACGTTCCCCTGGTGAATTCGAAGCAACAAAATAACACTAGGGTCAGATTGTTAAGGCCAAAAGTAAATTCTTTTTACGTCCTGGAGCAGTATACAGCAATGAGAAAAAAACAGACTTTCTTTTTTAATTTCCGGGATGGCTTGAACGAAAATGAGCAAACTTTCCAGGCAAATGTAAATCCTTGTTTTTGTTTTTTTTTGGGGTTTTTTTTGGTTTTTTTTTTTAAGTAAAGCAGGCATTTCCTTTCGTTCATTTACTCTGTTTTCTTCGATGCAAAAATATTATCTAAAATGTGAGGAAATATGGTATCGAGCTGAGGGCATGCATTTTTTGTCCGTATGTTATAGGATCATTATTTTCACTTTCAATGTGAATCAACTATTGTCATAGAGCTTATATCGACCATGCATTTATGTATATTGAACCTATCTCTATCCTGTCTCTAGATGAAAAATTCTCTGTATTTATTTCGAAAAAAAAAAATAGCACGACGATGTGGATGAAACATTTGGTTTCTTATTTTTGACACACACTGTACTTAAAATCAAAGTACAAATAAGAGCATTGCCTGACACGTTTCGCTAATTTATTTGGAACAGCCAAGTAATTTTTCGGGCTCCATCTACATCTCTTTTATACTTTTCTATATGCATATTTATTCTGTTCACAAAAAGCATTTTACCACATAATGCGCGTAAACATTACATTATTACACTCATTTGTTAACTTACGATCACTTGCGCTATTATGCAGAGCACAACACGCCAAAACTTATTAAGTGGAAGCTTTAAATTATATGCTTGTTACGAGTATATATAAAACTTTTCTTCACACGTCCTTTTTGTGCCTTAATGTTATCCATTCGCCATACTCAAATACGTGGGCTATCCGGAAAGCAACCTCCATTTTCCTAGAGCCCCTAAAATTATAGGCCGACGCATAAGCCACCATTTTCTTGTACACTTCCGGTTTCATTTACCTTGGCGATAAAGGTTTTCCGCTTTGGCGCAATGATCGCTATTTTGGCATAAAAATAAATAGCAATCCTCGATTATCCAACGAATGTAAACATTGGCGCAACTTTTAAGATGTCGCCAATAAATACAATTTGCAACCCTAGCTTAGTTTTCGATTAATGTAAAATTATAATGCAAATAATCAAAACAAACTTGCACTGCAAACATTCTATGTTTATTCCTCGAATGATTAGAACAATTCCCAGAACATGCAACCATTTCATCTTATTACATTTAAAAATAACACGCTTGTAAATCACTCAACTTCAACACAGCAATGAATGGGATCATGTGATACGCTGGCAGGAAAATGGCGGTTATGCGCCAGCTCTCTTTTCTAGGAGCCTTATATTTTCCTATAGCGCTAGAAATAGCGGGAGGATTGACGTCATTTTTGCACTCCAGTGTAGAGTGATTCAGTTAGGGCCCAGTTGAGTGTTTCCTGCTTGTCTGGTCTTCACTTCGCCTCAAAATGAGCTCTCCCAAAGAAAATCCCGCCAAAGATGTGATACGTTCATTGATACAATGTTTGCTTTCAAAAAAGATGAAAGCTGCAGATATTTACTGTGAACTATGCAGTGTTAATGGAAAAAACGTAATAAGTGAAGGTATTGGGCGTGAGTGGTGTAGAATGTTCGAAGGTATACGCGAACAAACATTCACGATGAAAAAATGACTGATCGTCCCACTGTTGTCAGTAATGAACTCGATCAAAAATTCGAGGGAACAGTTTGCGGAAACTGTCGGTTTATAATAGCTGAACTTTATGAAAAATTTTCACAAATTTCTTGTACTATTTTGCACGAGGCTTTTTCTGAAAAATTAGGCTATAAAAAATGTTGCATTTATTGGATTCCGAAAGTGCTTACAGACCACTCAAATGTAAATTAGTATTGAAGAATGGTTGAATTCACAGGCGGCATGTTCTATGAAGAGGGAATTTCAAAGCTTTTTCACAGCTACCCCAAGTGTATCAATTGATGGGTGATTATGTTGAAAAATCGTCTAATGATGTAGTTTTCAAACGTATGGAATAGAAATTATGTATATATATTTTTGCGTAAATTTTATGGATAAACATAAGTTTCTTTCCGAATAGCCCTCGTATATAACGCAGTGTTATCCACTAGCCATACTCATGTGTATGATTAATAAAATCCATAGGGCAAAGACATTTCAACTCTAAGGTATAAAAGGTTGAACAGAATACATGATGCGAATGATTTTGCTTTAGATGAAATCACATATGATGAAAGATTAAATGTGTTTTCGTATTTATACCGCAATAGCCCAATGACTGTCATAACAGCCTGATATTTATCATGCTGTGAGGTGTTCGAGGCTCTGTAAACTTGGTTGTGTTTATAAACTCATCGTAGTTCAGATATCTTATGAAGCCGCTGGTCCCATCCAAAATGAGCCACCAGCCATTAGTCTCGAGACGTAAAAGAAATAAAAAAAAAAATCCTACATTTGTGATTTCACTTCTGATACTCAGTATGCGTATTGGAACATGATCTCCGCCCCCTGTAATATCTCTAAAAGCTTTACTATTTTTTTAAACCATTTCTGTTTAAAAGTATACAGCCATATATCTTAAAAACATCAATATTCTTGGATTTTTATGGCCCAGAGGCTCTTGCGTCATAAAAATACAAACAAGCAAAAGCCAATCAAAATTATTTCTAAATTATGAGGTTCTAATACTAATTGTTTTAACCCATATCTTGACTTCAAATTTTAATTTCGCATGAAAAATATAACAGTATAGATAAATTGGAACAATGGCGATATATTTTTGTCTGTACGATCAGCTCTTGAAACTGCCCTCCAAATTATTGCCACTATGTGTTTACGTCTGTAATTTCATCTGCCGGATCCCAATGCCATGCGTAGCGATCCTCTACGACAATAGTTAGGCGATAACGAGCGGATGGGATGGTGTTCTGTCGCTGCAGCATTGTCTGTTTAATACAAATTACGTCCTACATCTCTGGTTATGACTTACGAAGGATAGCGAAGTAATTCTAGAATAAATGGACTGAGTGAAATTAATAAGATGGTTTTACTTAATATGCCAATAAGTATTAGTTTGTCAGCAATTTTATTTCACTTAAAGTTCACATTAGAGCCATTAAATCATTTGGTTTTAAAGGCAACTAAATGTGAGCAATTTGTCAGCTGAATATTTCTATATGTTTGTGTTCTTTACGATATAAGGACAACAAAGATCACGCTGTGTCAGGGCCTGCATTTTCCTGAGAAATCTGACCATCTGATGCCGAGTGAACTAACCACCAGACTGCGCTGGGACGGAACGCGTTCTACTATTTGTTTGCAAGGTTGAACCTGGGTTAACAACACGATAAAAATACCTTATCACTACATCATCGTGAGTAGTGAATTTACATCTTTCGAGGAATGGGGACCTCTTAAGGCCCTAATAAATCAACCCGGGACCACAATTGTCAGTTAGTCGGCAAGCGGACTTTCTTTGAGCAGCGTTAGAATTCGAACCTTGATTAACATCACAGTAGATAAACGCGTTACTACGGCACCACCGTAGGGTCTAAGTAGTTAATAATAATTATCAATAGTAAATAATATTCAATATAAATAATAATTTTCAATGAAAAATAATAATAATTTTCAATGAAAATAATAATTTTCAATGAAAATAATAATTTTCAATGAAAATAATAATTTTCAATGAAAATAATAATTTTCAATAATAAATAATAATAAATAAATAATTTTAATAATAAATAATTTTATTACATATTTTTAATAATAAATAATTTTATTACATATTTTAATAATAAATAATTTTATTACATATTTTAATAATAAATAATTTTATTATATATTTTAATAATAAATAATTTTATTACATATTTTTAATAATAAATAATTTTATTGCATATTTTAATAATACATAATATTTTTAAATAAATAATTTTTAATAATACATAATATTTTTAAATGAATATTTTTAATAATACATAGTATTTTTTAAATAAATAATTTGTAATAAGTATGAATTTATAATACGCAGTGCTGTGTTAGGATATTTTTCAAATTTATGTCGTTGTTCTATATTTTGTGTCCTTATTTTGAGATTTTTCATTAGGGTTGGGATTTGGATTCATATGTTTAATTGAGAATTAATATTTATGTGAGAAAAGGATTAGAAAAATAATGTCTTTACATAATATTACAACACAGTAACGACTAAATAGTCAAACTCCTGGCATTTGCCATAATAATGTAACATTCCGAATATATTTACTATCACCGCCTTGTTGATTAAAAACGTCTTGAATTTAATTTGAAGATGCTTGATGACAACACGCATACAACAGAATTTCGATAAGTCGAACTTCAATGGGTAGAAGTTTTCTACAAGTCGAAGTGGTAACAAATGATGAAGAAATGTATTGTGCACATATGTATTTCTATTACTTGAAGGTTTTGTTTTTACTCCCTTCGATTTCGATTTATCGGAGTTTCATTGTATTAAAATTTAGCAAAGAGGTCGATCTTATTTAGTAAGAAGGTTATGGAGAATTAATTATTAGGATTACACTAACACCTCACGTTTTTATGACTAAACTAGGACCTATTTTTAGCTCATAATGGCAGGGGAAGAAAAAAATGACCGCACACGGTAATACTCAACTCGAGCCAGTAACCTTTTGATTGCCATTCTAATAATCCGACCTCTAAACCACTGAGAAATACCGTTCAACTGAGAGACAACCATTTCTGGCACTTATTTCGTACAAATGTTTATAATTTATATACAGAGCAGTTTTAAGTGGAAGTACAAAAAATTAAGTTTAGTGTTATTGTGAAAAATGGCATTGTACCTTCCCGATGAGTTCTCCCACCATTCCATTCCATCCAACGAGAGACTTTGGGTCAAGACCGCCATAGTTAGAATCGTCAACAAGTTTCAAAACATAGCTAAACTTCAGGTAGTCGGCCACAAGATCTGCTAGATCCTTGCAATAGCCTTCGTACATTTCGTTTCCTTCCAGAACTTGGCCCACTTCTTTCTTTTTTCTCATTAAGTAAGGTTCCTCCTATTCAAATAAAAAAGAAAAAGAAATAATTTGTGTTTAATAAATATTTTATCGGAAACCACATGATTTTCACCAGTATACTCTCGTACTTATATCTAAACTTAATGAAGTATTCCTTTGTTATTTTAAATTCTTGTACCTTTAAAATATGTAGAATATGCACATATGTGCATGTAGAATATGTGCGTATTTTAAGTACAGTAAAACGTTCTAAAATTTTACACACACATACACGACCATCCTACTAAATAAAATATTCTTAAAAAATACATAAATAATATTTTTTTAATTCGTTATACCTAAATGGTTTTAAGGGCTATAATAAATAAAGGGTGTAACGTAATTCAGCTTAATTAAAAGAAAATATATTTTTTCGTTAAGCTTGAATAACAATTCTAATCAATATTGTATGAATAATTTATATGTGCAGTACTACTTCACTGTTCAAGAATTCTTGTCGAATATTTTGCATTTTATCATAATTAGTTCATAAATTGAGTAATTTTATAAAGAGTTTAATAGGATAATCCAATTTTTGTGCGTGACAATATTTTAAAGGTTATATTAGCTGCAACTGGAAACTCACAGATTCCCATTCAATGTATAGTTAATTAATGTTCCAAATTGACGGATAATCTATAATTTGTCCGTGATCTATATCAGAAAATGTAACGCAATTTCGTGTGAGATTCATTGTTATATGACTCGTGAAATTCAAATGGAATAATATCACACAATCGTGCAATTTGCATGAGTTACTAGAAGTGGGAACAAGGAGATCAATATCAGAGATGTTTGCTGTAGGGTCCAAAATGTTAATATTTTGCATAATTATCCTCTAACAGATACAACTTTTACAGCGGCCTTAAACTTCTCTTCAGTGACTATTCTGAGCTTTTAAAGATTTCTGGTAAGAGCTGGAGAGCATTTAATTCATTTCAATGAGGCACTCCATATACTTTCAATTGAATTGATATCAACAAAAATCTAACTGGTGATTACGTTCAGTGAATGTTTTTACTTTCGTGGACTACATCAACTCTGTGTAGTTGAACGTTATCATCCATAGAGAAAAATTCTCAGGAGACAACTCTGCTGAAACTTGGGTTTAGGACATTGCTTTATGACTCTGAGCAGACACAGAATCTCTGAAGAATATGCAACTCTGTGTCTCAACATGTGGTCCCAATATTTCACAGGCCATCGCATCACCTTCAAAAAACTTTTCCTTTTCTATGTCCTTAGGTATTCTTTAGCATATATCTAGATATTTCGTAGTATGCAGAGTAAAATACGAATTATTACTCATACCTTATGCGTGCGCCCGGATCGCGACTAAATTATTAAAAGAACACGTACTGCTGAAATCCATTAGAAGAAATGGATGCGGAAGGGAAATATTCATTGTCTTCTAGCATATAGAGGGTATTCCTTAACTTCAATTCCTTTCATTGTTCTTGAAGTTGAATCATGCCATATTTTCCTGTAAAGAGGGTGTTATATTTTTGTTTCAGTGGTTACTGCGAATTTAACAGTATCGTCTACATCAATTGTGGTCCGATAGTTTATGAAAACCCTAACGGATGGGAACTGACATAATAAAACACATTCGCTAATGGGTAATTTAAAGACGAATAGTGCAAAAGTCAACTGTTAGTCTAGATGGAGCCAAAGTCAAATGAACATGGATGTTCCGTTGTGGGATTACACCACCGTCAAACAACGCCCGTAGTGAGATTTTTTTGGGGCAAAACTAGGAAGTTAAACTCGCTGAAATTCACCAAAGGAGGTATTAACTTAGTATGGAAGTGTGAAGATTATGCTTCAGTAAAAAGTTTATGAACGGATAGAAAAGCTAAAACGGAAAAAAAACAAGTGTGGCTGGAAAATCTTGCTGACCATAAGCATCGCGAACACAGATCTAAATTGACTGGGTGGATGACTTTACGAAAGAAACACAGGTTACGTTGTCCCCTGTTGCTGTATATTTGGATATCAGGTATGGATTTCCACGTATCATAGTGTATGATAACTTGGAGTACTATAAAGTTTGCGCAAGATAGTTTCCCAAAGAATTTGATGATCTGCGCAAGCAACAGTATCAGAAAGTTTCAACCTACTTTCGGAAACGTTATGAACAACAGCCAAATGTTGTCGAGCGGATGGTCACTGGGGACGAAATATGAGTAAATCACAATGAATTGGAAAATAAAAGACAAAGATTGAAATGGAAGCACTCGTTTTTTTCAGTAAAGAAGAAATTCAAAGATCGGTCTTCCGCTAAGAAAATCTTCTTAACCTTCTTTCGTGATATAAAAAGTTTTATTCTGGCGCATTTTCAACCCATGGATAAACAGTGGTTAGTGTATCAAACTGAGCTGTTCTTAGAGAAAAAAAAAAACTTACAATTTGCAACAAAAAAATAGAAATGCCGTCAAAAACAGTCTTGATACATCACGGCAATGTACTTCCGCATACAGCGATCACGACGATGGAGGCATTGGAACAACTACAATTTAAACGTTTTCCACATATCCCTTACATCTCTGCCCTTTGCGATTAGTAGGTGTTCGTTCCACTTAAAAAATATCTACAGGATCATCTCCCACAGAATGACGAAGCTAATGAAACGACGCAACTAGTGTATTGATCTACAGAAGAGGAACTATGTGAAGAAGTGATACAAACGTGATGTACAGGGTTAGCTAAATTAAAGTTCCTCTATTTAGAGGGCTATGAAGCGCTTTCTAAAGGCTCCAAGAGGAAAGAAATTTGGGCAACAAATATTTCAAATGATGTGCTCGCCGTTTATTTAAAATATTAAAAAATTTAATAGGTTGCGCTTTAGCAATAATATATATGCGAATTTTCATAATGCTGGCTATTCATATCTATACAAAAAAAGAAAACTTTTCAAAAACATTGGTTGATCGCCTGTAACTTCATGAGTCATATCAACATTACCGTAGAAAAAGCTCTTGGTGAAGTAAAACAACAACACAACAACAACGCAGATGAAGCCCTAAGAGAATTTTATTGGTTTAAAATTTTAAGGCGTGAAACAAAATCTGCTTGTTTTATCCATAAAATTGTAAAATTTGAAACAAGAAGACAGCTTGGAATTCTACTAATATAGGCCGAAAATGAGTAAACGCTTCTGACGTTGAAAATGTGGTTACAGCTGTTATGGATTTGGCAAACCAACCGCCATGTGGTAGTACAAGTGTACCAGCAGTTTCTTTTGCAGTGAATGTTCCTTATTCAACTCTAAGGATAGTATTGCGATATTATCCATACACTATTAAGCATGTGCACCAGCTACAGCACGGTGACTTGGAAAGTCGTCTCACATTTGTCATTCAGTTCTTGGCACAAACGTCAGTTGATATAAATTGGCCATGAAATATTTTTTGGATTGAAAAAGCACAGTTCTGTATAAGTGGACAAATAAATACCTACAACTGTCAGATTTCGACCAGAGAAAACTCTCAGGTTTCACACGAAATCCCATTGCATTCCCCAAAAGTGACTGTTTGGTGCAGACTTACTATCAATTTTATCATTAGGTCGTATTTTTTAATAAGTTACTCCGATTGGACTCTGCACCTGTATCGTAACTGGACGGAAGTACTGAGACATGCTGAAGAATTACGTCATACTACAGATTTAACAGTGCGGGTGTCTTTAGGAAACCATCTTTAGCAAGATAGGGCAACACCTCACATAAGCCTCAGTGTTCAAAACTTGTTAAGGCAACATTTCATGGAAGAACGGGTTACTAGCCGTTTGTTTTTAAGACAACATGCCCACCACGATCTCCTGACCTCACCCTATACGAATTTTTTTGTGGATTTTTTTAAGGACCAAGTATGTCGGGGAGATGTCAAACTTCGCAGAACTGAAAAACGATAGACGTTATGTTGAACGTTTGAGCAGTAAATATTCCTAATTATTTTTATTGCTACAGTGCCACCTATTTGCAATTTTTGTATTGTTTTACTATAAAAGGCTAGCGCATCGTTTGAAGTGTCTATTGTCCAAATTTATTTTATTTTGGAGCCTTATTAGAACGCGCTCCAGAGCCCTTTAAGTAAAGAAGCACTAATTTTGCTAACCCTGTGTGCAATTGATCAGAGTTTCCAGTATAAATTACATGTGGCTTTTACTTTTTTGTTCTCCCTCGTACTTTAAAAAATCTTTTTTTAAGCAGTGGCACTTGAAATTCAGCCATTCGTTAGTTCTTTATAAAAATTCGCTGGTTCGCTGGAAATCTACATTTTGGGATGTTAAAACCTAATACCTGGTGCCTTTAATGGTTTAATAATGATACACAAAACAAATTTATTTGGCTTGTGTCTGATTAAAAATTAAAAGCATCAAGCAAGCGGGGATACTTTTTATATATCAAGCCAATTAATTTGTGCAAGAAAAGACTTTAGGATAAATTCCAGGCTTGCATATATATCCCTTCTTAATGTATTATGTAGCAAAAGTAGAATCGCACATCCAAACTAGGAGAATTTGTTTTTCTAAACAACGCGCTTCGTTGACTTTGATCTTCTTTTTTCATGCGTGGGAGCAGGGTGCAAAACTACAGATCTCCATTAAATACAGTCAATTAATAGCTTGCAATTCATCCTGATTAACCCTTTAACTGCCGCCGACGTATATACAGGGTGTATACAAAATGGCGGAAAAGAAGTTCACTACACGATTCCTTGTGAAAAAAGGAATAAAAAATGTCCAGTGCAATTTTTGCTTAAAATCCTTATTTAATAAGTTATTTCAAATCATAGTTAAACCAATAACAAGGCAAAGCCAACCCATTTAACATCGCTTTAATACAACGACACATGCGTTTGCGCATGTACGGCCCTTCTACGAAGAGAGATGAGAAGCTAAGATTTCACTGGTTTTTAAAAACTTGCTTAGGTCACGTGTTACTTGAAATTCAAGGGATTAAACCTCCACCCAAAAAACTTAGCTTGTTTACGTCATAATCAACAGCAGACACCAGATTTGGTGATTTCTCGTGCCAAATCAATCATACCACTGACGGGAAGTATACGGATCGGAATGGGCTGTTTGCCACTAGATTCAACCTTTTTTCTTCTTCCTTGTGGGGAAAATATTAAAATTAATAGTAACTTTTTCTTATTTTGTAAGTAGCCGCGTCCCAGCGACATTTCTTCGCGTGCCAGTCTGACAGGCTTGCGATGTATTTGCTAACAACGGTATAGTAAAGTGAACTCTAGACCCGCGCCTCTGCCCTTGAAATACATAATCCGCCACTGTCCGCGACGTGCACATTTTCCGATATTTTAAACAAAACTAAAATTGAAAGCCATTTGGTTTACCAAGTTCATTGGTGGTACCGAGTTTTTAATGACCTCCCTCCTCCTCCTCGCCATTTGGAGTAGGTTCATGCTGCTTCTGAGTTTGCCATAGGCTATTTCCTTCTATTTGGAAACTGATGATTTTAATTGATCATACGATTAACTTTTTGCCTTATTAATTGCAAAATAATATACTTTCTTCCCCAAAGCACTTACTATAAGTTTTGTGGAAAATGAACAATGACGAACTGGGTCCTTTTCCTCTCGGGCTTTCCTTACTGCAGAGGTAATCAGTACGCCACTGCTGTCATATGATATGCGAATACAAAAACAACGGGGTTAATTCCGGTAAATTGTGCAGACGACTTCAAAATGGCTATTCCCCTTCCTTATTGCCGTACTTCTGCTCACTTTTCATAAAGAAATTACCCCCCACCCCCATGATAGGAAGCTATGGAAGTGTTCAAATATCAGGTAAGCAATATTTTGGCCATTTTCAACACCACCCCCATTGGTAAGCAAAAATTAATATTAACTAACATAGGAAAATAAGCACAAAAGCCACCCACTCCCGCAAAGTTGCTTACGTAATACTTGAACTCTGCCTATGCCAAAGGATACATTTTTTATAAAGTTACCAGATTCAGAAAAAGATTGGTATTCAATTGGCTTTCTTTGGTGACGAAAAAACTTTCACTAAGTTGCCATACTTCGGAATTCCAATGACGTATTTGGACACTCAACTAAATTTTCAGGTTTGAACTTAACGAATAAGATCATTTGTGCTTAGCCGTGCCTCTCCAAGAATTTCTTTGGTTTGCTTTTCTAATGATGGGCGTGTCTGGAGCGTGATTCGTTCATCTTTGGCCTTAATTATCTTATTAAATATTGATTTTAAGCAAAAATTACACTGGACAATTTTTATTCCTTTTTTCACAAGGAATCGTGTAGTGAACTTTTTCCGCCATTTTGTATACACCCTGTATACGTCTTGCACTGCCGATGCGTTAACTGCCGCCAACATATATACAGGTATATATAAGGTCTATATATACGGTCTATATATACGGCCTATACAGGTATAGCCGTATATATACGCCTTTCCGAAATACGTTCCTTTGTAATGTGCTGCTAATTTTTTTGTAAAATTATTTATGCTCTTTTATTAAAAAAATTTTATGTGTAATTTTTATTTTGTTATTTTTCACTTTATTTGTTTTTGTCATTTTTTATTTTATTTGTTTGTTATTTGTTATTTGCTTTTTATTTTGTTTTTTGTTATTTTTATGTCTTTTAATGTAATGTTTTTGTAAAATGTAACGCATTTTTTTGTAAAATGTAACGCATTTTTTTGTAAAAGTAAACAGTTTTTAGATTGCAAACCGTGCCTCTGCTTTTCCCCCAATACACCACATCACTACGCGCCCCTGTACGAAAAATGGTGGCACTGGGGAGCGAATCTCCTAAGTTTTCCTAGGCAGTTAAGGGGTTAATTGTATTTTTTTATTATTTTGGATCAACATATATACTTAATCAAAAATAATAGATCAGTGATTTAAAAGGGGTTCGTTGAAATGTCTAAATAGTAGTGCAAATAGAAACAAAAATACCAAAACTCGTAATAACATCATAATTGCAAATAATAAATAAAACTATCGCAAATGTGGACTGTAAAACCTATATGTGATGTCTTGACTAAACCTAATAGTAGAAAAAAAGTTATTTCACCAAAGAAAAAAAAAAGCTTGTGCAGGAAATACGACGACGGATGTCTAAAAGATTTTAGAAAGTTTTCCAATCTAAATGATTTTAGACTGGAGATTCACTTTCGCCAATATTACAGCGCGTTATCTGTTATAATATATAATATTATCGAACTGCATCATGAAACCACTGACGCTCTTTCATCATTTGCAAACAGAGAGTGCGAGTATCTCTACTATACCTGTCGAATTTGTCCAAAACAAGTTAAAAGGAATGCTTTACAATACAAGATCAATAAAATATGTTGTTTAGGGCAAGAATAGGGGCCAAAAACTATCGAAGTTTCATTCACAGTGTTCCTTCTTATAGCTAAAGCAGGCAAAGGTCACACTGTTGGTATGGAGTTTGTAATAATACCAGCAGCAAAATTAATTACAAATATCATGCTCAAGTGAAAGTAGAGCAGGTTATTGATAAAATCCCTTTATCCAATGACAGTGATTCACACTGCCTAACATCATGGGCACCCAATGTGCAAGGGCAACAACCATTACATGCAAGAGTCAACAGATAGTTTGCTTTATGGTTGATGTTTGTTTGTTTGTGGTTTTACGGCTCAAAGACTACAGTGGTCATGCTGCGCCGGGACCTACTGTTTTCCGAGGAATCCGAACCTCTTAAGGCCTAGGGAACCAAACCCCGGACTACAGTGAGCAGTGCGATCTTTATGAGATCTCTGAGTAAGCGTTCTTTTTGCACTGCTGGGAGTCGAACCCGGATTAGCGGCGCACTAGGAGAACGCGTTACCACACTGCGCCACCGCAGGCTATTAACAAAGGTTTTACGAATGAAGTTACTTCTTAGTCAGAGGTTGAATCAGCTATTAGCATATGTGTGGCACATATATTGTATGAGAGAGAAGTATTCTACGATTTTTAATTCCACTTATTATTGAAAACGCGTGTGTAACAGAAAAGATTTTTCATTTAATGAACATTTGCCTTTTGAGTCATGATGTTGACTTGAAAAGATGCATTAGGATTATTACTGATAGAGTAGCAGCTATTTATGCAGTAAAGAAAGGCATTGATACGCACAAAGAGGTTGCACTTAAATATATCAATTAACACACTGCTGAAAAAATGTTGGTGAACAAAAATATGCCTACTGAACATGATTGAACACGCTGGTGTACTTACAAATTTTGTAAAGGGGGAAGTTACAAGATTATAAAGGAGGGGAGGGGTTACAGGACTACAACTCCATAAATACATTCAAAATTGTACCATAAAAGAGAGGATTATTACCCTCATCACTCCCTACGCACGCTTGCGTTTGAACATTGCAAGGGGTTAGTGAATCTGGCGAATACGATCAAATCGCGGCCACTAAATTTATGTCTGCTCAGCGTACTGTGAAAAGAACTTAAGTGTGATAATAAGACTGCATCAAAGTATGTTGGTTGTTAAGGAGAAAGGTGCTCTCCCACAGGCTTTTAAATTGAGGGGATAAAAATATTTCTGCATGAAACCGATAGCGTCAATGAAGATAATTTTTATAATTTCGAGTAACTGGCCCAAGTATCATACCTCTTATCATTTGAGGAGTTTCGAGAAACATCGGATGAAAAAATTAATGAGTCATTATTGAACATATTCAGAAAGCATGTAAAAATACCTCAGCAGAACCTGACGAAATGCTTTTCAGAACCGAAGATCATGAAAAAGTGGAATAGGAGTACGTTCTATGCTCACTCCTTTTAAAACATTGAATCTCCTAGCTTATAAATTCGATTTGGCATCCAGCTGAGACCTGAATATTATCTTTCCTCAGAAATTCCTTCAAAACATTTGGATACCTATTCGACACAGCTATTTTGTTGAGCCCCTAAATATCTATTACATTACCTGACGACTTACAACTCTGGATTTGGATTTTCAAATTTAGTTGAAATTAAGAAACAATAAAAAAATTGATTATGGATGTCGAAGCTATTCCACGACTGAAACTACCGGACATCCAACTGGATATCGGCAGGAAGATCGCAGGCAGCAGCATTCTTCTCACTGATGGTATGATTGTTATTATGATTTTTATTTTGCTGCTAACTAATTAAATCTTTGCACCTGGACTTCCAGAGAAGTATCAAAATCAAAAAGAAAATTAAAGTGTAATTGTTTATACAGTCTTGGTAAAGAGACCACCTTGGTAAATTGACCACCTGAATACAGTGACCACTTTTTATAAGAAGGAACAGGTAGGGACTTAGTCATACCTATGCCATAGTCTGTCTGTCTGTCAAGTCTGTCGTATATAGTGACCACCTCTCTATGGTGGACATTGCAGTTCAATCCCAAAGGTTGTCACTTTAGACAGATTCTACTGTACAATATTTCTCTCATAATGTAACTTTTATTGTACGAAGAATTTTTTCTGGAGCTCATGGGCGTAGCTAGGATTCAACATCGAAGACTTTGCGATTTTTGGAGAAGATTAAGTAATTTCACAAAAATATTACTTGTTATAAGGGCTGCTTTTTTGGAATTTCAGGGATGGGGGTAAGATTTGAATCCCCAAAACAGTACCTGCAATTATTTCCATACCGCTAGTATATTTTCAATTATTCGACAAAGCAAATGACCTCATTTTCATTACATAAGTGACAAAATAAAATCATAACTCAAAGTCCCTCTTTCTTTGTGAAATAGAATTAAAATGTAAGTTTTCTAAAATTACTTTTATTTTCAAGTAGGGTTGACAAACACCTGGTATTTTAAGCACCTAGTTGGAAATTTTGACGACTTTCAGTTTAAGACCGGCGGCTTGTAACAACTGTTTACAGATACTATTTGTATGGGCGTTAATTTTTTTTCAAATAAAAACAGGAAATTTTGCTAAAATATCTTAAAATTTACCTGAAGTAGCTAAATGTAATTAAACATTACATTTCAAGGACGAAGAGGCGGGGTTAAATACTGCCGGATCCCATATATATATATAGGCCCAACTGGACATCATATATGTCGGGGATTATGTACTTTATATCTTTTCTTGGATGCGGGGAGCCATTACTCACTGTGCAACAACTGTGCAACACTGTGTGTGGGTGAACAATGAAGTCCAATATTACTAACCAAAGTTGGCAACCTTAGTTTAAGACACCGCATTTTTTAGTTTTCACTCTGAATAGGCTCATGGTCCGGGATAAATAAAGGATTCATGAAGTGTGATTCATAACAAACTAAACTTCGAGAAAAATTATCTTAGAGTCTCAAGGACTTTATGGAGAATTTAAAGCTCAAAAAATCCTAATTTAGGCTTAAATCCTACCACTTCCGCTCCACTGTGGAAAGTAATCTACTTCTTGCGTTTGTTATATAAGGAACTCGATTTTGCACCATTCTGTCCGTCTGATGACCAATTTGCTGATTTCTTTACTTACTCTGAAAATTAAGTTTTAATTAACTTATATTTAATTTATTTTTATATCTAATGAATACTAATATTTAATTAATATTAACATTTGATTGATATTGATATTTAATTAGTATTAATATTAAGTTAAAATTTAAAATATATATTGAATTAAAATTAATAAAATAAAATAAAAATAGATTAAATTTAATAAAATAAAATAAAAATAGATTAAATTTAATAAATAAAATAAAAATAGATTAAATTTAATAAAATAAAATAAAAAATAGATTAAAATTAATAAAATATATATCGAATTAAAATATTGAATTAAAATTATTAAAATTTTTAATTGTAATTAATCCTTGCCGGTGTAAGTTTCTGACAAACTTCTATTTCGCTGCAGCTTTTATTTACTTATTATGCATATTTCTTATATCGAGAAATAAGATCAAAATGTTTTCAAATATAAGTATACATTTTCCATATATATTTTTTTCGTATCGTTGTATTGTATCTTTATCAAAATGTTACACTACATATAAAAAAGTTCCCAACCTTAACTGTAAATAATAATCGCTGAAACAAGGTTCGATTTACAACTTCATTCCTCAACTTTGTTCCCTAAAACCGTTCTATTTTATACCACAAGAACAATTCAACCATATTTTAAATACATATATTCAAAGCATAACTTTCACAAGTAATCTTAATTTGACTTACCAAAATACTGGTAACGATATAAGTTTTGTTTTCAAATAGTGTTTGTGGTTGATTTACTCTTCGATACACTGGAGGTACAAGCACCAATCCCTCAATATCCGACCATTCCGCTATCTAAAACAAAAATAAAAATAGAAAGTACTTTCGGGTATCAAACTTGAGTACATTCAGATACCCCACTTAACTTTACGGAAGCGTTCCTTGGCGATGAAACACTGTAGGAATCAGAGCTGTGCAGAGTCCATTATAATGTTACCTTAAAACAAGAGACAGCCTTAGGGTAAGGCAGCTGAACATGTCAATGCCATGTCATGCTGTTAATACCGTGAGACCCTAGGCTGCCGCCTAGGGTCTCACGTCATTGGGGGCTTCATGCAATAGTTTATTAGATACATTATTTTTTCTAAACTTTAAATAATTATCTGAAGTTCCAAATATGCACATGATTAAAAATATATATAATAACTTTACCTATAACACAATTTCAAATAATGTAAAATTTCTCTATTTAAAAAACGACGAAGAATTACGACAAAATATTATATGCCTACAACAGGAAACGAAGTTTAATTTATGCGTTCTCCGAATAAGAAGTAGAGAGTCTAATAGTTAATTTGAAAAGTGAGAAGCGATTGTAATAGTGTAGCCATATGATAGCGTGTGTGTGGGAGGGGGAGCGGTGAAAAGGTGGCAATTTCTTGGAATAGTTTCCATACTGTCACTAAAGTCTTACACAGGCAACCGGCTCTAATGTTAAAAATAAAATTAGTAAAACACGTATATTCATTTATGACACTATGTGAATTGAAATAGGATTGATGGAAAAAGCTCAGAATGTAAACGAGTTTTATGCGTGTCTCTCGTGATTTCTATTAAATACATCCTATTTTTTTAATAAATATCAGTTTTTTATTAATATATGTGTGAGTAATAAATATTTTATCAAATAGTATCTCGAAGTGAAAATTGTGTTCATCGGTTAACTATAGAAATCGAGACAAAGATAGAGAATTTGAACCTGGATATATAAAAAAGGAAAACAAACGTGAAGCATTTAAAGAGTTAAAAAAGTGAATGCGTGGGTCGTTAGAAAGACAAATGCGTGAGCATTCAAACCACATTAACTAATAATAATTTGTCCAACGTTGATGATGTTGAACTTTGTGAAGAAATAAAAATGTTCTCAAAATTATACCTGATAACTACGATAAACTTGATACTCTAAAATATATTATTAAAAACAATTCAACTAAAAAATTAAATTTTATTGTAAGAAGAAATGACTATAAAAGAGAAAATTAATTCAATAAGTTATTTGTACAACGCGCTGTTCTTTATGCTATTTACTTATATGTTTTTGACATTCTAAATAACTGCAGTGGATACAGAAAAAGCCTTAGTAAAAAGCATAACAAAAATGAGATATATATCACTGATCCCGTGATTACGACCTACATATAAGTGTACCTGATTCAGAGGTTTCGTTAAGCCACCGAACCCATCCCAAATTACCTATTGCGCTATAGACGTAAAATGTAAACTAACGGTACTAACGTAAGTATGTACGATGAATTTTAATTACTGATAAAGTTTACTACACAAAACTATCGTGATTTACAGCAATTTGCTTAGGAATATATTTTTATTAGATTAATAGGCCCAAGTGTGTTTGCAAAAATAAATTAAAGAGTTCAAATTAAATATTAATGTATTTTATTAGAGATACTTGAATCATTGATCGAATACAGTATGGTCAATATTTCAATATATTTCATTTTGTATTTTTAATTGAGTTCTACCCCCTTCTCTTCCACATCACCCCTCCCAATTAAAAGTAGTTACTAAAACTTTTAACTATGGAAGCCTTGCGCCAGATCCATGCACAGAATTTAGAAAAGGGCGGGGGTTCTTGGCTGAAAACAAGAGGTTTTATAGAATTTTTTCTTCCTCATAAGGAATTTGCAAAAACATTGTTCAACTGAGGTGTTGAAGCCCTGAACCCCTTCTCCCTCCTTTTACACGACCTTGCCTAGCACAATACACCCTACTCTAAACCTCGCAAGCTCTTAGGCCGCCTCTGCTTAAAATATCAATAGAGGTATGAGGTTGACGCTCTCATTGGTGTATTGAATAATTATTATAATGGAAGTCGCCATCGATAAGTGTTGTTTAGAGTGAAATTTTTTGTCATATTTTTTTTCATTTCAAAATTGAATCATTTGTAACCCGCACCTCAACGGATTTCATTGGAATAGGCAGAAGGTTCATAAAAAAGGGAGAGGGTGGTTTAAAGGTTTGTAATGGGGTTACAGAGGTACAACTACGTATATTCATATGTATAAATAAAAAATTATATCGCAATGGAGATTATAACCCACATCGACTACCCCCCAGCGTACGCAAGTGGCGAAGCAGCACTATGCGAAGTCTGAGTGTATTGGAATGCCTAAATAGGGTAAATAACTAAGGAAGAGCCAATCAAATATAATAAAATATTTACTTTAACCACAGTAAGTCGATTTCCTGGTAAGATTTAAAAAATAGGTTACTTGATATATGACATATTTAACACCATAATATAATCAGGGCCAACCCATCCATTAAGTAAACATTGGTGGTCATGTAAACCACAAAGATTTTAGGGAAACACTCCAATAAAACATAAATTTTTCTGGTAATGAGGCGCGGGAAGTACACTCCAATTTTGAAACGCAAGTTTTAAGTTTCGACGGGCCCATAAGTCTCGCCAAGGGATACTTGCGCCGGTCCTGAATATAATTGCATCACAGTCCTGAAAATGAGACTGTGTTACGTATAAGCCAAAAACCAAACATTTTTCCAGTTTGGAAATGGCTTAATTATTTATCTGAGAATTATCTAGCATTACTTTCAAGTGCAGGTGAATTAATGCAAATGGCCAGCAATATACGCATGATAAACCAGTATTCCGGTGGTCAGGTAAATTAGAAAACACCCTTCAAAATATTTGGGCTCTACCTATGATTACTGGGGTCTCAAGAGACTGTCAAGCATTAAAATTATTACCCATGCACTGCTTAATTATGACAGATTGCCATATTTAAATTAAATCCTTAAATATTAAGCCAAAGTTGCCAGGTCCGCAGACTACAGTTCCCAGTTCATTAAACGTCCAGACTATATTAATATGTGGTTAATGCAGCTCAATCGAAAGAGAAATCATAAAAGACGATTAGCATATTTATTCCATATTTAACGACTTCCCGCCCCCCCCTATCACTCCAATAATGTTAAATCTCGGGTTCATCAGAGTTGCGGTTAATTGCCTGCACCTTCCTCCTTTTAATGACGTTAAACATTCTTTACTCTGACGCAGATCAGGAAATAGATGCAATTTCCTGACCCAACAGAGAAAGTTTCCTAGTTTAGACGGTTTAGCCCAATTTGGCACCTGAATTCAACAGTTTGGCAAGTTTCTTGAAGCACAACCGAAGACAGCGTTCGTGGCGCCATCTGTTAATGTCCGTTGTAAGTAATAGCCTAATTTTCTGACAATTTTCAAAAGGTTTTCTTTCAAGAACAACATACAAATCCAGCATTTAAATGCAACATATATAAAATAAAATTTATTTTCTGCATATTATATTAATTTGTATTTGTAGGTTCAATGCCATTAAAATTTATACTGTTTACCTTTTTCGTTATGGAAATAGAAACAAATGAAATAAAAATAATGGAAAAATTTACTCATATAAAACAAATATTAAATATCACTGTGTTATTAATTTTATACCCGTCATAAGTATTAACACTTAAATATTGACATTTTATAGAATGAGAATAAATTACTAAAAAAAATATATATATATGTTTTTTGTTTTTTGCCCCATTTATGCATAATAAAATCTATGTACCATAGATTTTTTTTTCCGTTGCATTTAAGGTAAAAAACAAGGTTTGTATCTGGCAACTACTTGATGTTTTAATTTATTGTTGATTTATTTTTATTGGTTTATTGTAATTTATTGTGGTTGAATTTATTTGATGAAAATCATCTGTAAAGCTGAAGTAAAAAGTTTTGGAGAAATGTAGCCTCCCTGTCTCCAAACATTTTACCAATTTTGATAGTTTTGGTATCTTTATGTAACCGAAATTTTGCACTTGCATTTTTATACACACATTTCACCATGTCAATGTACACATCCTCGATGTCTGCTGATCTTAAAGAGTTGATGACTGCTGATGTTTTAATAGAGTCAAAGGCCTTCTCATAGTCAATAAATGCCACACACAATGGAAGTTCATATTCATGTGTTCTTTCAATTAATTCTCTTAATACTTGAATATGGTCCACTGTACTGAATCCACTTCGAAATCCAGCTTGTTCTCTTGGTTGAGCTGCATCTAATTTTTTCTGCAGGCGATGTGTTAGCACTTTTTGTGAAGATTTTCATAAATAGCAGGTAACAAGCTAATTGGTGGTAATTTTTCAAATCCTGTTTTATAACCTTTTTGTATGAAGAATTACTGTTGCAGAATCCCATTGGTTTGGTATGTTACCACTGTTGAGGCATTTGGTAAAGAATTTTGCGAGTATGTCTTCTACATGTTCTCCAGCTTCTTTTAAGATATCTAATGTAATGCCATCATCGCCAGGGGATCTTCCTTTCTTCATACTTTTTATTGCAAATGCTACTTCTTCTTTTAAGATTTTAGGAGCTGTTCCTTCGACTATCTCAGAGTCTTCGTTTAATCCACTGTTTCCCTCATACAGCTTTCTGTAGAATTCTTCAACTCTTCTAAGTATTTCTTCCCTATTTCTTGTTACAGTGCCATCCTCTCCTTTTAATGCAATGATGTGTTTCTTCCCAATGGACAAACTCCCTTTAACAACCCTAAGGCTCATTGTTTAATGGCCTTCCTTACTAACTCACAATTGCGAATTTTCTTATATCTTCATTCATGTTTTCAAAGTTTGAAAAGTTCTACATACTGATTCTGCAACCCGGTATTTTGATTGTTCATGGCCTGGCTGAGTTGTTTGTCAGATAATTTGCTATTCTGCTTTTACATATTACATGCCAATTTCCCAGCTTAGTTTAAATTATTGTTTTTGATGTTTTCATTTGCTTCTGAGATATCAACTTCTTCAATAAGTTCTTCCAGTTCAGAAAAGCGATTTTCAATTCCAACTTGAATGCCTCGGTATTTACTTTCAGTTTCATTAGATCCACCCTCTTACTTACTTGTTTCCTAATGAGCTTCTGTCGTTCTAATTTAGTATTTAAGTGCACTTTACATCTCACCATTCGATGATCACTTCCAGTATTAAATCTGTTCAGTACACTGCAATCTTCAATAATTGATTTCTTGTTTGCCAGGATATAGTCAATTTCACTAGTTCCCCCATTTGGGTGTTTCCATGTCCATTTTCTTTTGATTTCTTCTAAAAATGAATTCATGATGCTAAGATTTTCAGCTTCGGCAAATTCTATGAGTTGATCGCCACGTTCATTCCTTTCCCATATCCATATTTGACCAACCGATGTCTCCTCTTGTTCTTGTTGTCCAATTCGCATTAAAATCTCCCCATGATGAGCTTGATTATTATTTCCTTGGTATGTAGCTGTTCGATTTCTTCATGATTCCTCAGCCTCCTCTTCGGTATGACGATGTTAGTGCACGCTATACCTGTACTATCTGAAGTTGATATCTCTAACTGGGTTGGTTGAACAACGAGCCTCATGCTCGATCGACGTGCTCGACTTAAGAGGTAGTCTTTAATTCTTTTTGGCATTGATTTCTTGATTAGAAGCTGACATTGTTCTTTCAGTTTTGTTTCCTCATAATAAAACAAATGTCCACTTTTAAGTTCTACAACTTTTTCACCTTTTCTTCTCTTCACTGTGTCCCCTGATGTCCCATTTGATCTTGTCAGAGTTCTTCTTTATTCTTGATGTTTTGCTTCGAAGCAGGGATCGTCCAGTATACATTGCCAATGTCAACCAACAACGGCGGCCTAGGCCGTTCAATTGATTCTTAGCACCTAACTCGTACCACTTTGATCAGGAGCATCAGCACCTGGGGACTGGGAGACCATTTTTGGTGTATTAGCATATTGGAGAATTAGCCATCATTTCACCGCTGACTGAACGGGTTGGTGTATTAGCCCACCTTTCGCCTTTCATCTGTGCCGCAAATATTAATTTGCCTCCCGGATAGAAAACCAGGTAGGACACTGGGTTACTGGCCCGGCGGTTCACGTTCGATGGGTCTCCTTCCAGTTATCAGCAACCCTTTGCGAATATATATACATATATATATATATACATATATATGGCCTACGAGCTAAAATAAGAGGGGTGATAGTACACATCAAGACAAGCAATCTTTGTAATGGAACTTGGACTGCATCCCACCCATAGGGCTAGAAAAAAAATTCGAAAAACGTTCAGCGTGCAAAATTTTCTACAGCCAGTGGTGTAGTCCTAAAAATGAAGTAGCCTAGCGCCCTTCTAAATAAGGGGTAGATCCACGGGGTTGATCAGGGAACCTTCCCCAACCAATCAATAACACATTTATCTGATAGGGGCAGAAATTATCATCATGTATGGGTTGTTGAGCTGGAATTGCCAGACCCTGCCCCCTCAAATGCCCCTCTGGATCCGACACTGCCTACAGCATATAGCTTCGGGTCATATAAGCATAAAATAATAATAATAATTAATATGATACAAACGCATGTTCTCAAGCCGAAATAAATCTAGAATGCACCTCTGAAGTGAGCTAATAAAATAAAGAAAACAATTGAACAAGATAGCCAAAAGTCCGCCTTTTCGCCCTTGTCGCCTTCATTGTGTTAAATAACGTATTTTGACTATTTTCGGAACACAGTTTGTGATACGTGTTCCAAGCTGTAATTTCCTTTAAATTCCCACGATTCTTAGTTGATTTATTCAAAATTTTAGGGTCATTGCTCTAAAGCAATTTTCTTAATAAAATTGTAGAATCCACATATTTTTTATTTACAACTTGAACAGAATTTTGTTTGTAAAATGTATGATTTCCTAAAATTTTGTCCTAGCGCCGCTAGGCCTCGATTGCAGCCCTGTCTACAACTGGTGGATGAAAAGCACAAGATGCAAATCGGATGAGCTGATCAAGTGCGTAGACGATTAGGAACATCGCATCTTGTTTTTTTCATGCACTACTTGTAGATACTTTTGCACGCTGGACGTTTACCGAACTTACGCTTTTCTGACACTATGACTGGGATGCAGCCCTATGTTCCATTGCAAATATTGTTTGTCTTGATGTGTACTATCACCCATCTTATTTTGTCGGTAGAGTTCAGGACCACCCTGTATATAAGGTTGGGGGGGAGGGAACCAGCGTAATAAGTTATTATTTAATTAGTCCACTGGCGTAGGCAGGGTGTTGTAATCCCCATCGTGACGAAAATTTGCATATATATATATATATATGAATATATGAAGTTTAAGCTCTGTAACCCCCCTTATAAACTTTCAGCGTACGCCTGTGAAGCGAGCATTAAACATTTTATATCTTTTTATCCTTTAATCTGTCTTTTAACAAAGATCAGAGTTGGGGTGCTCTCAAAGGGCGCATACTTTGGATTTTCGGAGAACGCGAGTCCTTGTCTATTCGAAGACGTGAGTCTTATCGCCCATGAGGGCGCATCGACCCGGGGCCGGTGGGCCGGTTGTCCAGTCCGCCCCTGCAGAAGATGTTAGGAAAATCATGAGAAAAGGGGAATTAGAAAATCTTGCCACTCTATGGGAAGGAAATACATAGTAATTAAGTTATATTAAAGTGTTAAATTTGAACAGTATATGGACTGGCGTGCGTTTGTTCTCTGGTAAACTTTAAATTTCCGAATGCCCTCAGAAGATTTTAAAGAAAAAAAAAAGAGAGAAAATACTAGTATAATTTGTTTCGTTTCAAAATTTTCGCAAGCCAGTACAAGAACTACAAAGGTCATACTACGCCTGGACCTACAATTTTCTGAGGAATACGAAGCTCTTAAGGCCTAGGGAGCAAACCCCAAGACTACAGTGAACAGTTAGCCGGTAAGCATTCTTCTTCTAGCACCGTTGGGAATCGAACCCGTGTTAACAGAGCGCAAAGCAACGCGTTACCACTGCATCACCACAGAGCTTAATATTATTCGTAATTTGCAGCCAACTCTCCGATTAATGACTTGCAAGGAAAAAAGGACGTTAAACAGAAAAAGACGATAAACCGAATCTGCGTAATTCGATGAAACATTCGCCGAAACCGCAGAATACCGTCGTGAACTGGCACGGCGTTATTGGAAGAATTTATTGTAATTCAAATCTTGCAAGGATTCTCTCCAATGCGTATCGCATCCCAAACTTTGCAGTCTGATTACAAATGCTTTAAATGCACTTCATTTGTTTCAACATTAACGGACAAAATCAATATAAACAGATATAGAAAATTTTAATCTCTTCTTACTAATTAAACTAATTCTCTAATTAAGTTCATGTCAAATTTTCATTTAGCTATACATTGTGTCATTAAAAGCAGGTTGCAGGCATCTTGACTTTTCTTTAACTCATATTTGCACTGTCTGATCAAAATTACACTCAATATCAAATATTTCTAACGTACATTTTACAGATGATAAATTACTCTCACAGCAAAGAATGATTCCACGGCGTCTGGTAGGGATGAACCCCCAACCACTTGATAACCAGTATGGTGCTGTTTCTCATTGAGCTTCAGGTGTCGATCCAACTTCGTTGTGAGTTCTGTCCCCACCTGGCGCCTAGAATTCATTCTTTTCTCTTTACGAATAATTTATCATCTAATATTACAGCATAATTGGCTACAGTGAGAATTGTTCTTCTTTAATAAAGTACATTTCACAGTTTATAGGATATGGTTACAGAAAATATGTATGTATGCGTGTATAGGTTGACTTTGTAAACAGTTGGAAAATAAATATTTTAATATTCGTTTGCAATATCGGTTAGAGGGAACCTCGATTTAGTTAACCATTCTGCGATGCTATGAAATTTCCCCGAAAAAACTTAAAATTATAAAACCGTGTTCAATCTAGACTTTAAATTTCGTTTATCAATTCTGCATCCGCCTGCTCGTCTTTGCGTTTCTCCTGCTGCCATCTTTCTGGAGATTTAACAACGATAGTAAATAATTAATCGTTCTTTTATAAACGGAGTTGCAGCCTCAAAAACTGCGTCCTTACGCCAATTGTGTCACCATAAAAACGTTCTGGCTTCGAAATTGGAAGTGGTTTAGCAATTATTCTCTCCTTGCAAATGAAATAAAAACATAAATAGTATCCGACCTTTCTCGCTTTGCTCATTATCGTAGTGTATATTTTCTTTTTTTCTAGATGACAGTGGCGGCTCACGTATAGGCACTGTGGAACTGCAGCACCCCCCTATTTCCACTTGATATTATCGATAACATTTAATATAATGAGTCCTTTTTTCTTTAATTCTTTCTTTATACCTGTACAATATATAATCATTAAGCTTAATGTCAGTAGCCATCCCATGGGCGCCCAAACGATTACTTCTAGGGGAGGGTTGAGAAACATTAAGAGTACATCTAGGGGGGGTTAAGAAAAATTATCACCTCCTTCTCAAAATTGTCGAAGATTTTAATGAATATACAAGATACCAAAATGCTACAAAAATAATTGATACTGCTTGACAATTAGTAATAAGCTAAAAAGTACCTTATTTTAAAATGTGACTGTGAATTTTTTTAAAGTAAATGCACATCAGAATCAGGGAAATCAAATTTTTGAACGGCTAGGGGGGATCGAGAACCTCCCTGCTTCCCTATATGGGCGCCCATGAGCCATCCCCCAGTTTATGAAAAAGATACAAAAAACTTTGTATGGAACTGTGCGCTTCACAGTTCCAGCGGCGTGGTGTTTGACTGTTGTGCGCATGCGCACATAGAAAGCTGCACGCGAGGCTGCGAGGGAGAGAGAGCACTGTTGCTCCCGCAGTGTCGATCCTGACATGCTGATGAAAGGCAGGTTTTTTGTTTTTTTTTTACTTCTCGTGTGCTGTGCTTAAAACGCGTGTACCATATTCTTGAATTTGATAAAGTCTGTAATTAGATTGTTATCCTGCTTTTAGCTTTTCTATTTGATTCATATTTTTTCGGTTCTTTTATTTAACAGAAAACTTTAACCATGGCTTTGCATCCCCAAGAAATAAGTTCTGTTACTGTAAGTGAACTTCAACAACTTAAGTTTTCACAGCTGTCACTCCATGAGAAAGTTACAGTTAAGAAAATAGGTCGTTCAACACCTGATATTCTAATATCTCAGCCAGGCATAATCAACAACAAAAAGTATATTCGTAGCTTTAATTCTGAATGGTACCAACGAAAAAGTTGGCTTTGCGGCTGTGAAGTAAAAAATGCACTGTTTTGCTTCCCGTGTTCGCTGTTTGGAGGTGATGTAACGTGGACAAAAGATGGTTTTATAAATATAAACAAAATGAAAGAAAAAACTGAAAAGCATGAGAAGTCAAAGAAGCACGTTGATAATGTAGTTTCACTGTCACCTTTAGGAACCGTAAGTATTAAGGAGAAACTTAGTGAGGCATACAGACTTTCAATCAATGAACATAATATAAAGGTTAAAAAGAACCGTGAAATTTTGTCCAAAATAATAGACTGCATGTTCTTTTGCGGAAACTTTGAAACTCCCTTACGCGGACATAATGAAAAAGACGATTCAGTAAATCCAGGGGTATTTAGAGGATTAGTAAATTTTGCATCTAAATTAGATTCAGATTTGAAGAATCACTTAGAAACCAGTCAGTTTTTAAAGGTGTTTCTAAGACCATTCAAAATGAGATACTTGACTGCCTGCTAAAAATATACCATGAGGAGATAAGGACGGAAAGCTTCCTTTGTAGTTGTCATGGCTGATGACACAACAGATGTTTCGGAACACACTCAAATGGTCCTTGTTCTACGGTACGTATTGAATGGAGAAATATTTGAGCGTTTTTGGGGATTCTTTATTCCAGAAAATCAAACTGCAGATGGCATATCAAAACGTATATTAGAACAACTGGACACAATTCTTCAAGGAAATGGACAAAAACTGATAGCTCAGACATTTGGTGGTGCAAATGTCATGAAAGGCAAAAATACATGAGTTCAAGCAAAAATAAAAGCAGTTTATAGTAATGCACATTTCATGCACTGTTATGCACATCAACTTAATTTTATAATGAGAAATGCAGCAAGTATTACACGAAACGCAAGAATATTTTTCTCTAACATTGGATATTTCAACGTTCTCCTCAAAATCACCGCAACGTGTGTCCACTCTTAAGAAGCATATGGAAGTCAGTATTCCACGTCCATCCTCTACAAGGTGGAACTTCAACATACGGACTGTTATGCCTTTAAATAAAAGTTAAAGCCCTTAAACCAAATTAAATTAATTAAGATCCAATAGTATTAAATATTTCGTTTTTCCAATGTATTTAAATATATAATAGCAGCTAGCTTGAAAGTCTTGTACACGCGCTCAATATGTAATAACCAAAGCATTGAACTTATGGCGTACATGGTCCATATGGATCTATAAAAGATTTCATTGGCTCCCGTAACATCTCTTCCCATTGGTTAAAATTCCAATAGTCCCATTGGATAAAGTTTCGGATGTATCAAAACTATAAATAAGAAATATACAACAAACTCAAGGAGAATGCCTTTGAATCTTGTCTGGAACCGAATGTAAGCGCGGCCGGGCATAGCTCGAAATGACCTCTTACGTTATTAAATGAAATATCTGTATAACCTTTTAATTCGTGTGAATAAAGAATTGGTGTTTAAAAAGTGCATATTCTTCTCAACTTAACAATGGATACCACGAATCTTATCAACATGTAGTTATTTACGATGCTGTACATCCAACAAAAATGTAAGTACTTTACATTTAATTTCCGCTCAAGGAACTGTTTAAGTGGGAATGAAAAAACCCACATACCTTTAAAAGGAAGATAGGACACGGACCATAAAGAGAGTTCATGAAAATTTACAACCTTTAAAAAACTGCCTTACTGAAATTCAGTCAGCATCAAATGCAGATCAAACCATTGCAAAAGCAAAAGGAATTTTAAAATACCTGAATTATGATAATATCAAGTTTTGATTAGCGCTTTTTTATCAGATTATGCCTAATGTTGAAATAATTTACAACCAAATGCAATCTTGAGAAATTAGTGTGCTTAAAGTTAATGAATATATAACAAATTTCAAAACTGCTATTTTAGAATTGAGAAACTCAAAGTACTGTGAGAATCCTTCAAAGACACTCATGGCAGAAGCTAAGGAAGTGTGTGACCGTATACGTGTTGATATAATGGACAGATATTCTTCCACTAAACGTTTAGTAGCTGCTAAATTGTTCAACAAGAAATGCTTCACTTGTTTTAAGAATGAACATCCCACAGAAGAGAGATTATTGACCACTGAAGCATATCCCATGATTGACAAAGAAGAGCTTGAAACTGAACTAAAAGCATTCCATTGTAGGTCTGATATTCATGAATATTGCAAATTAACTGAGCTGCTGAATTGTATCATGGAAATAATCTAGATGATGTTTTTAGTGAAATTATGAAACTGATAAAAATCCTCTTGACAGTTCCCATAACTACACCAGAGGCAGAAAATTGCTTTTCAACATTGAAAAGAATGAAAACTTTTTTAAGAAGCGCTATGAATTCGGAACGACTAAATGCGCTTGCAGTGCCTTCAATGGCAAAAAATTTCCTCAGTTGTCATCCAGAGATCAAGGAGAAAATTATTGATCTTTTCGCGCAAATTAAAACAAGAAGAATGATTTCATTTTTAAATGAATAGATCAAGCTTGAACTGTAACAATTTAGATTGAAATAAATAGAAAATGTTTGATTTTGTGTATTTTTATATATATATATATATGTATTGATATAACATATTAATTAAAAATTTTCTGGAGCAGCATCCCCACTAATTTTCGCTACGAGCTGCCCCTGCTAGATAATATATTTTCGTGTCGTCCTATTCAAAAAATAAAAAAAGTTTAATTTCTTAACTACAGAGAGCTGAAAAACAAGCTGCACATTTATTTATATCACGTGCTCATATGCAGTCAGTATGTCGAATGTACCATTTTCCCCCCTGTACAGTATACATATTTTACTTTCTTACTGTGTGTAACCCACAGGCAATTACACTAAAATATCTGTTTACTAAATTGCCTGTTGTTCGTCCCGTTTAATAAGCTGCATAAAACTTGGGAAAAATAAAGTTGTATAAGGAAATGCCCTGCTCTTCACTGTCATATACTACACTGGTGTGCAAAAATTAAGGACGAGATGGAAAAAGTAACATAACAGCGGAACGAACAGGCAGAACTGACCGAAAGACCAATCAGGAGACTGCCTAGGGTCCTACACGGTAGGGCATTTGCGTATACGCATCATGATGTAATGTGGGCGTGTGGGTAGGGTATAAAGCACGAGGGCGGTGTATGCGCAGCATTTCAGTAGAAGCTATTGCACAGTGTATATCGGTTTGAACGACGGCAAGTTGCTGTAGCAGTGCGAGATATTCAACAGACAGCCCCGTAGACAACATCTGGATGAATTTACTCGAGGTCGAATCATTGGAAAGTTGGAAGAAGGTCAAAGTGTGACGAGTGAGGCCGAGGAGTTCGTAATCGCACACAGCATCGTGTCACGAGCATGGACGGCATTTCGAACGACAGGAACAGCTGTCCGATGGTTTAGTGGTGATTGTCCACGAGCAACCATGGCAAGGGAGGACCGGTATCTTGTTCTACAGGCGAGGAGAGATTGACGGCTTACAGCGGGTGAAATCACAAGCCACATGCAACTGATGGAACCCACTACAGGATGGCTACTATCACATTTTATCGTGGCTAGGAGAGGGCACACAGACAGTTTATTCGCTCGGTGACCAATTCGGTGTGTGCCATTGACACCTACACATCGGGAACGGCGTTTTCTGTGATGCCAAGAGCACAGGGAATGGGGAGCTCAACAATGGGGTCGAGTGCTGTTTACGGATGATAGTCGATTTAGTCTCATTAGCGATTCTGGATGTCTATACATCTGGAAAGAGCGGGTAACACGAAATCAACCCTCCAACGTCGTCGAATGGACCGGTTTGGAGATGGCGGAGTCTCGTTTGGGGAGGCATAATGCTTGGTAGCCGTACAAAGCTCCACATTTTCCAAGAGGGTTCAGTCACTGGTGACCGCTATTGTATCGAAGTTCTCCTGCCTTATACCCATATTTTCCGGGGTGCTGTGGGCCCAGAATTCCTCATCATGGATGACAACGCTACGTATCATTGTACAGCGGCTATCACTGAACTGTTAAAGTGTGACGATATTCATCGCACGGCGTGGCCCGCACGGTCTCCGGACCTGAATCTAATAGAACACGTGTGGAATGTTCTCGGGAGATGCCTGGCAGCACGTTGCCATCCGCCAGCAACGATTCTGCAGCTTCAATTGGTGTTACAAGAGGAATAGGCCATGATGCCTCAAGAGCTTGTCGACAACCATATACTGAGCATGAACAGGCTGTGTACATCCTGCATCGCAGTCAGGGGTGATCATATCCCCTATTAAAAACTATGTTTTTCTTGCCTGCTGCTTGTAACATGGACATTTCTGTCTTCTATCCTCCTGTGCTGAAAGCCCACTTTAGAATAAAAGTCCTTTGTATCCTTTGGATTCCTTTCTTGGTCAGTATTGTTCACCTTTTCCATGATCTTACATCTCGACGATATTATAGTATGCTTCGTACCCATTTAAAACACTAGGGTGCGACGTTACATGCGAAAAACTGTCCCAGCCTTAATTTTTGCACACCAGTGTATATTATGATAGCTCTATTACGGACAAAGCATCCGATTGTGAATGGATATAGTATAATATTGTTTATCGATTAGCATAATATTAAAACAAAATGATAGAGTATGCTTTGCATGACTATACCCCGCAGTGTTCCTTATTTTCTTTGGTAAAAAGGCATACATTATAATTTAAGTTGCTGATGTGTTAAACATTCTTTCTCTCTTTCGAATCGATAGTCATGGTTCTTTATTTTTGCAAAGTAGCTGAACCGGTGGAATCAGAAGAGATATATCTGTGCTGCAGGTGAAGGGTCGGCTTTAGGTATTTGGCAGCTTTGGGCCAAGATTGCAACTACCGTAATCTCGCCTATTAACAAATCTCAAGGAACCATGAAAAGGGTTAATCAGAATGTTTTATTAAGTAAGGACTAGCTTTAATACCTTAATTTCCTTTCACATCCCAAGTTTAGGAATGTCGATTCATTTAATAAATGCATTGGGGTGTTTAGGAATCTTTATTATTATTATTTGAATTGCACTTTACAACTTAATAAAATTACATACAGTACATTATAGTAATAAAGTGATGACTCACAGATCTTTTTTTTTTATCGATTTAGAAAACAAAATCCGAAAGATTCAAATGCCTTGATTTCGGTCGCATGTATAAAGTGTATTCTCCTATTTTTTCAAGAAGTTGAAACGAATTGATTTCTAGGTCAAATGAGATAATATACCTGCAAAAGGCATTTAGAACATCACAGGCTTCTTTGGAACTTAGAGTAAGGGCGTATAGTTCCACTTCTGTTTCATGCTCTAATGTATTTTCACCTGAATCAACCAGTTTTCCTTTTACTATCTCAACACATAAATTTGATCCAAACTTCTTAGTAATTCCGTTACTAAAATATCTTGGCGATAAAAGGAGATCAGGGGTAAACGTCAGTAAAAAATGGGTTCGTTAATCAGAGATTTATTAACACTACGAAACATTACGAAACATTTTCCCGGACCACAAAATATGGCCGTCAAACGGAAAGCTGCTTCAATCAGAAGAACGGTATTCAGAGAATTTACTGTATATTGTTATATGAAGGCATAGACGTAGACAGGGGGATCACCACCCCCATGGTGGAAAAATTACGTTAGTTCTTTATGGCTTCCATATCAGAAAAAAAAATTCAGCTGTGGAAATTCCCATTACAGCGTAATCCCCAACTCAATAGAAATTCTAATTACGTCCATTCGTGAAGGCAAAGTCAAACAAAAAATGGAGTTTGTCGAGAATTTAAATTGAAAAAATGTGTAAAAAGTATGTTGCGACACGTAAAGACAAGGCGATTGATTCAAAAATCGATCACAAAGGCTTCTTGTAGAGGCTAGACCATCGGCGGCACTAAAGCTCTGAAACCCACGAGAAACTAGTTGTAAACCGAAATCTAGGAGCGGCCCTCTTTAGACAGTGGGTGCCAAGATTCGTCTATTGCTAAAGCCGGATATGTAAAAGTTGACAAAAACGTATATTGACTCAAACAGTGTTTAATTTTGTAAAACTCTATATGTACAGAAAGTTTCCTGGCATTTAAGCAACCATAATTTCGTAGTTCGATATTTTAAATATTCATAGTACAGAATGAATGCGACTACCCATCGACAGTTTTAATCAACTTGAACTTTTTGCCACTCTCAACTAATAATTGCAGTTGAACACATCAAAGATCAATTGAAAAGAAACCCCAAGCTAACTTTGAGAAAATTTTACTATTTAAAATGACTGTCTTAATGCCGCTAAAACATGGGAAGGTTTTATTTCTTTGTTTATAACGGAAAGAATATGAAGTTAATAAAACCGTTAAATGTTCGTAATGACAAAGAAACTGATATTTGAGCAAAAATGTTATTTGCGTACAAACTCAAATTATAAGCACTTTCCTGTAAGAATCTAGGCAGGCCAGAAAGGTTTTCGGATATGAATACGAGCTACGCTTTCACAGCACTATACAGACATTAGTTCTTCAGCGGTACAGTACTATTTTCAAAATACCATTGACTAAATTTGGCTGAATTCAACACTTGAAACTTAAGTCACCCCAAACCTTTCTCTCTCTCTCTCTCTCTCTCTCTCTCTCTGAGTTCTATGCTATTTTCTCTTTCTAAATCTTTTTAGCTGGTTCTCCGGAACCAGGAATTCCATGTATTAATTCTCGTTTTATAACAAGGATATTGAAACAAAGATACAATTAGAATGGTTGAGCAATTTATCAAATCAGTAAGCTTCATCGAAATATATGCAACTGCACAAATCTTAATTCTAACTTGGCGTTCTATTGAAACGTTTTAGTAATATGAAAATTATTTAACAGATTCACGCTCAAATACGATAGATTTGTTTTGAAAACCAATCCTTATTCAGAAGATATTGAACTTTAGCCCTGTCTAGTTAGTTTAACAGTTAGTTGATTGGTTGATTGTATTTTTATGGCGGAAGGACTAAGTTCAACGGTATTGAATCAAAACATTCGGTAAGCAAGTAACAATTTATTTGACAAATATAATGCGAATTGTTTAACTTATACACTTAAAATTACTTTCAGTATTTGTACTAGTTCATTGTCGTAAAGATTTACATTATAGGAAATTAAATGTATTTGATTTTTACTTTTCATACTTTACTACATGCCTATTTTACATTCTTCAGTCCGATCCGAAACAGCATGACTGAAAAATGTTATTTGAACTTTCACTCATACTGCTAAAATCATAAAATGCAGCAAAGCAAAATATACAATTAACTATGACTTTTCAGGCAGTATTGATAAGAATATATCGTTATGCAGAATTTATAAAAATGAATCATGTGTAGGACTCCTAAAATTAAATCATGTGTAGGATTCTCAAAATTAAATCATGTGTAAGATTTTTAAAAATAAATCATCGTGTATAAGAGTCTTAGAAATAAATCATCATGTGTGTGAGATTCATAATACCGAGTCATTTTGTAGAATTTCTACGAGGCATGTTACAAATCTCTGGATACAGTTTCATCCTCCTTGTTGAACAATCCTCATTCCATTCGGTTCTCTATTGAGCAATTAACTTAGAAGAAAAAACAATATGAAAAATTTAGTTTTAACTTCGGGTTTTCGTATCATGTATATTCAGAGAAAAAAACAAAAATTTAGCAAAGAAAAAAGTTTAATATATATACAGGGTGTATACAAAATGGCGGAAAAGAAGTTCACTACACGATTCCTTGTGAAAAAAGGAATAAAAAATGTCCAGTGCATTTTTTGCTTAAAATCAATATTTAATAAGTTATTTCAAAGCATAGTTGAACCAATAATAAGGCAAAGCCAACCCATTTAGCATCGATTTAATGGAACGACACATGCGTTTGCGCATGTACGGCCCTTCTACGAAGAAAGATGAGAAGCTAAGATTTCACAGGTTTTTAAAGACTTGTTTACGTCACGTGTTACTTGAAATTCAAGGGGTTGGAACTCCACCCAAAAGTTAGTTCATTTACGTCATAATTAATAGCAGACACTAGATTTGGCGATTTCTCGTGCAAAACCACTCATACCACGCATGGGAAGTATACGGATCGAAATGTGTGGTTTGTCTATTGGCGTACGCAGAGGGTGTTGATAAGGTTGTAACCCCCCATTGCAATGAAATTTTGTATATTTAACATAGGAATATGTGAGTTGTAGCTCTGTAACCCCCCCCCCCCCCCATTGAGCCTATAACTCACTTATGAACTTTCTGGGTACGCCTATGGATTTGACACTAGATTTGACCGTTTCTTCTTTTTTGTTGTGGGGGAAAAATATTATAATTAATAGTAACTTTTTCTTATTTTGTAAGTAGCCGCGTCCCAGCGACATTTCTTCGCGTGCCAGTCTGACAGGCTTGCGATGTATTTGCTATCAACAGTATAGTAAAGTGAACTCCAGACCCGCGCCTCGGCCCCCTGAAATGCAAAATCCATCACTGCCAGCGCGAAAAGTACATATTTCAATATTTTAAACAGAACCAAATTGAAAGTCATTTGGTTTACCAAGTTCATTGGCGGTACCGAGTTGTTAATGACTTCCCCCACCTCCCATTTGGAGCAGGCTCATTCTGTTTGAGTTTCGCCGCCAGGGCTATTTCCTCTATTAGGAAACTGATGATTTTATTTAATTCTTTTAAAGAAAATTTGGTACTTATGTATTAGCCCGGGTCGACCTTTTCCGCAAAATTAAAAATCGCTGCCACGTCTGCGATAGACAGCGAGTAGCCTGTATTTACCGTAACTTTACGATATTTTTGTTGTCTAAAAAATCGTAAGTTTACGATCCTTGATTATTTGCGAGACGCCATTTTGTTTGTTTGTTGACATTTTGCAGAATGAGTGCTGTTTCATGCCTGAACCCTGTTTTTTTTTGTTTTTAATAATTTTAGATGGATTATACTCTTCGGTAATTACCAAATGATGAGCATTCTGCGATTTTGTTTTTACAGGAAAAATGAATTCTCCTTTCATCGTTTACTAATTCAGGCAATGCACATCGAATGTAATGGAAATGGTCACAAGTCGCAAAGCGACGAGGGGTGGTGGGTCTGGGAGGTCTCCCCCTCCAGTTCGGTTCCTGTGATTCAGGTAAATGTACTAATTGCGTGAAAAATACTAATTGCAATATAATATTGATTCAGTCTTTTACTGATTCAGGCAGCGTACATCGAATGTGATATGAACGGTCACGAGTCGTGAAGCGATGAGAAGGGGTCTCCTTTCGTCGTTTTTCTTATGTAAAATTTTGAAGATATATAATAAAAAATATCATAAATAAATTTTTTAACGATAACTCAGAAAACACCCCTCACTAACGTTATTTAGAATAGAATCTATGTTGTCTAAAAAATCGTAAACTTACGATTTTTTAGACAACAAAAACATTATAAAGTTACGATTAAATACGAACATTGGCTGTCTATCGCGCACTTGTTGACGATTTTTTATTTCGTGGAAAAGGTCGACGGGCTAATACGTAAGTACTGAAAATGTCATACGATTAGTTTTTTGGCTTATTAATTGTAAAATAATAGATATTTTTTTTTTTCTCAAAGTACTTACTATAAGTTTTGTGGAAAATGAACAATGACGAACTGGGTCCTTTTCCTCTCGGGCTTTCCTTACTGCAGAGGTAATCAGTACGCCACTGCTGTCATATGATATGCGAATACAAAAACAACAGGATTAAATGCCGGGAAAAGGGGCAGATGGCTTCAAAATGGCTATTCCCCTTCCTTATTGCCGTACTTCTGCTTACTTTTCATAAAGAAAATACCCCCCCATGATAGCGGCTATGATACAGTTCAAGTATTACGTAAGCAATATTTTGGCCATTTTCAACACCACCCCCATTGGTAAGCAAGAATTAAAATTGGCTAACAGAAATAAGCAAAAGGGCCACCCCCTCCCCACCTAGAGGTGCTTACGTAATGCTTGAAATCTTCCTATGCCAAAGGATACATTTTTTATAAAGTTACCAGATTTAGAAAAAGATTGGTATTCCATTGGCTTTCTTTGGAGATGAAAAAACTTTCACTAGGTTGCCATACTTCGGAATTCCAATGACGTATTTGGACACGCAACTAAATTTTCAGGTTTGAACTTAACGAATTAGAAAGCTTGTGCTTAGCCGTGCCTCTCTAAGAATTTCTTTGGTTTACTTTTCTAATGATGGGCGTGTCTGGAGCGTGATTCGTTCATCTTTGGCCTTAATTATCTCATTAAATATTGATTTTAAGCAAAAATTGACGTCTTTTATTTCATTTTTCACGAGGAATCGTTTAGTGAACTTTTTTCCGTCATTTTGTATACAGCCTATATATATTAAAAAGTTTTATAACTATTAATTTAAGCATTTTAAAAGAGTAAATTGACGAAGCAAAGAAATAGCAGGAAAGGTTCTTGAGGAAAACATAAACGAAACGAATCTAAACTTTACATAGAATTTAAATGTTTGCATACGACTTAGAAACGTCGAGAAAATAGCAGAAAAACGGAACGGCAGAGGGAAATCTAAGGAAAATAATATTCTGAAAAGCTAGAATAGCTTTTTGCTATTGCCGCTAGAAACGCCTTGAAAATAATAAAAATACAGATAAGGATTTTGAGTTCACTGAAAGGCAAAAATATTATTCTTAGAATATGGGGCTGGAGTTGATGCGAATTTGATGTAACAAGAAGTAAAAAAACATATAATATCCTAGAACTATATTAAAAAATGAAATAGGCTCAAAGGAAATACCCAATATTTGTGCATATTCAAAACTGCATAATACGCTTCAAGAAAATATATTTCCAGATTTTCAGAAAATATATATATAAGGGAATGCTGTAATTTTATTGTGCTAACAGTGTCGGACTTACCAATAGGTTAAGTAGGCTGTAATAATACGGCGGAAATGTTTTGACGAAAAGTTTGCCACCTAGAAGTTTACAAAAAAAGGGTATTTTTTGGTGGCCAATTTAATTAATAATTTTGATTTGTTATAATCGGAGTCATAACCAGGGTGCGAATCAAACTTTTTTACAAGGGAGGATAAAAAATTCGAACTACTTCCACTAGTCTAGTGGCCAGGGACGTGGCAACGTTTTAGAGAAGGGGGGGGAGATCTTTTACTGATGCAAACTGGTGGTGCCATCTATTGCCACAAGTTCCCAATAATTATTTACAGTTATAAAATATTAATTAGATAAATTAGTTGTTAATTAGATGTTAAATATTTAATTAAATGGTAAAAATAAAACTAATCACAAAATAACAACTATTTGAACGATTTACAATTTTACTACTTTAGCAGGACACCACGCTTTCAGGTCGATAATTTCACGAAGACAAAGAAAATGTAGAAATAAAGAGACGCTAATTTTTTTTTTACAATAGATACACTAGGAGGCACTGTCAAGGCAGTATTATTGAAGGTATGATGGCGACATCTATGAGAAAATGAAATTAGAATCCAAAGTTATTTTAGTTTTACTACATTGCAATGTTTCATCATATGTTTGAAGTTAAAATTTAATAGTATTCATCAATAGTGGAGGGCGAAATATGCCTTTCGCCTCTCCTCCTCTGAGACTGGTATGCGAAAAGCCCCCTGAACCCTGTTGGCACGTGCCTGTTAGTGGCGTAGTTGGTAAAGGCGTCAGCAGAGCTGTGCTTACAGTGTTAGCGGCTCTCAGCAAAGCTGATTTTAGCGGCCCTTAAAAATGCTTTAACATAACATAACGAAAAAAAAAGACCAGTGTTTAGCATTACAAAATAAAGTTCTCCAATCTGGTATAAACGCTGTGGGTAAAGATAAAGAGAAGATAATGAAGTTAAATTGAAAATGGGAGGTAAAAGTTAAAACACGAATCATTATGTCTTATTATTACTATAATTATTAAATTATAACGAATTAATGAAAGCTAATTCCCCTACCCTTGCCTCACTTTCCCCCACTCCTTGTTTTGACCTTTTCCTCTTCCAATGTCCGACTTTCAAAATGGAATGCTAAAATTCACCATCTTTGTCAGTTGTCAACTATCTATAAACCGCTCTTCTGAAATTGAATCGAAATTTGTAAAAAGGGGATAATATGCTATGTGTAAAATAAATGGCACATATCCCCTTTTTACAAATTCTGATTCAATTGGTTTATTTCTTTCAGAAATAATCAGGTTACATTTCCTAGATAGGGTTCATAGGTGACTTTCTCAGACAAGATGGCTGCAACCTCCGTACAATCAGTTTGCCAATAATTAGCTTCTCCTTTGAATATCAAAGGGACATCTAATTTTCCCTGAAAAGTACACCTCCATTATTCCCTTAGGGAATAGCTGCCGTTATTTTTTTAGCCCTCCTGCCTATTTCCAAATGGGCCCTATCTAGCTCTTTCCCAACTTCCCTCTCGCCCCCTCCATCCGGCCTTCCCCAAAACCAGTGATATTATTGCTCAAAGTCACCAAAAACTTTATGAATCAAACAATTGTCGTGAAAAAAAAAAGAAAAGAAGAAGAAGTATGTGAATACAGCTTTTTTTTCTAATGCCGTAAGGGTGGGGGGGGAATAATCATCCCTGGCAGGGAAGTTAATTAAAATCTTTTGCCGGGGATATATTTTCACGAGCCGGGGAAATCCCCCATCCCCCCGTAAATTCGCACCCAAATCATAACCAGGCATCGGCAAAGCAAGAGCTGCCATGGGCACCGCTTTGAAAGAGGTTCAAAAAGCTCCAAATTCGTGAATACTGGTGAAAAGACGAATTTTGAAATAACCGCCAGGGGCGTCAAATTAAGAATTTGACAAAAGCGCCAAAATCTCTGTTATGCCTCTAGTTACGGTTGGTAAAATTGGGCGGCAAAATATGTCAGAGCCTACAAGCAGCAAAATTGTGAATCCGTTTTTGCTAACTAATAACAAATTGATTCATAATACATCTGTAGTTACAAAGGAAATTGGAGACTATATATACAGGGTGTCTCAGCACCAGGGTTACAAACTTCTATGAGGGGTAGGGTACACCTAGATGACTCGGAATCACATAGCAATGCTGGTCGCAAACCAATCACAGCGCTAGTTCTGAAACCGTCCAGCATACACAAATAGTGACAATCAGTGCATGAAAAGCGCAAAACGCGATGTCCTAATCGTCTATGCACTTGAGCAGCTGTCCTGAGTTTTATCTAGCGCTTTTTATTTAGAAAATTAAGTTCAAGAGGCGAGTCAAACTTTCAAATACAATTTTCATTGGCTCGAAATCGTTAACTTCCACATTCCAGAGATCCACGGCGAATAAGAAACAGGTTTCTTGATAACACAGCTCAGGTGCAGTCTATTAAACAAATACGTGCATTATAGGCGTAACTTTCCTTTTTTATCCAATCATGCTTTGTTATTTGTTTATAGCCATAACTCCGTGGTTATTTATTTCCGACCCCCCATGTAAAGGGTCGCTATGGTCCATTTTGCACAAGGATCACGGCTATATACGTTTGATTCGGTGTTTTCGGAACACCCTGTATGCTCAGAAGATAATTTTAATGCAGTTATTGTAAAATCATGTGACATTAATTAGAATGGAAAGCTACTAGAGACTTTCACATTAAATCACACCCGTAAAGTTTGCAACTCTGAGCCAGGGGCGAACTGGGTCCTCTGAAAGGGCGCATACCTTGCCCTATCAGAGGGCGCGCCAGCCCGGACGCCGGTTGGATAGCGGCCCAGTCCGCCCCTGCTCTGAGCCTATTACTTTCTCTCTCCAAAAAACTAGTATTTTTGTTTAACGTATTTTCATCTTATGCCGTGTTCAGACCAGTCAATAGGAGTGGCATTTCACAACTTAAGAATCCCATTTTGGGCACAGTCAACTGCGGAGTCCACAATGCCCAATATTACTGTGACCTAATTTGCATGGGACAGACGGGCAGAGGTTTACGTTTTAGGCTACAAGAACTCCAAAATTATATTCGTAACCAGGACCTGCGAAAATCGGCCACAGCAAGACATCGTTGGAATTTCGACCACAAGTTCGCCTTTTCAGAAACCAAACTTATTGCCAAGGTCAATTTGCCTTCGGACGGACTTTTTTGAAGCGTACTATATTTTTATTAACTGTAATTTGCTGTTTTATTTATACAAGTCGAACACTACGCAGATTAAATTAAGAAACAATTTTTATCAACATTCTTTAGGCTTAGTAATATGAACGCCGATGTTATGGCACAGTTAGATGGTGAAACGTTCGTAAAGAAAGGAATGTTTTTTGCGTCTGGTGGGGCACGATCCCACGACCTTATAATATCCGGGTCGGTGTTCTTACCAATTGAGCTACGGACGACAAACACATCCCTTGCGAACATATTTAAAGCGCATTTTCTGAAACCGGTTATTTGGCGGAATGTAGTACATGGTAGTACATGGACTACTTTTTAAACCAAATTGCGAAGAGATCGGTATTAAATTCATCGAAAAGCCCGTTGCAGCATACATATTTATATAAATCGAACACTACGCAGATTAAATTAAGAAACAATTTTTATCGATGTATTTTGGGCGTAGTAATAGTAACGCCGATGTTATGGCGTGGTTAGATGGTGAAACATTCATAAAGAAAAGAAGTATTTTCGACGTACGTAACGACGAGAAACGTAAAAAATATTGATAAAAATTATTTCTTAATGTATTTGGCTTGTTAATGACCGGTGGGATTATAGTGTCCTACGATTGATTGATCCTCTAGATTTACCTACGATAGCTTTACTCCCGATTTGTGTTGATAGATGATATTACGGTCCCATATGTGTATGATAGTTGTGGTGTTAACTTAAATTTACATTGTGTTTGGATAAAGACGGCCGCATGCCTTCGAAACAATTGTCAACCACTCATCGATTAATATCTTAACTACGTTAGTTGTGTTTGTCTAACATACATTGATCCACTGATTTTGGATTTCATGTTGCCTATTAAACGGGATACGATATACGTTTATAGAACAAGTGGAGCTTTTCTCCTATGCCAGGGGTAGAGAGGAACCTCCGACCGTGTAAGCCATTACGTGCAGTCTATTGAATGAATACAAAAAACTTTACAGAACAAGTCCTATCATTTTTATTAATAATTTTTTTACTTCTTTTTATAACCTTAAAATGAACGTGCTTAAACATACGAACGTGTTTAAACATTTACGTACAAAACAAGTTCAATGGAATAACCTTCTCTAGTGGACCGACACATTTTAAATTTGCGACGGCGTTCTTAGCTAACAGCTAACTTAATGCAGCCTTCCAACACGAAATGTGCCCCCCCACCCCAGGTTTATGCAGTATGTTTATTTTCAAGTAATGATTAGGTACCGTAAAAGATTTTAATACGAATAAAAAAAATTCAATGACCCTTTCAGCACTTTCAATCTACATTTCAATGTATGAAAAACCCTTTTGATAATAAGTAATAAATTAAGTTGTTTAATAAGTAATCAGCTTCCTAATTCGCTCCGAATTTTTTATTTTTTTTATTTTAATAACTCTACAGTGCTCCAACAACACACTTTTTGACTTGTAATTTACTTAATTTTAGTGTGTACTCGCTTGCGCTGTCAGGTAGCCGCTTGTATAAAATAATTAACTCACTTTCTCAAGTGACTTTCATTGCGATTTTTACGTCACAAGGACAGTGAGAGTCGTGCTACATCGAGACCTACGGTTTTCGGAGGAACCCGAACTTTTTAAGGTCTAGGGAACCAACACTCAGACTACAAGGCGGAGTTAGTCGGTAGCCTTCGTTTTGGGGAGGAGCCGTTGGGAGTCGAACCCCGGATAACGGCACGCTAGGTAAACGCGTTACCACTGGGTCACCGCAGCGTCTCATTACGTTCTTATTCATTGACAAAAAAAAAATTGAACCTGGCATTAAACGTAATGTGAGCTTTTCAGAAACACAGTTACTCTACAGCTTTTAAGTATCTTCAGCTTTGAACGTTTAGTCCGTCAAAGACGTATAGAACATCTAGCACGTTGTTATAAATCCCACAGATAAAACAACCGCTCATCTCAAATTTAGAGAGATGAAAATAAGGATTCTGATCCATTTGATAATACGTTTTAATGTTTTTCGATAGTTTCTATATTTATATGTATGTGCAGTGTTATGCTCCACCATCGCAAGCAACACTTTCCATATTTCTCAATGTTGTCCATTAATTTTAGATATTTAGGCACAGGCAATAACAAAACTTCGTTAATGTATTCATTCTTGATTTGAACCATAGGTCAGATCGCGTTAAGATAAAGCTTTTACCTGTGATAGAGAAAAATGAGGTTTGGATACCGTTGGTATCAAGACCTTGTCCCTTCTCATAGCAATCCATATTAGGGGATTGATTACCTGGCCTACAAAGGTTTGCATCCCTGGGGAAAAGATAGTCATTCCGCAGCCAGTCGTTAGTTATTCTTGCCCAATAAAAAACAAATGAAACATACATTTTCGTCCAACTTCGTCTAACTATGGCTATATAACGTAGTAGGTACCTATCAGACGCTCTTCAACTATTTTCTGAATGTGAGTAAATAACTTCTTCGTATAATTCGCTGCATAAATTTTGACCCTTGGAACCTACTAAGACATATTGGGAGACCTATTGAGACATAATTTACGTCTCAGAGACATCCAACGCATATAACATGAACGATTCCTTATATATATATTAATGAAAAATAAACGAGTTCCACGCACGAACTGCCTATCAGATATGCAATTGGTTTTATATATATGCTATTTATAGGATTCAAATCGGGACTGTAGCCAATCTGGGAATAGAGGAGGCTGCCTCTTAGAAATAATTTTTCACAAAATAAATTATTGTAGAAATTTGTTTAAAAGGTTTTGTTCTGTATAAAATTTTACACGACAACCGAAATTGTTTTTTTGACGTAAAAAACAGATTTCTACGGTAAATTTTGGGTACATCGTGTTTTAACAGAGGTTTGAGTCTTCATCTATTCTATAATAATGATAAGGGAGAGTATAAATTTTAGTATAAGTTTTCAATGCAAAATTTATGTTAAGAAATTTATTCATTGATGTTAAATATATTAGTCTACTTAGATATTTAGTATTATTAAATATATTAATAAAAGACATCGCGTAAGGACAGCAAGGGTCATGCTGCACTGGGACCCACAGTTTTCTGAGGAATCCATCAAGAATGGGAAGAGGAATTAATCAAGAATGAAACGGAGGACTTAGGGAATAATATATGAACATTTATAAACATCACGCGTCTTTTAGAAGGGAACGATCGATCAATTCATTTGTGGCGCAAGGATATCAAGAATCATGCTGCACCGGGACCTACAGTTTTCCAAAGAACTTAAATCTCTTATAACCTAGGTCATCTGTTTTATTCTTGATTAATATATGAGCATCTATAAACCATATGCGTTTTTTAAAAGGGATCGATCGATCGATTCGATTGTGGTGCAAGGACAACTAAGATCATAATGCGCCAAAACCAAAAGTCCCAAGGAATCTGAACCTCTTTCGCATAAGGAATCAACAGGGTAGACAAGAGAGGGCAGCAGAGGCTTCAACCCGGGGTTTAGCGCTGGAAACGACCTATGTTTTGGGGGGTCACGGCCCTGCCAAACTAGTTTTGCTAATCGGAAGGCCAGAAAAATTGTTCTCAAAATCCAGATTAATAAGATTTTGCACACTTTTAATGTACAGTTTTTTAATTATTCTTCATTAGCCTTTCTCGATTATCGAAAAAAATAATATCTTACGTTAGTTTTTTTTTCAGAAGTGATCTTGTAAAATAAGTAATAAGTACAAAAAAAAATGCGTTGTTATTTCATACTTTTTGTTCATTCCGGGGTTCAACCCCCCCCCTCCTCCTCCTCCCTCAGAAAGAAAAAATATCTCTGCCACCGCCCAGGGAAGGGGCATGGAGGCCCGTCGAAATGAGCCTGGAGGTCCGCATTGGCTGCGCCTCTGGGAATCAAGTCCCGGATTGCGAATTCACAGTCAAAGGCAGGCGAGAGTAAAGGGTAACTGCTAGGACGAAACGGGAATTATTCGCATGATAGGGAAAAGTGTTATTACTACGCCACCTCGGGTTGGTTAGTTGTATGTTTATGGTCCAAGGACAACAAGGATCATTCTACGCCGGACAAGATGAGACCTTACACAAGATTTTACGCCACCTCAGGGCTCATATTTGTGGAAACAATGTCAGGTCTTGTGCCAGATCAATTAATCAATTGTATTTAGAACTCAAGGGTGAGAAAGAAAGAAAATACAAAAAACTAGAAAGTTTTAAATACATAAAGTTGAGTTTGATGGATGCAAGGAAAAGCAGCTAATAGAGTTGGCTTGACAGGTTCCAAGCACCCAACAAAAAAAAAGAAATAGAAAAGAAAACATGACAAAAGAAAGCGAGAAAGAACAAGAAAAAGAAAAAAAATAACAGCATAGATAGTTCCTTGAATACTTGTGAATTTCAACAGACGGTGTTAGTTCCATGTTGTAATAGATATGTTCGTATGTCTATATTTCGTAATATGTGATTAAATCTACTATATACTGTAGAATCTACTAAACTAATGTCGATTTTAAATCGCTGTTTAATGTTTTATTAGTAATTAAATGAAAATTCTGAATTTCGCACCTAAATTATCATCCTTTAGTCAGGAGATATGAATATTTCTCACCGTACACAATGTTTACGATACTAACACAGAAAATTTCCTCGCCAGTCCCCCTATATCGAATAAAATATGGAACAGACATGATAGAAGTTTGCCTCTTACCTTGACCATTTCGCTGTTGACTGTCATTTCGACGATGTCGATCGAAAAGTTATTTCTGTAGCCCAGTTCGTCAAACGAGATGTTACCGGTCAAGCCCTGGAGACGAGTCTAGAAAGGAGAAAATTGTTCTAAATCTACTTCATTATAATGGAAGTATGCGGATGAAAACTAATCACGAATAATAAGCCTACTTTACTTTTTGAAAAACGCGCATAAAGAGGAAGGTTTATTTATATTAAGCAGTTCATATATTCCCAATCTATAAATTTATAAAAGAATACTGCAAAATATGTAGAACATTCTCTATAATTTTGTATAATATGTTAATATGCGGCACTTTTCATTTTCTGTCATTTATCATTTCCAATCGAATTTGAAACCCGTCAAACTAACTTTTTTAATTTCAGACTCGCTTCTCGATAAGATCATTAGGCAGTAAAACATCCATTAAAAGTAACTCCCAATTTTCGCATTAGGCTCCTGATGTATGAGGGTAGAACGTTGCCATTTCAATCACATTTAAATCTGTTCCTTTAATTCAAGATGACTGTTAAAATATTATAAAACACTGACAAGGTTATACGTTAGTGATATTTTTAAATATTTGAACTTAAATTTGTAAAATAGCTTAGGCCACACAAATTGAGTACGCTGTGTGCTGCTATTTATAGATTTCTCTAAACTTTACTTTTGTTTAAATATTAATGTATATTTAGATTAGCTTCAAAAAATACTCAGGTAACCACTTTTGCGAAAAAAAATGAACGAAGTGCATATTTTTAAGCACACAAGAGAATGCAGAACACGAAACTATGGTCTGAAAGTACGCACTATTATTTTAAAATAATTTTGCAACGTACCATCCCAATTTCCATAAAAAATCCAACATCCATAGCTCTTATATCTAAAGCATCAGAACATATTTTTCGGAAATTAATAATTAATATTAAAATAATTAGTATTCACCCTCCATTACGAAATGTATTTAATGCACAGAGTGAACAATGACATTCCTTTGTTGACGAAATTAAAGTAAGATGATGTTTTAAAAAAAAAGCAGCGATTAGGGAAAAAAAGTTTGCACACCCGGAAATTAATTTTAAAGCTTCTTTTTATAAGGACCAATGTTGTTGAAATATCCGGTAGACGGCAATGTTTTTCAGTGTATTTCTGCTGGGCGTCAGTGGAAATGCACTTCATTAGTTCAAATTAGCTACCCACTATAGATAAGATAGATATCCCAATACAGATAACTTTCTCTGTGCCTAACAAGGGAACCCCTTTCGCTGTTCACTGCATTTTGATATCAGACCTATGGAAGATGATAGTGCTTGACTTCCTGATCACAAGTATGTAATCATTTGTCTGCTAAAATGATATGACAATTTTTTATGAATATTTGAAGTCCAAAAATGACACTTTTTTCGCCAGGTTTGATATTTTTTAATCGCACTGTATGTGAGCAAAAACAGGTTTGAAGTCGGTAAGATTATGAAGGATCATCGTATTTAACGGATAAAAAATTATGTCTCAGCTAATTTAAACAGTATAAAAAAATTAATATGAAAAATGAACTTTTAGCATAGATATTTGGCGAATTTGGCGACAATTTTGAAGGCTACTCCAGGTTTTCGTTCGAGGTAGTTATTTCGTATTATCGGAGCCCATGTCAAGTTTCTTCTACATTTCTTTTTCCAAAATATTATCTCATGAGGAAAAGAAACACATGAGTGACACACATGCATAAGTATGAATAAATGAAATGAATAAATGAGTATTCATATACGAGATGCATGAATATATGAATATGAAAAAATGGAATTTTACGAATATATCAGTATCCATATATGAGATGTATGAATATATGAATAAATGATGTGTACGAATAATGAAAAGTTGCTATATTTATCCAACCTGGATGTGGTCATTGCATATCACATGCTGTTGCAACCATGGAATTTAAAAAAATTGTGAACAAAACTTAATAGTAGGCTATTTGAAAATGCATTTATTGTAATTAGAAAAAATGTGAACAAAATTTCATGAAATGTACTTTATTTCATGAAGTTATGTAACCATAAATTGTGGATTAATTGTTGAATTATGCTCTTTATTTAAAAATGAGAAAAACTGTGTACATCTCAGGAATGTCGTAAAAGTGATACAGTACAAAAAAATGAGTGAAGCAAAGCAATTGATCTTGAATTGAACAAATACAAATAGAAAAAACAACGTTTAAAAGCGTAGTAGAAATTTTATTCGACAAATTTCAACGCGTTTCAGACGGCAATTTTTCCGTTCCTCGTCAAGAGCACACTTCCGTCTGGGATGGAAATAAACAGCAAAGTGTTACCAATTCACGGTAACACTTGGTTGTTTATTTCCGTACCAGACGAAAGTGTATTCATGACGAGGGACGGCCAAAGTCTGTCCGAAACGCGTTGAATTTTGTCGACTAAAATTTTTACTTCACTTTTAAACGTTGTTTTTTCTATTTGTATTTTTTGGAGAGTTACCTTCGTCCCTTACTGCGCCAATATTATGAATATCGTTGTGCGATCTGTCAGCGACAGACAGAACAAATGCCGTGTTCCCTCTCGGGCGTAATGTTCGCCCTTCAGACTCCTCACAACGATTCGTCAAATTATTTTTGCCCACGTGTACGCGTAATTTTACTAGTGTTTCACACAACAGGGGAAACCATGTCACAATACGATGAACCATCTTCTCCGAGTCAAAAGCATCTGACACTTGCAAACTCCGTTAACTATTTACAACATTATCTCACTCTGCGCCGGACATATTTGTTTGCCTAAGAAACCAACTTCCTGACTGCAGTGAGAAGTTAGTACGTAAGTTTTCTTTTTTTGGGCACTACTGAGAGTCGAACGCGTTGCCACTACACACCCCAAGGTAGAGCCCAGGGCCATATTTACTTACTAGTAACACTGTATGTACACACAGCACGTTTGAAAACGTGCTTATTGTGAAGACCTTTTATATCCATCGAGTGATGTTTCCGCGGACGTTGAGCGCACATCACAGTTTCATGTGCGCTGAGATTGTAATCATTAGCCTTTCCAACTGTGACCTATTGACCCTAAAAATTTCCCGCCAATACGGCTTCTACTTCGTGATGTTGCATTATTCGTGATCAGAAGTATACGTGTTAATAACATTTCTATTTCTTTCGTTTTTTTGTTTTTTTTTTCATTTATGCACTTCTCTTAACACTACTATTATGGTATGCTCAAATCTTTACATTAGAAAAAGTAATTATTTTCTAAGGCTAATTTCAGTTATTTGCAAGCACATATCCACCTTCCTACTTATTTGATCCTTTCCTTTATTACAAAGCTGTAGTTTTCTGTATCGGAAAATAAAATCACAGCATTTGTTTACAGGGGAAAGATGCCGAATATCGGATACGTTTTGTGAAAATGAAATTAAAAACTCACTACTTGAAAATTTTTCAAGTGAACTCTTTTAAAAGGTTCTGGGTAATGTTTACTTAGATATCGTTAACATTTAGATGCAATAAAATAACAATAAAAATAAAATTAAACAAATTAACGAAAAACTACAATTTTTATATTTATTTTTAAAAATATTGTTGTGCAATATTGGATAGTATAGGTTCCTAATACCGGACAGAGATTTATATAGGGCTAATGAATTGTACTGCAATTACATATTATATTAAAGAATGTTACATGAATATTGTAATAGAACACAACATAAAAAATTAACTATATAGAGCAAGTTATGTTGCAGTTCATTAATTACAAAACTACATACAAAGATTTTCCAACTGTTTTTCACATCCAAATACAGAACTCGAGCCCCACCTAAGGCTTTATATATCTTATCCATCGCTCACCTGGTTT
>QLNU02015360.1:103072182-103088560 GCA_006491805.2 Dysdera silvatica
TGTACAATAGCAAATTATCTGAGAAGACGAAACAGCTCATGAAAAGGCGAAGAGATATGAAGGTGGACAATCGAAATACCAGTTCCAGGATTGAGTACATAGAACTTTGTAAAACTCTGCGCAAAAGCATGAAAGAAGACATAAGAAAATTCAACTGTGAGCTAGTAAGGAAAGCCATTGAAAATAACAAGAGCCTTAGGGTTGTTAAAGGAAGTTTATCTGTTGGGAAGAAACACATCATTGCATTAAAAGGAGAGGATGGCACCGTAACAAGAAATAGGGAAGAAATACTTAGAAGAGTTGAAGAATTCTACAAAAATCTATACGAAAGTAACAGTGAATTAAACGAAGACATTGAAATAGTCGAAGGAACAGCTCCTAAAATCTTAAAAGAAGAAGTTTCATTTGCAATAAAAAATATGAAGAAAGGAAGAGCCCCTGGTGATGATGGTATTACATTAGATATCCTAAAAGAAGCTGGAGAATATGTAGAAGACATACTTGCAAAATTCTTTACCAAATGTCTTAACAGCGGTAACATACCAAACCAATGGGATTCTGCAACAGTAATTCTTTTGCATAAAAAAGGTGATAAAGAGGATTTGAAAAATTACCGACCAATTAGCTTGTTACCTGCTATTTATAAAATCTTCACAAAAGTGCTAACACATCGCCTGCAGAAAAAATTAGATGCAGCTCAACCAAGAGAACAAGCTGGATTTCGAAGTGGATTCAGTACAGTGGACCATATTCAAGTATTAAGAGAATTAATTGAAAGAACACATGAATATGAACTTCCATTGTGTGTTGCATTTATTGACTATGAGAAGGCCTTTGACTCTATTAAAACATCAGCAGTCATCAACTCTTTAAGATCAACAGACATTGAGGATGTGTACATTGACATGGTGAAACGTGTGTATAAAAATGCAAGTGCAAAATTTCGGTTACATAAAGATACCAAAACTATCAAAATTGGTAAAGGTGTGAGGCAGGGAGATACCATTTCTCCAAAACTTTTTACTTCAGCTTTACAGATGATTTTTCAGCAGATAAATTGGAATAACAAGGGAATAAAAATAAATGGTGAATATTTAAATCATTTGCGGTTTGCTGATGACATTGTTATTTTTTCAACGAACCCATTAGAACTCCAAGACATGGTACAGGAGCTCTCAACTAGAAGTAAAGAAGTTGGACTCAAGATGAACCTACAAAAAACTAAGATCATGTTCAATAATTTTGTAGAGGAAACAAAAATACAAGTTGACAACATTGAGCTAGAAATTGCTGATTCATATATTTACCTTGGCCAGCTGATTTCAATGGATGGCAACATTATGAAAGAACTCAACAGACGTATTAAACTTGGCTGGAGTGCATTTGGAAGAAACAGTTTTATCCTGAAGGGGAAATTGCCTTTGTGTCTAAAAAGAAAGGTCTTCAACCAGTGTGTATTGCCAGTCCTCTCTTATGGATCAGAGACATGGAGTCTAACAGTTGGAGCAATACGAAAGTTACAGACAACGCAAAGGAGCATGGAGAGGTGCATGCTTGGAATAACTAGGAGAGATCGAAAAAGAAACACTTGGGTGAGAGAGCAAACTAGAGTAGAGGACATCATTGTTAAAGTAAAAGGGCTGAAATGGCGATGGGCTGGGCATATTGCAAGAAGAACTGATCAACGATGGACAACAGAAATTCTGAACTGGATTCCAAGAGACCACCGAAGACCTAGAAAACGTCCTCAAACTAGATGGGTGGATGAAATAAGAAAACAGGTTGGGGTGACGTGGAAACGAATGGCCCAGGATAGACTTGTGTGGAAAGCATTTGGAGAGACCTTCATCCAGCAGTGGATAGATAATGGTTGAATATGATGATGATGATGATATATATATATATATATATATAAACACAGTAAGACGGTTACTTCTAATAAAATTTATGTAAATAATTAAATCACATGTGGCCCATGCGGATTGAACTGTTTTATTCCATGGGATCTTAATTTATCTATCAAAAAAGGATACTTAAGCAGTGTAAAAGAAAAAAGAAAAGGATATCATTTAAATTAACAAATCAAACAGATGTGCTAGAAAAGCTACTTGGCTTTATTCCCTTCACATCCTCTTCTTTTATAAAGAAAGCCACACCATGTCTATTATTACGTGTATAAAAGTCCTAGAACCATCTCCAGTATCTTGTGAAAAGGCATGCCATTTAAAAACAAAAACTTGAAAATGAAAGCATTTGCTTTATACCAAAAGTACAAATCCATTAAAGAGCAACTCACAGTTAACTTCAAAAATTGTCTGCAAGTTAAGGACGATATATTAAAATTCTGATGTTAAAGATTAATGTAACTACTCTTTAAATGAATGAAGGCCATTAAAAAGATGGCTGCCCTTAAACTCTTTAAAAACCAATAAGGTACAAGATCAATGTCTGACGTTTAATTTTGGGCTCCCTCGTTAAGGAATTTTAATAGCATCGTACAAAAAAAATCCGACTGCAAATCGAAAATTCAGGATGTTTTGTAATATATACTGTTTGAGTTACACACGCAACATTTACGTACATTTTTTGATTCATTACTTCTATTTCAGAACTTTTTGATGTATAGAATTCGACAATATGATTAATGAAGTAAAAATTTAGTTGCATATATCCATAGGATTTAAATAAATATATAGGTGTTTACACATTTTTAGAACGATTTTGGAGCCATTTTCTTAATGTTTAAAATGTAAAGATTATTTTTTTAAATATTCCATCTGATAACCTTGTTTTTGAACTATAAGTCTGCATCATGTTTTCCATGATAGAAGGGCTTTTCGCAACATTTCCAGAGGTACTGCTTGCCATTCCTGTTCCACAACTTTCCAAAGTCCATCGATGGTAGTGGGTTTGCGCTTAGAGGGAGCTCTTTTCAGCAGACCAAAGGCACAATAGTTCATAGGAGAAACAACAGGGGACTTCTCAGGAATATGTTGAAACGGAATACATGCAATAGCTGTATTAATTTTCATTTTTTCAAGGAATGCAGTGGTAGTTTTTGAGGTATGACTGCTGGCTTTGTCTTGATGCAGTTTTATACTCTGAAAATCGTCGTGATAAAAAAAATGGAATTTCTTCTGTAAATATCGGATGTAAAACATTCTCCTGATAATATCATGAGTTGATTTTAACGTTGTTTTCCACTTTTTTATTTTTAATTTCCCATTGTAAGAGAAACCTGCGACAATCATAAAGCCTTTACTGAAGCTTTCTTTGCATTCTCGGCACCAAGTTTGGAAATTTTTTTCTCCACGCTTACGATAGTAAATGGACCTTTTTTTGTTACAATCATTTAGATAAACCCCTGCTTCATCAAGGGTAACAACGTATTTCCATTTATCTCCTTCTAAGTAATTTTCATACAGGATTCTGCAACATGTCTTGCGTTGAGCCACATGTCTCGACAAAAGACGGTGAAGATTATGTTTTTTAGCTTTTTTAAGTTATAAATCTTGGTTTATTATTTTATTTACTGTTGCTACAGAAGTATTTAAAGAGTTTGCAATTGATTTCTGCGTCGGTGGATATTCTCTTGTTATCAGTGATCTCACTTTAGAAATATTTGCAACAGCATATACAGGCCTGCACAAAAGTTTAGACACAGAGGCAAATTATAAATAAAAGCGAGAATTTGCATTGAACTTCGCCGATATTGTATCTAAATAATCCTAGAACCAATAATAAATTGTGCAACTTAAAAGATTACCAAAAGTACTGAAACAAAATATCCCAACACCGTAATATTGGAATCTGCATGCCACAAATGTTTAGGCACATATGTCAGATTTATGCAAATTAACGGCGCGAAGTTCCCAAGTGATCGAAGGGGCGTTTCCCAGAGTTGTTATATAAGGCCTGAAATAATTTAGAATGCTTAGAACGATGCCGAAGTCAAAGCAATTTACGAATGACGAGATTTTGAAGATTTGGAGGCTGAAAACTAAAGGTAAATCTGTTACTCAAATTTCTGTTGCATTGAACCGTTCAAAGCGAGGCATTTATCGAGTGTTATCCCGGGGTGATCAGTATCAACCAAAATCACGATCTGGGAGGCCTCGAGTGACCAGCATTCGGGATGATAGACAAATACGAAGATTGGCTTCAAATGAAAGCCTGTCTGCAAATCAAATAAAAAACACGTTAGCAATGCGAGTGTCAAGAGAAACCATACGTAGAAGGATTGTAGAATGCAGGCATTTGAGATATGCAAAAATGCGCCGCAAGCCCTGCTTGCAATTACATCATAAACAAGCACGACTACAATGGGCAAGGCAGCACATATCATACAGTGACGAATGGCTGCAGGTGTTATTTAGTGATGAAAAAAAGTGGAACTTAGATGGTCCCGATGGCCTTTCGCACTACTGGCACGATCTTCGAAAACGCCCCTTAAGTCGGTTCAGCAGACGTCAAGGAGGAGGTTCAGTCATGGTTTGGGGAGCCTTTAGCTTCAATGGACAGACTTCTTTGGCGTTTTTGAATGGAAAACAAGATTCCAAGGCATACCAGGCAACTCTTGAAAGTCACCTATTACCTTTTGGCGAACTTTTATGTGGACGAAACTGGGTTTTCCAACAAGATAATGCGTCCATCCACACATCCAGGTCAACAAAAGAATGGATGAGCGCTAAAAATATTACAGTTCTCGATTGGCCTGCTCTTAGTCCTGACTGTAATCCCATCGAAAATGTATGGGGCATACTAACGAATGTTGTGTATGCCAATGGAAAGCAATATCCGTCCGTTTTAGAACTTAAAAAGGCTATAGAAGAAGCGTGGTTTAATTTTGAACCAGAAACCTTTCAAAATCTTGTGCTTTCAATGAACGACCGCGTATTTAATCTAATACGAAGTAATGGTGGCTACATTGATTATTAAAATTGTTCATTTCCTTATGCAAGTGCTAAAATTTATGTTTGTGCCTAAACTTTTGTGCCACATATTTTACTTATTTTAAGTTATATATTGCAGCAAGTTCGCTACTGATGTGATTTCTGTTCTCAAATTTTTAATTTGCATATTACATGTGTTCATACTTCGTAATATTAAAGTTCCTACTTCTTCAGTTTTAATAGTATTTTGTTATACTCAAATTTGTGTTGTGTCTAAACTTTTGTGCAGGCCTGTACCTTTGGTATTCATTTGGAGTCCTCTTTTTATGTGGAAGTTTCGATTGACGGTCTTTCCCTTTTCGATTAATAATGTTGCTTATTTTGCACTTAGAAATATTTATACCATGCGTTTCACAACGTTTTTTAATAGTGGAATAAGAATATTTCTCTTCGGAAAGCGCAAAAACGTATCCTTCGATCCACAGCTTGTTTACAGGCGCCATTTTGAATGAAAAATGAATTTGAAAGTAGCAGACGATAATCTTAATTTGAAATAATAACATGTTGCCAGATCCATTTTCCCACAAAATATTTTCATTTTTTAATCCTCTATTGAAATCGTTCTAAAAATGTGTAAACACCCTCTGTATATACTGACAATATAGTAAACCGAACGGCAATGCCACTTCATACAAATTAGCTTTTGTCCTAGGTTGGAATCGGTTTGTTTACTTTATTGAATGCAAATTTAATTTGTATTGAAGAGACTTTTATTTCGAGATAATGCATCTATTGTTGTGTATTATAAACATTACCGTAATATCTATAGCGAAACTATGCGTGCTCCCATGTCTCTCTTTCGCCTGTAGCTTCCATTTGTATTTGTTTTTGGATTTGATTTGTTAAATTTGTTTAGCGCTTTGATTGGTTAAATTTGTTTAGCTCAAGGATAGAAAGGGTCATTCAGCACCAAAAGAAGGTGAGGGTATACATACGATTTTAAATAAAAGACAAATTAAACCTAATACGAAGCTAAAATGTCTAGTAAATGCACTAAAAAATAATAACAAAATCATATGAGATTGAATAAACCGGCATCGGCTAAAAATTTAAAAATGGCGCCATGTTTAAAAGAATCTCATGAAATTCCACCGAGGTTCAGATCAATTCGGTTTCATTTTTCGAACATGCGGCAACTAGCAATTAAGTTGCTAGTAAATGGTGAAGAACACTCAGTTGCTTAATATAAACAGTTGGTATCTTAAAAGCGACTTACATAATCCCAAAGCTCACAGCATTTAATCACTGTATCTGGGCATATCTACGTTCGATGCAGCTTCAACTGGGGCGATCAGATAGAAAATGGCGTTTACAACATGGTGTAGCCATTTACTATTTATCTTCGTTATATACGCTTTGCTAATATAATAAGTACAGTAGAATGTGTTTGGGGGAGGTAGCCCTATTGGTTCGATAATTATTTCACAAAGGATATCAGCACTGACGCTGAAAATATGGATGTAAAATTATCCATAAATATGCCTATTCTATCCTTAAATGACGCATATATCTTCCTTAGTTAAGTACCTGCTTTAACAATTCTTGTCGTTACAGCCAAAGTATATCTACAGTAAAGCTTAACAAAAAGCATACTATTCCCTTAAACATTTGAATGTTAATAACACAAACTATTAAAGAACTAATTTTTGTTCTACTAAACGCAATTAATTTATTTAACCACTTTCGATGACGATGATCCTCTCTTTCCCACTACAAATCGAAATCTAAAGTTGTTCACCACACCTTAGTTTGCAACAAAGAATACTAGCTTCCATTAGACATCGAAACAATTTATAAGGGTTTCACATAAATCAGCTTCAGTATAATGAATGAACAGTGGTGTAAGAAAAAAGGATTGGTTGGATGCGGTTAATTGTATTTTTATGGCGCAAGGACAACAAAAAGGAAAGAGCTCTGAAGCTCATTCCCCCATTGGATATCAAAACACCATGGTTTTCTAATGCCGCATCATATAATCTTCTTTGAAGTTACTTGAGTCCCCAGGAGTTTTGATTTGCTACGCTACTGGAATAGGGCTACTACGTTTATAGACGTAGTAGAAATCTTTTTATTAAATCAAATTTCAACGCATTTCGGACGGACTTTGGACGTCCCACTTCAAGAATGCGCATTGATCTGGAACTGCACAATGAACCCTCGTGAAATTGAATTCTCCGGTCGTCCTCCCCTATTTCCCAAAAGTTAGTGCCGCCGTAACTAAAATCTTTCGAAACGCCAACTTTAAAAAAGTATTTTTCCCCGTTCCATAAAATGCAACCTTCCAAACTCAAACATAATCTTCCCCGTATTACAGCGTTGTGTACCAAATTTTCTGTCAATACAATCTTTTCTGCATTGGCCAAACGAAACGTGCTCTGCGTCACAGATTGAAAGAGCACCAAAGATACGTCGAAAGGCCCGTATGGATGAGTTCAATCATCACGAAGCGCATTTCTGTGGATATTTTATATTTCTCCCCCTCCCTCTTGTAAAAAAAAAATAAGCAGATGCCTGCCCCTCCCCTTTATGCTTTCGTAAGCTTTCAGTTTTCTAATTTTTTGGTAGAAGTTTTTGAAATAAGAATGCAACGTGTGATGCAAATTATAATACTTATTTACATTTTTATTGTAATATTGAGCACTTATTTGTAAGTTTGTTATAATATTAAACGCTTACTTTTACATGAGTGATCAAAACAAATTAATCATGAGAATGCTCAAAACAAATTATCGTATTTAAAAAAGTTTTAATATGCTATTAGTAGCTACTTTGGCGGCCATATGCCACCATCCATCATTAGAACCCTACATCAGCCATTAACAGCATGTTAAAACTTTTTTAACGGCGATAATTTGCTGTGATTACTCTCTCTCTATATATACAGGGTATCCCAAATGGTTGTAGGCAAATTTTAGGGATGGTTCGCCAGACAAATACGAACAAATTTTACATTGGAAATTTGGGTCACAAACGCGACCGTAGGGTGTGACAGTGACATGAAAAACAAAATTGGGGGCTGCTGTATTTTCAGTGTCTTGTTTTATGCTTGATAGTTATAATTATCATATTTCGGTTTATGAGTGGCAACAGTGTATAAATTTGCTTTATTATGAATAATTTTAATTTAATATTAGCTATCTCCATGGTAGCCAAGTACGAATTTTGAACCTGTGTTTCAATTCATTCTGTATGATTCAAAATAAAACAAACTTATACACTGCTGACACTCAGAAACCACTTAACCTCTTGCTACCCGAAACAAAAATAAAATAATAAAAACTACCAATCATAAAATAAGATACTCAAAACACAACAGCCACCAATGTCGTTTTTATGTCTCTGTCACACCGTACGGTGGCGTTTGCGACTCTCGCTTCCTGTGTAAAATTTGCTCGTATTTGTCTGGCGGACCTAAGCCTAAAATGTATCTACAACCTTTTGGGATAGATACGCTGTATATATATATATATATATATACACTGCTCAACATTGACATTGCAAGACCAAGAAGGAAAGGTCATAACGTTATTCAAATTGGTAGAGTTGTAGGCGTAGGTAAGATATGCAAATGATCGAATTTTCAAGCGCCTAGTTCCAATAAGCGACTTGGTGGAGGGGCTTAAATGGTATAAAAGCCTGTTTGGTTGCAATTTTTTTCTGCCACAACAGAATTTAGAAATTGGATTAAATCTTTTAATTTGATTGTGCGATACCTGATGTTCGACAACGTGCCAATTCTCATCACCTATCGCAAACGGAGAGGAACAAAATCCTTGAACTCAGCGACGTTGGTTTATCACTCCGACATATCGCTACGCGTTTAGGCCGAGATGTCAGAACTGTTCAATATTGCGTATTCCGGTGGTTGCGAGAACAACAACGAACTCGGATGACAGCAAAGAGTGACCAAAAACGAATATCCGTCCAGTCGGATCATTGAATTAGGAGAATGGCGCATAGTGATCCTTAATCTACAGCGAGTGACCTTCGACTCCACATACTAAGTTCAGGAGGTTCAGCAGTGTATAATACAAACCATCAGAGACACTTGCATGATATTGGGCTAGGAGCCAGACGTCCAGCAACAGGTGTTCCACTAACCCCAGACCACCACTCTCAAAGGCTCTCACGGTGTACATCCAGGCGGCAATGGAGGCTAGAATAGAGAACTGTCCTCTTCAATGATGAGTCTCGCTTCTGTCTCAGAGGCAGTGATGGTCGGATATTGGTCTGGAGGCCACGTGGCCAAAGCCATCAATAAGCCTTCAAGAAAGAACGCCATATCAGCCTTATTCCTGGAATAATGGTATGGGGCGGCATTATGTGTGGTAGGCATTATGTGTGTGACCCCTTTTAGTCTTCGTTCCAAGTACACTGACAGCTCAACGTTATGTTGATTGGGTCGTGGAGCCAGTGGTACAACCATTCCTACAAGGTGTCCAAGAAGCCGTTTTCAAACACGAGAACGCTAGGTCGCATGTTGCTCATGCTACTGTGAACTACCTACGTGGAGTTGGCATTTTACCGTGGCATGCCTCATTTCTTGACTTGTCTCCCATCGATCACATTTGGGACATTATTGGTCAACAATTGCAAAAGGAGGTGCCAGCTACCAATCTTGATGATTTATGTAGCCAATTGCTTGTTGCGTGGCAAAACATTCTTCAGGCAATGATTAATATCCCTATTGATAGCTTGCCAAGGCGTGTACGTTCATGTATTTCGTCTCATGGCGGTCATAGTCCATATTAAATAAATCGAGATGATTTGAATATTTTATTTCCACTTTTTAATCATTTGCGTATGATTAACATGTCTATCAATCCTGAGAATTTCAAATTTATGCGACCTTTCCTTCTTGGTACTGAAATTTCAATGTTCAGCAGTTTATATACAGGGTGTCTCAGCACCAGGGTTACAAACTTCAAGGGGTCATAGTACTCATCAAGGTGAACGATAATATGTCATAGAATCTAAAGTCGCAAACCACCCACAGCGCCAGTTCTAAAACCGTCCAGCATGCACAAATATTTACAAACAGTTCATGAAGAGCGCCAGATACTACTCAGGTCAGCTGCTCAAGGGCATAGATGATTAGGACATCGCATTTTGCGCTTCTCATGCACTGGTTGTCACTATTTGTGCATGCTGGACGGTTTTAGAAATGGCTCTGTAGGTGGTTTGCAACCATAGGTTCTATGACAATTATCGTTCAACTTGATGAGTACTATGACCCCTTGAAGTTTGTAACCCTATTGCTGAGACACCCTGTATATATATACAGGGTGCTCTCTACAGTCTGGTGTTTCGCAAAGAACTTTTGAACGAAGGCTCGTAGAGCTGTAAAAGTTAGGTGTGCGTATAGTAAAGTGTCCATGGCCGATGAAATGGGGTCGACGACAGCGCCCTCTGTGGCGAAATCGGGAAGTTATTACACCTAATTCTGGAACTAGAGGAGATACAGAAAAATTTTCAATTACGAAGTTGTTAAGCACCAACAAATTAGTAAGACACGATTTTTTTCACCACCTTAATAGGGCAAAAATCGTAATTTAAGAGGTTTTAAAGGTATCCGTCCAGTAACACCATTGTTGATCAAAATTCCGATTTCACGTCAATCGTTAACTTCACTTTTCAAAATTCACGTTAACTTCAATCTTTTCAAAATTCACGTTAACTTCAATCATTAACTTCGATTTTCAAAATTCACATTAACTTCAATTTTAAAAATTCATGTTAACTTTGATCATTCATTCTTGTAATTCCATAAAATTTCATTTATTACGTAAGTACAGATTCATGTTACGTACTACATACAGTATGGTGAAAAATTTGTTATTAATGCTCTTGTAAAAATGTTATCATTTTGTGTTATCATGATTATTTGGTATAATGCGGTAGCAACGACAACTTCTTTCTGCCATAGGCGTACCAGTGGCGTAGTTGGTTAAGGCATTAGCCTGGAAACTAATTGGGTTGTCGTCGCAACCGCATCATACCAAATAATCATGATGACACAAAATAGTAACATTTCTACAAGAGCATTAGTAACATCGATTTTTCCCCACATACTATACGTAACGTGCAACCTGTACTTATATAATGAATGAAGTTTTACAGAATTACAAGAATGAATGATTGAAGTTAACATGAATTTTGAAAATTGAAGTTAATGATTGACGTTAAATCGGAATTTTGACCAACAATGGCGTTGCTGGACGGATACCTTTAAAACCTCTTAAATCGTGAATTTTGCCCTATTAAGGTGGTGAAAAAAACACGTTTCTTACAAATTAGTTAGTGCTTAACAACTTTGTAATTGAAAATTTTCCTGTATCCCTTCTAGTTCCAGAATTAGGTGCAATAACTTCCCAATTTCGCCACAGAGGACGCTGCCGTCGATCCCATTTCATCGGCCATGGGAACTTTGTTACAACCACATCGAACTTTTACAGTTCTACGAGCCTTCGCTGAAAAGTTATTTACGAAACACCAGACTTTAGAGAGCACCCTATAGATATATATGCAGGGTGTCTAGAATCGACCATTCAATCTCCTCACAGCTGTATTCCTTGCAAAATTTTAAGCAAAAGCTTAGAGAGCGAAAAATCTCAAAAATACATATTAAAAAAGTTATTAACGATCAAACAAGAGCCACTAGCGTTACAACTGCACCACCCACTTTTAGGAATTAGCCATTTATGCATCGACGGCGTAAAGCCACCCTAATTTTTTAAAGCTTAGAAGAAATTCATGTTTCCGCTTTGTACACAAAACACGTTGAGTTTTTTGATCACGCCCCAAATTTAGTTGCGATTTTTACGTCACGTTAAGAACAAGGTTTACGGGTTTGGCAGTTTTTTCAAGTTACATTGTTAACGACTGGCTAATTTCAGAAAACATTTTAAAATTTTATATTCTAAATAAAAAAAGCTTACTAATAAACAATCACACACAAAAGTCTCGCAGTTGAAATTTCTTAACGGTCATTAACAACGTTAATAAAATTTAACTACGACGCAGGGCTGGTTAAGGCTTTTTGAGGCCCTTGAAAAAATTTCATCCCCGGCCCCTTTTATTATAAATTACGTAATTATTTATTTTGAGATAATATAGGAAAAATTAAGATTAACTTAAACCAAAATACTCATAAACTTCCAAAAATTTAAAAAGTAAAATATATGAAAATTTCATGTGTAATATAAGTATTATAAAATATATATTAAAAATTTCTCTTTTTCTTTGCTCTTTCTTCAGCAAAATTATCAATTATGTTTTTAGAATTAATAAAACCTACATTGTTTTCTATGCACAATACAGCTGGATAACTTAATTTTGACAGACTTGCGGAATTTGGTAATTGATTTTTTACTTGTCGAAATACTGAAATTGATCTTTTTCTATTTTCATTTGAAATAAAGGCAAATAAATACGCAATACAGTTTCCAAATTACTTATTCTCGACGAATTGGAAGTGGCGTTCTGAGATTATCACGTCGGGCCCCTCAAAATGCAAGTTCTAGGCATTTGCTTTTTTGTTTATGAAATAATCCGGTCCTGACGCAGTACATCGCGAAGTGATTTGTTTCAATATAAGCTTATTTTTATACTTCGTATAAAATCGTCGTTGTGTATTCGTACGTTTATACTATGCAGAAAATAAAATTATGTTTAGAAAGTATCTGAAGTTTTGTAAAATACACAGACACAGACACACACACAGAGAGAGAGAGAGAGAGAAAGAGAGAGTGTGTAAGCCTAATACGAGAAATGACGGGTTTTCAATATCACCAGTATAGTAAACACCACAGATAATTACTCGTGTAAAACTAACGAAATAAAGTATTTTTCGCTTGTCGATTAGCCATCTTACTACGTAAATAGTAGTACATACATACTCGGACATACACACGCTAAAAGGTTCATTACGTCACTTACGGTAAGAATAAAAATATTGGAAATAACGCTAATATGAAGAAATTAGATGGATGTGTAGCACCACAACATAATTAGGAAAACACATGGCTGCATGTTAGATCACATCATCATATGTTCAAAGCTAGCACCTTGAAGTGCGGAACATGCGGCAGTATCCGTTCTACGTACCAATATCCGTCCTACATATGGTATGATTATTGTACTGGCAAAGCCGGTGTGGCGCTAAACATAATTTCCGCGAAACCATGTTTTGACACCTTCTTCTAATTTTTTGAATAATTAATCGATCTGTTTCATATTATATTAGAGGCTTTCGATTTTTTTTTTGTTCCACGACTCCCTTCACCTCTCAAATTTTCGACTGATCTCAAATGTACAAAAATCACATGTTATAAATATTTTTGTATAAAATGTTATACTAGAAAACGCTAGTTAACGTCGCGACACCCCAAGAGACTGCGATGTACAATTTAAAAAGTTCTGCTTCATAAACTAGGGAGATTTCGAGTATTACGTAAGCACCATTGTGGGATGGGGTTCCGTTTGTCTTATTTACCTACGTTAGCTTATGCTCATTTTTGCTTGCTAGGGGGGGTTAAAATGGCCAAAATATTGCTTACGTAATATTTGGACTCTCCCATACTTTTTGTTTGTTTGTTTTGTGGTTTTACGGCTCAAAGACTACAGTGGTCATGCTGCGCCGGGACCTACTGTTTTCCGAGGAATCCGAACCGTTTTCCGAGGAATCCGAACCTCTTAAGGCCTAGGGAACCAAACCCCGGACTACAGTGAGCAGTGCGATCTTTATGAGATCTCTGAGTAAGCGTTCTTTGCACTGCTGGGAGTCGAACCCGGATTAGCCGCGCAATAGGAGAACGCGTTACCACACTGCGCCACCGCAGGTCTCCCGTACTTTTATAATATATGTGTTAAAGGAAAATTTTTCTTACATTAGTCGCAGAAAATCCTTTTTAATCACGTTCTGCTCCGTCGATGAAATGGCAAGAGAATTTAGCCTTTCTTCTATCATAATGGAACGTAAATACTTTTATTAGTTCAAATTTCTAAGACTATTTTTTAACTATTTTTAATAATCTTTAAACTATTTTTTAATTTATAAGTTCAAAGACTATTCTGTACAATTAAAATAGTCACTGAAATTGTTAGCAAAATTCGTATGTTTATCCATATGGTAGGGAAAACATCGTCCATACTGTGATCATAAATAATCCTGGGTACCCCTGTCCTGGTATAATTTTTATTTATCATTAACATATGAAAGAAGTATAGTACAATTAAATGTGCTTTAATTCTTCATATCATTCTAAATTGTTTATATGACCGTCAATATTAAGAAAAATACCATGAAAAAACCAATAAATGTTAATTTACTTTCGGCGTTCTCCTCGCTAAATAGCGCACCGGGCTGTCGCCCGCACCTTCAACTGGCCTCTGTACTGGTAATGTTAAACGAAAATAAATATTATGATATGTACTTGAGTTTTGGTGAATGATATGCTGATGCTCAAAAGTATTTATTACGTTGTTTTTAATTCAGTGACAACCTAATATTTGTCAAACAAATCTATTTTGTTGAATTATATTTCAACGCAATTAATCCCAAAACTGTATTGAAAAAAAAATTCAAACGTATTTTGCATTTGGAGATGCTAAAGCCGTCCATCGCTATCACTGTCTCACACTTCCCCTGTGTGGACACTAAATTTTACAAGCACGGCCATACATATTTGAACTTCGATGTGGAATATTGATAATTGATATGTTATAAATGCTATATTAATAATAAATTAGTAATAAATTAATACGATATAATAAAATAGAAATAATAAAACAAAATAAAACAATAAAATTTATAAGTAATATAATAAAATAGTACAATAAAAATTTAGTATTTTATACATTAACTTTTTGGCATGAATGTTGGCGAGAATTAAGGGTTATCAAACAAAATGACCTAAATAATTTACTATTGGCTGAAGTAAAAAATTCGAACATACGTTTTACTTTTGAAGTCAACTATCGAATAAATTGGTTAGATTATTTAATCACACCTTTTTAGATGCAAGTGTTTTATAACTGGTTTTAAACTAATTGTGCGAGGCATTTACAAAAGCTACCTCGACGGCAATTGGGTGGTCTTTCATTGTTAATAACTTTTTAATTATGCATTTTTGAGAATTTTCGCTCTCCAACTTTTTGCTTAGAATTTTGCAAGGAATACAGCTGTGAGGAGATTGAACGGTCGATTCTGGACACCCTGTATGTATATATATATATATACACAGGGTGTTCCGTAACTACCGCATAAACTCTCTGGCACGCGATTCTATGGTCAATTCTGAGACGAAAGTCAAGAGGGACGATTTTTGATTGACGGATTCGTTTATGAATAATAAGCACTTCAAAATTTCTATCTGAGAGCCAATAGTGCTTCAAGAGAGCGTGCTTCTACGTCGTTTCAGCCAATGACGAAAGCTGCACCCCTTGGTTTCCCCGCTTCCAGAATAAAAAGGATTTAACTCGCTATTGTAAAGAATTTCTTGGTCACGTGCTATTTAAATTTAGGGCCCAAATTTTAGTCGGCCCCGCCTTAGAATGAACAGCCTTTTTTATTGGAAGAGTTCAGCTTGAAAGAAAAGTAACGCGTGTGCAAAATGCAGTGATGTAACAGAAGCTGGGATATATAGACTTCGAACATCCCTACCATACACCAGTTAGAATCCAGTTCTATAGTTAATAACTTGGCGCAGTATAGCCCAGATGCTCTTGCGCCATAAAAAAGCCAAACAATCAATCAATCAATCAATCTACAGTTAATAACTTGCAAACGGCTTGCTATTAAACATTTCCTTTCCTTCTTTCAGTATGTCGCTTCATTTAGAAGGCTCAAGCCTCATTTTTTAATTAATTAAAAAAGTTTAAATTAAAAAAATTCTCCAAGTCCTACATCGAATTTAGGGCCCCAGGCAGTGAAGAAAAACAGGTTTTTCTCTTTAATGGTCCCCCTTAGATTGTTATAAAGGGGCTACAGAACTAAACTACACCTCCATATATTCACATGCATACATACAAATCTGCATAGCAATGGGGGTTATGGGAGTCATAACCCCCTTCCCTGCATACGCCAGTGTGAATAACAAAGTATAACAAAAGTTGATAAGATAGTTGATAAGATAAAGTTGATAAAGAATAACAAAAGTTGATTAGTTTTTGTTTAAGCAAATGAGGGAGGAATAAGGAAGATTGACCCCTTAAAATTCCACGAATATTTTAACAGATACATAGTAGAACTTGCCTAAATTGACCACCTTTGTAACTAGACTGCAACGGTCACTATAAACAGGTGATCACTATACACGACCGATTTTGGTACAGGCAACATGAAGTCCCTACCAGTTCTCTATTATAAAAAGTGGTCACTTTATTTAGGTGGTCAATTTACGAAGGTAGTCACCGTGCCAGTTTCC
>QLNU02015360.1:103088660-103114025 GCA_006491805.2 Dysdera silvatica
CTGAAATTTTTAGCAAAATCTATATGTTTATCCATGTAGTAGGGGAAACGTCGTCCACACTGTGCTCATAAATAATCCTGAGTTAATGTCCTGGTATAATTTTCATTTATCATTGACATATGAAAGAAGTATAATACAATTAAATGTGTATTAATTATTCATATCATTCTGAGCTGTTTATGTGACCTGCATTTCAATAATAAGAGAAATACTAGGAAAAACCAATAAATGGCAATTCATTTTCGACATTCTCCTCGCTAAATAACGCAACGGGTTGTCACCCGCATCTTCAATCGACCTCTGTTCTGGTAATATTAAACAAAAATAAATATTATGATATGTACTTCAGTTTTGGTGAATGATATGTTGATGCTCAAAAGTATTTATTACGTTGTTTTTAATTCAGCAGCAACCTAATATTTGTCAAACAAATTTATTTTGTTGAATTATATTTCGACGCAATTAATCCCAAAACTGTATTGAAAGAAAAATTTCCAACGTATTTTGCATTCGGAAAGGATAAAGCCGTCCATCGCTATCATTGTCTCATACTTTCCCTATGTGGTACAATAAATTTTACAAGCACGATAATACTAATTTGAACTTCGATGTGGAATATTGATAATTAATATAAGTTATAAATTCTACATGAATAATAGAATAGTGATAAATTGATACGATATAATAAAATAGAAGTTAGTTATTTCTAAGCAGTGAGTACAAAGTTGCGCCGGGCCTCTCAAAAAAAAAATAATAATAAGAGCGGTCCCTAGATTTTTTTTTTTTTTATCTGTGTGATACTCCGTCCCTGTCTGTACTTCCATTAATTCGTACGCCGATATATCTGCTCTTGGCGAAACATAATAATATCCTACCTACTAAACACAAAGAGTATACAGGGTAACCTATAGTAAGCTGCCTGAAAGTAAAAATTTATGTTTGGAGAACCAGTTGAGATAATAAGCCCATGTTTTGGAATTAACCACAGTCACTATCGGGATTTTTTTTGTTTATAATCACATTTTTCTTTTTTCGTCCATTAAGGGGATTGTCCTACTTTCCCTGAATATATATACCAAACTTCGTCCTACGTGCTACTGCCCCTGTATAAAGCAATAAATATGAGTCAAGTATCTCCCCTATGGGCTACTGCTCCTGTATACAGATATGTACACACGGGCAGCAAATAGCACGTAGAGACAATTTTCAGTCTAATCTATAAAATCCTACTTAAAATAAAATTGCCGTCCTTATAAAGTGTTTTGCCTTAGATACGATGTCATTTTAACCGACATATTTAGTAAAGAATAAAATAGGGAATCAGACCTTTTGCAAAAATTCCTTCGTTATATGCGGTTGGTCATGATATTCGGAGCTCATTATAACCGATTTCCATTTTTATCGGTTTGGAGGGAATTTTCCTAATTCCTCCGTGGATCCACCACCGCATAATGAATAGTAAAACGGTATCTAAGAGCTTAATAAAAAATTTAATAAACTGTTTTCTTAGCGCGATTACACGTACCTTAAAAATCCAACAGTACATTTGAATATTCCACTAAAGGAAAATATATCATTAGCGAAGTTGGTGACAAGGCAGAGACCTCGATAAAAGTAAAGAATTCCAAGAGTTCCGAATGTCAAAAGTAGTGAGGTTAAGATACTGCATCTTCCTCTACATTCTTCTACATCATCATACGTTGCTCTTAAAACTATCTTCCTCAAAAAAAAAAGTGTGACTCCTCATGTTTTCGAACATACATTAAATAGACATATTGTACGTTCATCAAAGATTTACATATGTTGTATACCGAAATGAGAATTTTGTACCATTTTGTGTTACATTTCTACTTTATTTTCAAAAGTAAATATAAATACAGCGAATGATTTTTCATCTAGTTGTATTTATTTGCCTATTTGTTAAATACCGTATTTCGCTATGAACAACAGAAATATTTCATTCCAGATACTATATAAATTAGTTTTATTCTATTTCAAATAAAATAATAATTAGAAAAGTCAGTTTTACAAAATTTGATTTACTGCTTTCAAACTGTGTATTATGTTTTCACGTGTTTAATATTATAAAACGTTAAACAAAGAAAAAGAATGAATTAATTAAAAAGTTATCATTTAATACCTATAAATCTAACTTTGTAAACAAGTTTTGGTCTCCCTTTAATATGAGTACATTTATTATTCGGTATCTTGTATAATCAGTAGATATGAATAGTTTTCGAATGACTGAAGTAATTGCAATTTGACTGTACGCAAAAATGAAAACATTATCGCCAGATATCTTTAAATTAATTTTTCAATTAAGGGGGAGTATTCGTGTTAAATGACTATAGCTATACTATGAGCGCAACCAAAGTTTTTAATATATTAATTTTCCTGACCCAAACACAAATTCGCAGATTTTTCAATTTGTATGCAAAATTTGGAACTGTTCCTCTCGATAATAGCCCATGATTCTTCCTTATAAGTATCTTAAATATGCCTTTCCCCAGACAAAATCGTTATTTTATAATAATGTTCCACCTCACCAAAGACATATATTTGATATAAAAAAAAGCATTCGTACCTCTAAGGGCCCATGTGAGTTGAGGACGGAGACCAACAATGTGCAAAATCCCCTGCCATTGCCATGGTATCAGCAAAACAAATACAAGAAATAGTTAAACAAGCTACCGTGGCAGACCTTCTTGAAAATGCTTGCTATCCGTTGTCCGTGTTCCCAGGGCAAGACAGGTGCGCTGCAGTTAATACCACGGTTTCCATTGTTATAAACTTTTCCACGTCGAAAGTTGTTTCGAAAAATGTCGGGATTCTTCATCAAAAGTCGGCTATAAGCATCTAGAATCACTTTCGCCACGTCGTACATAAGAGCTGTTTCTGCCTGAAAGAAAAACAACTTTTATTTTTCTTTCAGTCATACAAACACCAACAAACTACAGTTCTTTTCAACACAAACTGAGATAAATGCTGTCTCCACAGATAAGTGACATGCGACAAAAAGGGAATTGAAACTGTAGTTTGTCTGCTTCCTCTCAGAAATAATACGAAGTCGTGTTTTCTTAGTCATATAAATAGAGTTTGAAAAACATGGTTTATAATCCAATAGACATATTACACATCATTACGCTAATAAATAAATATTTATTTACATATAACTATCAGTTAAAAAACGCTCAGTAAGTATATAATATGTAAGGGCAAATATAAGAACTGATAAGACAGAAAAGTTTCATTATACGCTTTTTCTGTTAACTGTTCTCGAAACACAAATATTCATTGCGCTTTTAAAGCAAAAACTGGCCCCATGATTTTCGACACACTATTGTTTCCGATTAAGACAGCAATACAATGCTTTTTCAATGCCATGTGGAGACTGTGACAAGGTGTATGTTGGACAGACGGGAAGATCGATACGTCTACGAGGGAAGGAGCATATGCGTGCGGTAGCTAGGGGAGACGATTCAAACCAGTTGGCTGAACATGTCTTCAGGGAGGGTCACGAACCAGATTGGCATTCGATGAAAATATTACATCAGAATGTGACGAATCTGGGGAGTAGACTTTTTCTGGAATCATGGGAAACCTACGGTTTGAGGAGTCGTGCAATAAACATCGCAAAACCTCTACCAGAACCTTACAGGATTTTTGCAAAACCTCGAGTTGGGGGGTGTTCATCTGACGTCGTCGGGTGCGGGGGCTTTCCCGGCGAGGGTTTCCCCGATTGGGGTTTCCCCAGCTGGAAATGCTCCGCACCAAATGGCGTCAGATGGGGATTCCCAACATGCGGGTATATAAGCTTAGGACTTTCACGAACTCTTCATTCTGCCTTCACTTGACAAAGGGAGCAGTTGGCTCCCGAAACGTCGTGTTTTTAAACCTTACGCTAGTGTCAAAATAACTGCTTGTAATGCTTTTTCAGTCGCAAACAATACGGTGCCTCAAACCAAAAGACCAATATTTTTATAAGAGAAGCCACGTTAGGAATCGCTGCAAGGAGTATAGACACAGTTATATTTGAAAATTCCAACTAAATAAAAAAAGCACAGATTTTTTTTTATTCTAATGCACCGATTAAAGTTCATTTCCTAAACGATTCTAATGTGAAATTTCTAATATTTTAAAAGTTAGGAAAACCTTAATTACGTTGGTCGTAACTATGTATAAAATGAAACAACAAGCATACTGTTTTAAACAAGATATGTATGAATTGTATCCCGAAAATGACCTTTTCATAAAATCTCTTTTGAAGAAAACACACTGTATCTCCCATGCTTATATCCGACTCTTAAATCAAAAAAAACCACAGCTTACAATCAGTTCTTATCAAACAAACCCGATGTGTATCAACAATACAATTATTCATATAACAAGGTATATCAAGGTATCATGATCTAATAAATTTATTTACAATAAAAAATTCTAAAATAAATAGGGCTTTCATTTTCCCAAATGTTTTTATCCCAAAATGTATCGCCTAAAGATAATACTCGTGCAACAAATTAAATTAAATATTTGCGTGTCTTCCCTACTTCACGCAGAAAAACAAAAAACAAGAGACTAGCGATGCACTTCAGAACCATGGTAGCTTACTTTTATAGCTATGATGAAATATGAGTTGTCGTGCAAAAACAAATTACATGCTTCCAAAAGCAACATTAGAATTTTTTTGAAGCTCTGTTTCCGAAACGCAGACTCCAGGTTCAAATAACGTTAATTTATGAAGATTTTGGAACCGGTGAGATTTTGTAATATCTGAAATTCGTTTGAAGTGGAACTGTTTTACAAAAGCTGAGCACAAATACAATATGTCAGTGTTGACAGACCTAATTTTTTTTTTATTTTAATCTGTTTTATTGTAGTCAAATTTCTAAAACCTTTACCATAGTAATCAATACATTGTAATCAATCTTTCAAAATGATCCCAAGTCTATGTTAAATATTCATCTTTTCTCAAAAAACTAGAAATAAATAAACAAATATATGTATATATTAGTGACGTATATTCCAGGGGCTTAGGTAATGTCCAGTGAGCCTTTTTGACTTTTAACGATTTTTCGCAGAAACTGTTTTTCTTAAAAAAAATGTAGTGTTTTAGAAGAAATTCAAAAAAATTTAGAAAAATATAAAGGGTTTGGTATACATAAGAAACAAATATTCGAAAACAGTTTCGGTTAGAAACAAAAAAACTGACCCTTTTTTCAAGCCGTTTTCGGTATCAATAGCCAATGCTAAGTCATACTCTAATTTCCTGCAAAGGCAAAGCATATACACTGTTAAATCCATCCCAGACATTTTGACGATAAGGATGTAGTGTTTATATTTATTTTGTCGTACAACGCATTTTATATCAATTCTAAGCCGTTGCCCTCGCTTTTGCGATATAGTTGTACTGTAAAAGTTGGTTGGGTAGGTTTAATAGATTTCTTGAAGTCGTAATAAGGAATACGTTTCTGTGAAATTTTCACTCGCAAAAGAAGTTTTTAAAATTAATTCAGGAGATATCACATTGCGCAATAATTTAAAAATATACATTTTATAACAATTAAATAACTTTTTTACATAAAGATTCTGATTACACAAGACATTAAAGTGTACCAATGTTATTATATGAAATAAATTTGAATTTGAATAAATCTTGGTCAAATAATACAATGATTGTAAAAACTCATAGTTTTGGCCGCTTCTGGTATATTTATAAGGGTAGATTACTTTTCATATATTAGAAAAATTATGAATAATATTGTTGGGAATTTACAGAAACCATTAATTCTCATTTACTTAAATCACCGGATCATCGGTTTTAGTCTTCGCTATAATTATTATTTATATTTTTATTTAAAATATAAAAGATTTTGGCAAAATATCCAATCATGTAGTATAAGAAAATACACATAAGTACATCATGTAAAGGAAAGGCTGGATACCTCACCAAGGCAGCACTAGTTTGACAAAGTCAGTGCTATCATAGATAATATAAAAGAAAAAAACAATAAAAGTACAAAATACACGACATGAAAAGATAAGAATAAGAAAGAACCCAAGTCATTGATAACAAGTTTGATAACTTCAGGTTAAAAAATTTAAATCTAATAAGTCATAGGTTATAATTTAATAATTAAATAGAGGACAATTGGTCTCAATGCAAAAAATAAATAAATAAATAAAAGTACAAAATACATGACATGGGAAGATAAGAATAAGAAATGAAAACCTTAGAACCTAAGTCATTGACAACAAGTCTAATAACTGTAGGTTTAAAAAATATACTAAAAAACAAAACGTTTAAACAAAATAAATTATAGATTATTTATCTTCTCTTTAATTAAAAATTGTAATCTTCCAATGCACGCTTAAAAGCTGTAAAAACACTCCCATCCTTTCTTTTACTAACAACGATTGAAGTGATTCCCGGATTGATTTAACTCATCCATAAGAATTAAAATTTAACGCTGTAACTCTTCCATAAATTCCAATACCAAAATTCTCACACGCTTTTACCTTCTAGATTTAAAACAAATGCGTCAAATCTAGCTTTATCCTGCCCTGTATCGTAGTTTCTCAAATGGGGCCACAAACCAGCATACGCAATTCTCTCACTCCTCCAACGTTTCACTAATGTGCTGCTCTTCATTTTGACATAAATGTATAAAATAATACAAAATATAAGACAAATGGCTCTCACCTCCCACCCCTTCCTTACAACTTAGGAAATACAAAGTCTATCCAGTTTGGGGCAATTCCATACCTCTCCCTTCGAAGATTTCGGCGTCCGATAAAAATAAAGTAAAAGAAAGCAAGGAAATTGAATTCGTTAAATAGAATGGATGTGTAATTTTAGTTCATAAATAGAATAGCGAAAATTAACGTTAGTTCAATAAGATATTTTCCGGAACCAATCCAATGATTTGTAGAAGTCAAATCCGTAAATTGGATGCTCGTAAAAGCACACGTTCACTGTGTTTTCATTTCCCCTCTAACTTTATACATATTTATTCTTCAGTTGTTCACCATTCGTCCCCAACAATAATGATAATAATATATGTTACGGTGAAAGACCGAAATCTGGCGAATGTCGACAGTCTCCAGTGAATGTCAACAATCACATAGTCGCTTGGTGTATGTCCGAAATATTTGCTAAATATCATTATTTCTGACTTACACCGACAAATGCCGACATTCAACATACATTGATTTTGAATATTGAATAAAAATATTTTTGTTACGTTTAGACAAAAATGCAACTTTTTAAATCATACTGTATTATCAAAACATATTATGACATATGTCAAAATAGGAGAAAACTTACGTAACAGCACATATAAATAAACTGTTGAACCTTAAAACGAACAGTACATTCTAACTGAGAAAAGAAAATAATACCAATAATAAACTTATTTAATTATATGATTAACGGTACTCAATCTTATTTATTGCAATGACTTAAACTGTTATGACACTTTAAATTGCACAAGAATCCCTTGCTTTTACAACTGCATTCAGTATTAAAACACTTCTTTTTGCAATTACAGCGTGTATAGTAAGGCGGAGCGTAAAACCCTCTTTTTTTTAATTCTTTTCGGCCTATCGTGCTGAAAAGTTGTGGAGTTCTTTCAGAAACATACGTAAAAAATTTCAGATTAATCAATAAATACCTTCCGATTCCACTTTGTAGTCTGAATATACAAAAGTAGACAAAAATACTGTAAATTTTCACATTTCAGTGATTTTCTTAGTTTCCGATTTTCTATTTCCGCTAGCGCGGAAAAGTAGGAAGAACGTATAAGAAATATACGTAAAAAATTTCAGATTAATCAATAAATATCTTCTGGTTACACTTTGGAGTCTAAGTGTGCCAAAATAGCCGAAAATTATGTAAATTTTCACATTTCGGTGATTTTTTAATTTCCTATTTTCTCTTGCGGCTAACGCAAAAAAGTTGACAGAACGTATAAGAAATATAAGTGCAAATATGTATAGTAATAAAATAAATATCTTCCGGTTCCACTTTTGCGTCTTAAACTAGGTAGATGGCATTATCCTACACTAAAAAGATTGCACAAGCTCAATCAAGGCCATCTGCGGGGAATTCTCCTAGTAACTTACTACACGTCACACTGATATAAGAACCTGGCTGCAATTATGTGGGGCACATGTCACCAATAACCTCTTCTGCTAAAGACATTACTGAAAGTATTACGGAATTTTGCAAAGAGCGTCATACTTATTTCACTACGCAGTTAGCGTTAGGAGGTGATGGGACTGCTGTAAACACGGGAAATAAAGGTGGTATTTTCCGCTGTGTAGAACTATTTTGTAAGAAATCGTCACATTGGTTCGTGTGCCAGCTTTATGGTAATAAGCTACTGCCCAGGCATCTAATTCAGCACTTGGATGGCGATACAACTGGCCCTAAAACGTATTGTGGCCCAATTGGAAAACAACTTCAGAATTGTGAACTTTTACTTGTTGTAAAGAAAATTGTTACTCAAGAAAGAAAATTGTTGTTCAAGAAAATTGATACCACAGTTCCTTCTGCAGACGAAACTTACCTAAGCACAGACCAGAGATACCTACTAGATATCTGCACTGCAGTAACAAATGATATTTGTCCCATACAAAGCCTGGAAATCTTTCCCTTGCCCGCTGGTTGACAACTGCTAACGGAATCTTGCGTGTTTATATTAGTACACAGGATCCCCCCCAATGAACTACAAGCTTCGACTGGGTATATCATGAAGGTTTACGCACCTGCGTGGTTCAGAATCAAATCGCACCCCACTAGTACAGATGGAGCAGGAAATCTTTGGAAAACAATTGAAGCTTCACATTAATTTACAGACAATCTAGTTGTGGATCTACTTTTTTTCATCCTGAAGCAATAATCCTTGCAATGCTTGTTGACTCAGACTAGAATGTGCGAGAAAATTACACTTTGCAAAATTCTGAAAGCAAGGAAAAAAACTGGAGCAAAAGTTCGTGTGTTCCAAATTCCTGAACTTAACTTTAAAGCTAAATCTTACGTGGATCTCATACACTGGCAGATTTGCCAACTAACGGAACCTCCGATTACCACTCACTTGTTAAATGAAGACCTAGTGCAACTGGTAAAGTCTGGCGATTGTCCAGTGTCGGCATTGGGGAACATAAACCTCCCATGCCCCACTCAATGTTTTGAAAGAAGAGTAAAATTGACAATAGAAGCTTCCCTTGCAGTCATCGGAGAGATCAAGCGTGATGGATATATCAGATCCAGAATGCAGTCAAGGCATGTCATGCCATCGTTTGGAACCAAAAACCAGTATAGAGCGAAAAATATGGAAACAAGTGAATGAAATACGCTCACGGGCGGACTGGGTCCCCTCAAAGGGCGCATACCTTGGATTTTTAGAGGGCGCGAGTTCTTGCTCATTCGGAGGCGCAAATTCCATGACCCACGAAGGCGCACTGGCTCCGGGGTAGTGTCGGACTGGGTCCTCTCAAAGGGCGCATACCTTGGATTATCGGAGGGCGCGAGTCCTATAGCCCATGAGGGCGCAAGTCCTATCGCCCATGAGGGCGCACCGGCCCAGTCCGCCCCTGAATACGCTTAATGCACATTTGCAACTTCTATTCTAGAACTCGAAACACACTTATTTATGCAAAGTCTATGTATTGTGTGAGTAGTAAGATTTATTGTTTAATGTTCATAATTATTATTTATGAATAATATAATTTTGGTAAAAGAGATGTTTAAAGTTTCTAGACATAAATTTTTAAGCAAAAGTTTTCAATTTCTTACTAAATTTCGACCCATACGTTTTCTACACTTTTGCCTAATTTTGCATATTTAGACCCCAAAGCGGAACCGGAAGGTATTTATTGATTAATCTGAAATTTTTACGTATGTTTCTTATATTTTCTTCCAACTTTCCCGCGCTAGCGCAAATAGGAAATCGGAAATTAAAAAATCACTGAAATGTAAATTTTACACCATTTTCGACTACATTTGCATATTTAGACCCCAAAGTGGAACCGAAAGGTACTTACTGATTAATCTGAAATTTTTTACATATGTTTCTGAAATCACTCCACAACTTTTCCGCGCTAGGCCGAAAAGAACTTAAAAAAAAAAGTTTGTACGCTCCTCCCTAGTGTATAGCTTTATCCTGTAGTTCTCGAATTAGTTGCAACTGCTTCTCTCAGCGACATTTCTTGAGAATAAATCTCATCTATGAAAAGTAGCTTTTCTTTACAAATTACGAACTGATTATGGGTATAAAGCTGCTTGAGGGTACCATTTTTTTTGCTAATTTATAAAAGTCGGAGTCTTCTATTCCAACAACAATCACCAACATGTGTCGGGCATCTGTACAATCACGGTCGAAACCAGGGACTTGCACTCGTACGGTATCACCAACTTGAGCAGGAGGAAATTTTATTTTTGAGGTTCGTGACATTTTCGCTGCTTACAGTAGAAGATTCTCTTTCGCGGCCGCCCTTTTTATAGAAATAACCTCGCGTTGTTCAGTCAGGGCTGGATATGAAGATGTGGTAGGTTGAAGCTCCTCTTCAATATTTTCCTTTGGAATATGGTTTTCGATATGGTCACTGCTCAAATTTTCTTCAAAAGTATTAACAATTTCTTCAAGCGGTTCTTCGGTTTCGATATTTGCGATTCGCTCGCCAGGCAAAGATAACGACGCTATTCCGCTTTTTGATTTAACGCCAAACGGGGTTTTATGAAGTGTTTGGCGTATTCCTTCGTGGTGTGTTGTATTTTTGGCAAATTGAACAAAAGGCAAACCACCTTACGGTTTACTTGTATCGTTATCGTTCATCCATATGCTACATATCATTTATCCACAATATGTATATCTTGATTGGCCCTTTCAACAGAGTCTTGTGTTTGACGAGGCTTTCCTTGAATTATCTTAACATATAACAGCCCCTAATATATATATGACTGCCCCTCTGTCTATCTTCTAGGCTTCTCATTTCGACCCTCACCAGAACTTATTTGTGCTTGTCGACATATACCAGCGATAGTCCTAATGTATAAGAATATAACCAAATATTCCGTCTTTCACCGATATACCTGGTATGTATCGACATTCTCTAATTTCTGTCTTTCACGGTGACATATACATATTGTGATTTTTTACTGGGAGTGGGATAGTAAATAATCAATCAATTATTCCAACCGTACACTATTTCTTTTATAATCAACTTATCATTAACTTTAAAAATGTCATGCTTTAAATTTTGAAATACAATTTAGCGCCTATCAAGCAGCGGCCGATTCAGAGAGGTAATTTTTTTAGTGGGGGGAGGCATCTCTTGTTAATCCTATTTAATCAGCTGAAAAATCATCTGTAAAGCTGAAGTAAAAAGTTTTGGAGAAATGGTATCTCCCTGCCTCACACCTTTACCAATTTTGATAGTTTTGGTATCTTTATGTAACCGAAATTTTGCACTTGCATTTTTATACACACATTTCACCATGTGAATGTGCATATCATCGACGTCTGTTGATCTTAAAGAGTTGATGACTGCTGATGCTTTAATAGAGTTAAAAGCCTTCTCATATTCAATAAGTGCCACGCAAAATTTAAGTTCATATTCATGTGTTCTTTCAATTAGTTTTCTTAATACTTAAATATGCTCTACTGTACTGAATCCACTTCGAAATCCTACTTATTCTCTTGGTTTAGCTGTATCAAATTTTTTATGCCGGTGATGTGTTAACTCTTTCGTGAGCATGTTATAAATAGCAGGTAACAAGCTAATTGGTCGGTAATTTTTCAAATCCTCTTTATCACCTTTTTTATGCAAAAGAATTACTGTTGCAGAATCCCATTGGTTTGGTATGTTACCACTGTTGAGGCATTTGGTAAAGAATTTTGCAAGTATGTCTTCTACATGTTCTCCAGCTTCTTTTAAGATATATAATGTAATGCCATCATCATCAGGGGCTCTTCCTTACTTCATACTTTTTATTGCAAATGCTACTTCTTCTTTTAAGATTTTAGGAGCTATTCCTTCGACTATCTCAGAGTCTTCGTTTAATCCACTGTTTCCTTCATATAGTTTTCTGTAGAATTCTTCAACTCTTCTAAGTATTTCTTCCCTATTTCTTGTTACAGTGCCATCCTCTCCTTTTAATGCAATGATGTGTTTCTTCCCAACAGACAAACTTCCTTTAGCGACCCTAAGGCTCTTGTTATTTTCAATGGCTTTCCTTACTAACTTACAGTTAAATTTTCTTATGCCTTTTTTTTTATGTTAATGCCCAAAGTTTTGCAAAGTTCTACGTACTCAATCCTGGAACTGGTATTTCGATTGTCCACCTTCATATCTCTTCGCCTTTTCATGAGCTGTTTCGTCTTCTCAGATAATTTGCTATTGTGCTTTTTACAGGTTACACCACCAATTTCCCCAGCAGTTTCAACTATTGTCTTAACAATGTTTTCATTTGCTTCTGAGATATCAATTTCTTCAATAAGTCCTTCCAGTGCAGAAAAGCGATTTTTGAATTCCAACTTGAATACCTCTGTATTTTCTTTCAGTTCCTTTAAGACTACCCTCGTACACACTTACTTCCTAATGATATTCTGTCTTTCTAATTTAATATTTAGGTGCACTTTACATCTCACCATTCGATGATCACTTCCGTTATTAAATCTGTTCAGTACGCTGCAATCTTCAGTGATTAGTTTCTTGTTTGCCAGGATATAGTCAATTTCGCTGGTTCCTCCATTGGGGTGTTGCCATATCCATTTTCTTCGTGGTTTCTTCTAAAACATGAATTCATAATGCTAAGATTTTCATCTTCTGCAAATTCAACGAGTTGACAGCCTTCCTTTCCCTGTATCCGTATTTACCAACCGATATCTCTCCTTGTTCCTGTTGTCCAATCCTTGCATTAAAATCCCTCATGACGAGCTTGATGTGTTTTTTCCCCTTGGTGTGTAACTGTTTGATTTCTTCACAAAATTCCTCACCCTCTTCGTCGGTATGTCTTGATGTTGGTGAATATTTCTGTACTATTTGAAGTTGATGTCGCAAGGTTAGTTGAATAACGAGCCTCCCTGCTCGATCTGACGTGCTTTCAACTTGAAAAAAGTAGTCTTTAATTCTTTTGTTGATTAAGAAACCAACACCGCCTATTCTTCTAGTTTCCGTTCCTCTATAATAAAACAAATGTCTGATTTTAAGTTTCCCCAACTCTTCACCATTTTTTCTGACTTCGCTGAGTCCTATAAAATATATATATGGCCTGCAAAAGGGTTGCTGGTATCTAACTGGAAGGAGACCCACACGCTGAACGTATGTGACGATGTGTGGAACCGGCCAGGCCAGTAACCTAGTGTCCTACCCCGCCTTCAAGTGGTGCAGGCTGAGCTTTCTATTTATGTGGCAAATTAATATTTGCTGCACGGATAGAAAGGCGGAAGGGGAGGGCTAATTCACCAACCCGTCTAGCCAGCGTGGTGAAATGATGGCTAATTCCTCCAATATGCTAATACACCAAAAACCATGGCCCCTAGTCTCCAGGTGCTGGAGTGCTCCTGATCAAGGCAGCGGTCAGCGTGGCATGAAAGCAGGGGGTGCTAAGAATCACTGGAATGGCCCAGGCTGCCGTTTGTTATTGACCTTGGCTACGTTTAATGGACGATCCCTTGCTTCTGAAGCAAAACTTCAGGAATTGGAAGAAGAACTTGACAAGATCAAATGGGACATTGTAGGACTCAGTGAAGTTAGAAGAAAAGGTGAAGAGTTGGTGGAACTTAAAAGTGGACATTTGTTTTATTATAGAGGAACGGAAACTGGAAGAACAAGTGGTGTTGGCTTCTTAATCAACAAAAGAATTAAAGACTACCTTCTTGAAGTCGAAAGCACGTCAGATCGAGCAGCGAGGCTTGTTGTTCAACTAACCCAGCGATACCAACTTCAGATAGTACAGGTATATGCACCAACATCAAGCCATACCGACGAAGAGGTTGAAGAATTTTATGAAGAAATCAAAGAGTTACACACCAAAGGGAAACAACATATCAAGCTCATCATGGGGGATTTCAATGCAAGAATTGGACAACAGGAACAAGGAGAGACATCGGTTGGTAAATACGGATATGGGGAAAGGAATGAACGTGGCGATCAACTCATCGAATTTGCAGAAGCTGAAAATCTTAGCATCATGAATTCATTTTTTAAGAAGAAACCGCAAAGAAAATGGACATGGAAACACCCCAATGGAGGAACCAGCGAAATTGACTATATCCTGGCAAACAAGAAATCAATTATTGAAGATTGCAGTGTACTGAACAGATTTAATACTGGAAGTGATCATCGAATGGTGAGATGTAAAATGCACTTAAATACTAAACTAGAAAGGCAGAAGCTCATTAGGAAACAAGTATGTAAGAGGGTGGATTTAAAGAAATTAAAAGAAAATACCGAGGCATTCAAGTTGGAATTAAAAAATCGCTTTTCTGCACTGGAAGGACTTATTGATGAAAGTGATATCTCAGAAGCAAATGAAAACATTGTTAAGACAATAGTTGAAACTGCTGGGGAAATTGGTGGTGTAACCTGTAAAAAGCAGAATAGCAAATTATCTGAGAAGACGAAACAACTCATGAAAAGGCGAAGACTTATGAAGGTGGACAATCAAAATACCAGTCGCAAGATCGAGTATGTAGAACTTTGCAAAACTTTGCGCAAAAACATGAAAGAAGATATAAGAAAATTCAATTGTGAGTTAGTAAGGAAGGCCATTGAAAGCAACAAGAGCCTTAGGGTTGTTAAAGGGAGTTTGTCTATTGGGAAGAAACACATCATTGCATTAAAAGGAGAGGATGGCACTGTAACAAGAAATAGGGAAGAAATACTTAGAAGAGTTGAAGAATTCTACAAAAAACTATATGAAAGTAACAGTGGATTAAACGAAGACGCCGCAATAGTCGAAGGAATAGCTCCTAAAATCTTAAAAGAAGAAGTTTCATTTGCAATAAAAAGCATGAAGAAAGGAAGAGCCCCTGGTGATGATGGTATTACATTAGATATCCTAAAAGAAGCTGGAGAATATGTAGAAGACATACTTGCAAAATTCTTTACCAAATGTCTTAACAGCGGTAACATACCAAACCAATGGGATTCTGCAACAGTAATTCTTTTGCATAAAAAAGGTGATAAAGAGGATTTAAAAAATTACCGACCAATTAGCTTGTTACCTGCTATTTATAAAATCTTCACAAAAGTGCTAACACATCGCCTGCAGAAAAAATTAGATGCAGCTCAACCAAGAGAACAAGCTGGATTTCGAAGTGGATTCAGTACAGTGGACCATATTCAAGTATTAAGAGAATTAATTGAAAGAACACATGAATATGAACTTCCATTGTGTGTTGCATTTATTGACTATGAGAAGGCCTTTGACTCTATTAAAACATCAGCAGTCATCAACTCTTTAAGATCAACAGACGTTGAGGATGTGTACATTGACATATTGAAACGTGTGTATAAAAATGCAAATTTCAGTTACATAAAGATACAAAACGATTAAGAATTTGTAAAATGACGCGTCCCAAAACTTCATCTTTACAGATGAGTTTTCATCAAATAAATTGCTGGAACAACAAGGGAATAAAAATGAATGGTGAATATTTAAATCATCTGCGCTTTGCTGATGACATTGTTATTTTTTCAACGAACCCATCAGAACTCCAAGACATGGTACAGGAGCTCTCAACTAGAAGTAAAGAAGTTGGACTCAAGATGAACCTACAAAAAACTAAGATCATGTTCAATAATTTCGTAGAGGAAACAAAAATACAAGTTGACAACATTGAGCTAGAAATTGCTGATTCATATATTTACCTTGGCCAGCTGATTTCAATGGATGGCAACATTATGAAAGAACTCAACAGACGTATTAAACTTGGCTGGAGTGCATTTGGAAGAAACAGTTTTATCCTGAAGGGGAAATTGCCTTTGTGTCTAAAAAGAAAGGTCTTCAACCAGTGTGTATTGCCAGTCCTCTCTTATGGATCAGAGACATGGAGTCTAACTGTTGGAGCAATACGAAAGTTACAGACAACACAAAGGAGCATGGAGAGGTGCATGCTTGGAATAACTAGGAGAGATCGGAAAAGGAACACTTGGGTGAGAGAGCAAACTAAAGTGGAGGACATCATTGTTAAAGTAAAAGAGCTGAAATGGCGATGGGCTGGGCATATTTCTAGAAGAACTGATCAACGATGGATAACAGAAATTCTGTACTGGATTCCAAGAGACCACCGAAGACCTAGAAAACGTCCTCAAACTAAATGGGTGGATGAAATAAGAAAACAGGTTGGGTGACAGAAGCCGAATTGCTTAGGATAGACATCTGGAGAAAAATTTGGAGACATACAGCAGTGGATAGATAATGGTTGAATATGATGATGATGATATATATATATATATATATATATATATATATATATATATTCCGACTGATGCTTCAGGGTTTGCTCCATGAAATAATTTTCCAGTGTGAAATTAGAGTATAGAAATATCATAACAAACAGGTAATAATGATATTATGCTATACCAATGTTTTTTGTTTTTTTTTAAATCGAATATTTTAGTTTCTTTTCAAATATTGTTACGGCAGAGTTAAAGTGGTGAATATAGTAGATAATAGATGCGATTTCGAATCATGCACTCACTGTGCGATACGAATGCAGGCCCACACCATTTATTTGATTGATAAATGAATAAAGCAGTCAATGCGATAAAGTACATTCGGACGAGACTATGTCAACAAACCCAAATTGATGAAATAATTCTACAATTTATTATATATCGAATACAGTACATTGATCCCCTTTGTTAACTCATAAATCCTAAGCCATGGTTGGTATTTGTCAATTATTTCAGGGATAGTAATAATTGATAGAAATGATTTGGCAGATTTGCTTAGCAGTTTCCTGTGTATATATTCTAGTTTTAATACTGGTTACTGAAATGTGCAATATTGTAACAATAGGAAATATAACATTAAGTATATTGGAAAAAGTAATGGAAATTACGAATCAAGTATGTTATTTGTGTGTTGAGCGATTGAGGTCCATAAATTTTCATGCACCATTCATCGCTTCTGCATTAATATTAGTTATGTATATATATAGAGCGATAATAAAGAAAGGTGTACAGTTATGAACGATTAAGTATTTTCCAACTTTCAAATATTTTCAGCGTTCATTAAAAATTATCAAGTTTTATATTCTAGTATGTTATCTTAAAATAAATACAATTATTCACAAGTACCATGGAATAAATTATAAAACATTTGTACGACTTTAATAAAATATTTGTAATTAATATATATATAGGTATACCACAAAATAAAAAATTATAATGCATTTCAATTAGCTATTAATTCACGATTCTGTTACAAATGCGAAAAAAGAGAATCCGTATTTCGAATTAATGGTTGGAGTAGGTTAAGTTACATAAACGAGGATGAAATATTTGTTGTTTCCATAAAAATAGATTTATTTTTCAAGACACATCATTTTTCTGCATTTTCTCTAATTAGATTCCTAATAATTGAATAAACACACTAAGTATCTCTGCTATGGATTATTTCTTAATAACGGTTAAGAAATTTAGATCTCATGCTTATTAAATAAAAAAGGTTAGAAAAGGAATTAAAATGGGCGGATATGCTGAACTATAATTTTTCAACATTTAATCATAAAATATATGCGATATATTCAAAAACCTGAACATATCAGAAACACACACATCTCGAAATTTCAGGCATCGTATATTTGTCGTTCTGATTATTAATATTACTATAATACATACGTCATAAAAAAGGCGGTTCGATATATCGGTCTTTTAAAATATTAGTATATGTATAAATAAAGATAATTATAATTTTAAAGGAATGAAATCTAATGGCGATGAATTAATTTTTGGTTGTACTTTTATGGCTCAAGGTCAATATCTTTCCAATGACTACCTTCGATTTGGAAGTTTGCGGTCAACATGGGCGACGCGGTATAAATATAAATAAATATAAACTCTTCTCGTTTAATTAAAATATTTAATTGCTAAATAATTTCTTATTCTGAGCTCTAAGAGGTACGAAGGATGCAAAATTAATCGAAATAATAGGTCATAATTACTATTTAAGCATCGTGTCTTTATTTGGGAGGCTTACAAAAATGTGTAAAGTTAGCAAAATTTCACATCTAAAAGCTTTGAATTATCTACAATCACAAAAGCCTTTTCTCTGTCACGTTATTATATTTTGAGTCCAACACTCAATGATAAAATGAACAAAAGTTCCATAGAAATGAAAGACATAAAATAAGTCGTTGATGTACATTTCGTCCCTCTTGACCCTATCTAAGTAAACGCTTATTTTGGAAAGAACATCGCAGGGATACTTGTCCGTAACAATAACAAACTATTTTTCTAATCCGAAGTATTGTGGTTATTGCTTCCTTCCTCCTGTCTTTTTTTTTTTTTGTCGACTTTTCTCAAGGTATTTGTTTTGCATTCTGTTGTGTGTATTTAAAGCTTTTGTGAAGAAAACAGTTGCATGATTATTGGATAGGTTAATACGTAATCTTTATATGAGAGTTCGATAGAAATATCGTCATTTAAATGAATGAATTCAAAAATGTTTATCGAAGACACTTATTAAACTACATTTGTTTCTATAAATTGAGGAAAAACGATTGATCTCGATTATTCTTTTAAAAATACCGGGATCTACACGAAACTTGGATATGTTACCGGGAAAGTACTTCTGGAACAAAATATTTTATGCAAATTAGTGGCGCTATCGCTAGTTTACCATTATCTAGCAAAATTAAACATTATCTAGTAACAATAGCAGAGTATTACTAACCTTTTATGTTGATACACTCTATAACAAAAAAAATCGACGCACCAAGAAGGAGTTGTCCGATTGCGATAAAAATTGGTGGATTTGAAGAACATACATAGAAAAAGAAACGATTAAAATTTCAGAACAATTGAATGATTTATTGCAGAGTTTGACCGTTACAAAGGGAGGAAGTCAATAAGGCGTTGGTCCACCTCTGGCCTGGATGCAAGCTGTCACCCGGCGTGGCATAGACTGATAAAGATCCCGGATGGTGTCCTGCGGAATTTCTTGCCAAATTGTCTCCAACTGTCGGGCTAAATCGTCAACATTCCGGGATGGTTGCAATCGCCTTCCCATAGCGTCCCAAATGTGCTCTATGGGAGAGAGATCAGGAGACCTAGCTTGCCAAGGAAGTGTTGGGCAAGCTTGAAGACAATTCATAGCAACACGTGCCGTGTGCGGCCGGGCATTGTCTTGTTGAAACGTAAGTCCAGGGTGTCGCAAAAGGAACGGTAACACAACCGGTCGTAGAATGTCGTCTACGTACCGCTGTGCTGTAAGTGTGCCAGAAATGACCACCAAAGGGGTCCGGCTATCAAAGGAGATGGCACCCCAGACCATAACGCCCTGTTGTGGGCATGTGTGGCGTGCGATAGTAAGGGCAGGATCCCCACGCTGCCCTGGACGTCTCCAGACACGTCTGCGGTTGTCGTCAGGACACAGTTGGAAACGGGACTCGTCACTAAAGACTATACGTCCCCAGTCAGCGCAGTTCCAAGTTGATCGAGCCCGGCACCACTGTAATCGGACTTGACGGTGTAAAGGCGTGAGAGGTAAGCGGCGTAACGGTCGGCGCGAGCGTAAATTCCGCTCTCTCAGTCGTCTGCAGAGGGTCATGTTGGACACATGTGTGCGGGCCACACGTTGGATAGTTGATAACGACGAATCCGGTGCTGTGACAGCTGCTCTGACAATCGCTCTGTCTTCCCGTTCTGTTGTGGCCCTAGGTCGACCGCTGCCATCCCTACGCTGACATCTGCCGTTGTTGACCCACTCTTGCCAGCACCGTCCAATCGCCGCATCGCTTCGACCCACATGTCCAGCGATTCTTCGATTCGTCCAACCAGCCTCTTTCAATCCGATAGCACGACCTCTTTCAAACTCTGACATATGCTCGTAATGAGCACGAATCTTTCGGCGAGGCATTGTTACAGTCGACGTAAGATATCCGCAGTCAAAATGCAACAGAAATTTTGACCACATATTGAGAATCGCTCCTTATATACACCTGCTGAATGCGCAGTTCCGATGCGCTGGAGTTCCCGCTATTCATTCATTGGACACCAAATTTTAATCATTTGCATGTTCGGTCAAAATGTCTTTGCATACGAAATTTCATTACAATCGGACAACTCTTTCTTGGTGAGTGGATTTTTTTGTTATAGAGTGTATATTTATTGCTTATTTTAATATCTTTTCCAAGTATAGATAAATCATAGCTTTTTAGGTTTCCTTAAATGTTTATGGAAGGGTTCTGTAGCTGTGCATATATGTTAAGGAAAGGGTTCCGTGAGAAAAACTGTTCGAGAAGCAATGGCTGAGAAAAATAAATTGCTTATTTTCATGACTTACGTTCCAAGATTATTTGTGTGAGCCAGGATCGTCAGCTTAATTTGATCACCAAGCTGGACTATTCCCCAGGGCTTAAACTTAAGACATAGGCTGAAGGAGGCTTAACGCCACCATAGCAACGGAATGATTTTTTATACGTATTTTAACGTAAACATATATAAATATATTTTATCTCACATATTTATTTACGTATTTTTGTGACATTACGTAGCGTAACGTATTTATTACGTGGCGTTGCGACAATTTACTAACTTTAGTAAAGAAAACAGAATTTTTTTAATTATGCTCCGCTTTCTTCGCAGGCCTCAGACCTCTTCGAAGTTTTGTTATATTTTCGCAGAATTCCTTTTCACTACCTTCAGGGAAGAAACAATTACAACCCCTGGCAAAAATTATTTCATATTTTTCACATTTCCTTGAATTTTTTGTTATCTTAATGTTTACATTTATGAAAATAAAAAAAAAGACTGTACAAAAACTTAAGTTATACTTCATACCTTGAAGTACATAAAAAATATATTGGAATAAATAAAATAGGAGTATATCAGAGATAATCTCTCAAACTTGAAAGGTCACTGTGAAAAAAACAAATATACATATAATCAGGAAAAATTATTTAATATGCATTATGTTTTTTATCAATATTTCGTTGCTCTTCCTCGAGCTTTAATGAGTATTATAACACAATAATCCAGGATGGGGACGGCGTCTCTTTTTCTCCTAAAACAAAAAAGCTCTAGTTTGAGCTATTTATACGTGGGTGCTGAAAATTATTGTGTAATAAATTCTCTCACGAAAACTCACAAAAATCTCGCCCCGGTGGCTTTGTGTGTTGACTATTATTTGGCAATTGTGTTATCCCTGAGAAGGGTAATATATCTTACATACATATATTATAATCCAATCTTTGCTGAAATTCATTATTTAATTTAGTAAACCTAGAATTTTTAGATGATAAAACAAAGATACATAGACAAATATTTTAAAATATTTTTAGCGGAATTTATTTCGATATTTCTTAAGCTATTTTTTGGCAAAATCCTTAGTACTTTTGATATGTAAAAATACCTTAAAATTGAAAGCCACTCAAGTTTTATATGTATCGTCAAATTCGTATCTTCTGATAAGGCATGAGTTTTGCAATTATATGTGAAGTTGTTAAAGATATTCTTGAAATATTCTATTCATTAAAAATTAAAGATATTCTTGAAATATTCTATTCATTAAAAATTAAAGATATTCTTGAAATATTCTATTCATTAAAAATTAAAGATATTCTTGAAATATTCTATTCATTAAAAATTAAAGATATTCTTGAAATATTCTATTCATTAAAAGATATTTCACATCAGAATCAAATTATCGAATATGTAATATATGAAATAATTAATTGGAAAGACAAAAACTATTTTTACTTTTCAAAAGGGTATGCTTTGCATCCATATACCTGGGCTTAAAGTATTGGCTAAATTGGATAAAATTCACTCACCGAAATGTGTGCGGTTGCTGCTCCTGGCCAACGAGCAGAATCCAATGACTTCCAAATCGGCAGAAAAAAACGGACATCCGGACTCGTTGACTGTACAATCCGAAAGCCTGTCACGTTTATAGCGCCGAACTCTAGTACTTGGCTGTTGAGATAGTCGTCCATTACCTGGAATAAAAAACACTATTACAGCTTAAAACCAATCTCCGACCATGGGGCCAAAATCTCATACTTTGTTGAGTATCGTGATTTTACATTCCACAGCACACAATGGCCAATTACAATAAATGCTTGAACTTATACAGGTAAGTATCTGGACAGCTTCCACGCAAGGTGAAAAAATTATAATTAGGAAATTATAACCGCCAGTGTAAAGCGAAAGCAGCATCCAAGCCATTTAAAATAACAGTGATAAACCGTTAACTCGAGAGACCGGTCGGAAAAAAGTGAAAAATCATTAAATTTCGAGATTAGTCGGAAGAAAATTACGAAAAATGATGAACTTACGAGACTAGTTAGAAGGAAATGGTAGTTTCTTCGTCCCATGTGGATGTCTCTAACGTGACTAACAATGATTTGTCTGGCCGTGTCCGCGCTACAGTCCAACACAATGTATTTAAAAGTGTCTCTTTCCTTTGCTTCTAAGGAATGCAAGAAATCGTTAGCATCAGACGCGTTTGATATTCGCTTGACAACCTTGACCTCTAATTCTTGCACATCAGTGGTTAGACGAAAGATATACTGAAGTTTCAAAAGCCCTGAAATGAAAGAAAGGGAAGAACCATTGACTTTATAAACAACTACAAATATGAGCTATCAAATTCTAGAAATTGTAATGCACATGACACCATGAAAGAAACGTCAGTTCCTAAGTTAGCAATTAATAAGAAAAGCAACAATATGTGCAATATGTAAACATCTTGGTGTATAACATAGCTTACCCAGCCCCGTAGTGTTAACGCATTCACACTGCTGGTCATTAATTAGGGTTCGACATTTATGCCTCGTTTACATTCAGCCCACTTCTGTGGCAGCGAGCATGAAAGTGAACTGAGTAAGTACATAAGCACGTTACTAGTGCTAACGATATTCCTGTCATTGCCACGGCCCGCCGCTCCCTTCATTGGCGGAGTTTGTGCGGAAGTGAAAGAACAGGCAGAGCGAGTGTGTGTTTACATTCTGCTCTCTCGCTCAGTTGCAAAGCGCTGAAGCTGCAACTATAGTGCGTTTGCGCTCAGTTGTCGCCCAGTGCCGTTAGCAGACGGGTTATTCCATTACAGTTTAGGGAAGGCCGTCTTGGAGGAACTGGTTTTTCCCGCGCGAAAAACCAGTTACGGCAAGAAGCCCTTCCCTAAACTGCAATCGACTAACCCGTCTGCTAACGGTATTGGGCGTCAGATCTTCATGAACGGAATATAATTCTACGTTCTCCATTGTCCGAATACGAAGTGAGTATGAAGTGGCAATGTAAACATTCACTGCCTTTGATGCTTCCACAAAAGTATTTTGGGGTGTAAACTAGGCAGCGCGAGGAGCAGTAGCAATAGCTGAATGTGAACCTAGCTTTAGTAGTCACAACACAAAAGGAGGCTTACCGACTAAGTGTTTTCTGTAGTCCGGAGATTTGTTTCATAGATCACAAGAGATTCAGATTCTTCGGAAACCTATGGGTCCCCTGCCTTAGGATGGTGTAGTGGTAAGGGAAACAACTATCGTACCATTAACCCTGTTTCGACTCTCAATGGTATCGTTGAACTCGTACCGTATTTCTGCCCACCGTTGTATGGGATTTAGTCCTCTTGGCAACAAAGATTTAGATTTCTTAGAAGGCTGTAGGTCCTGGCGCAGCATGACTTTCGTGCCTTTGCACCGTGAAAACACAGGGCATTTACCCATCTTACTATCCATTCTGGTTTTGGCATAAACTTTAAATATGTAGTGATATGTATCGTTTACCACTGCATGCTTAGATATAGGAAATTCTTTATAGAGTTAAAACTTTCGTTACATCAGTAAGTTTCTAATTTCAGATAAACACAAACTTAATAGGCTTAGAGGGTAATAAAGACAAGCTTTATATAAAAGTTAACTTCTACAAACACTGATTTATTAACTTAAAATTAAAGAATCAATTACAACTCAACCCACCAACCTTTCACTTAAGTAATGGAGAACAAGGGATTCTACCTTTTCTCACAAACCTTTTCTCTCCACCATTTCATAATTCTTAATCGTATAAAACTCAAATATTTTCCTCAATTTCCAGCTAAACTAAATTAATATTCATAATTGTTTCCAAAAGCGTTTTCTAAACTATTAAAAAATGGAGGAATATCATTTCAGGGAGGTTTATTGCGTTTCGTAACACTCATGGGCGCACGTATGAGCACTCTGGGGAGGGTGAGAAAAATTATTACCTCCTTCTCAAAGCTGTCGAGAATTTTAGTGAATGTACAAGATACCAAAACGCTACAAAAATAATTGATACTGCTTGACAATTAGTAATGAGCTAAAAAGTACCTTTTAAAATGTGACACTAAATTTTTGTAAAGTAAATGCATAGCAGAATCGGGTAAGCATGGACGTACAGTTTCTAAAATTAATGGGGGGGGGGTTGAGGTGCCAATAAATAATAAGAAATTACTTAATAAATAATAACATATTAAGTAAATTAATTAGTAATTAATTTGTCATTAATAACCAAGTAATAATAACTTTTAATAATAATTGTTTTTAGCAACTGATTTTTAATAACTAATAAATAATTATTAACTATCAATATCAAAAGAAATCTCTATAAAATATCTTGCATAAATTGCACCTTATATAAACTCCATAAGCAGAATAATATTTTTTAAATGATCACATCTATTTCACGATTTGGGGCTCACACAAATACGTGATTTGGAAGTTTAAACTGGGAGAGGTGGTAGGGGGAAAGTATTCAGGAATTGGAAGTCAAGTATTTTCGGTCCTTTTTTTTTAATACTTAAACAAATACCAAAAGTTAAAATCTGTCTTTGGACTCTGTGTCGATTTCATAATGATTAAATAAATCTTTACATCTCTTTCCCCGTTAGGTTTGAATTCCCTTGAAACCAAATGCTTCAATGTTTGGAGGAGTAGCAATTCGAAAATATTTTAGGAGTTGGGGGGAGGGACCATGTAGTTTAAAAAAAATCACCTGATTCTGGGTTAAATAGAAAAAGTTCCTATGACATTCAATGAGAGAGAGAACTTGAGCCCCCTTGTTTTCTGTGCCACTGCCAACATTAACCAGGCGTATATGTGTTACTTATCCTCCACCAAAAAACGGGACTTTGGAAGAAAGTGATCTCAAGGCGGAAGCCAGGATTTAACT
>QLNU02015360.1:103114125-103131245 GCA_006491805.2 Dysdera silvatica
GTGAGGTGGGATATTATATTAACAACTGTGGTATATCATAGTTGGTTAATTTAGTGTGATGGAGTAGGTAGAATTTGGTGGAATGATAAAAGTGATTGGGGGTGGTGCAGGTGTTTGTGATTGGATATGGGCGGGCAAATTTGAATTTCGTTGGTGAGCTGTGAGGGGAGAATGAGTTTCTTGCGGCCGGGGGGCCAGTCGGCGAAGTGGTGGGTGGGCTAACGTAGGACGGAGTCCTGGGTTTCGATTCCTGGATCTAGTTGGGTGGAGTCTGGATAACCTTCGACGGATTCTCTGGTGTGATAGAGTTGGAGGCCATTGTGGTGTACGGAAGTGGGGGGGCGGAGAAGGTAAGATGTTGGGGTAAGAGTTAATGGGTGGGTGAAAGCGGTTTACAAATGCCTGAAGGGGACCCAGAAATCTCCTTTGATGAGTGTTGTGTAAGATATGGGATTGTGTGATTAGTGGGTTGGGGTGGAGGTGGATGTAGTCAAAATAATTAATGCAAAGGTCTTGGATGGTTTGGGTGATTGTGGGTATTTGCAGGTCTTTGAAAATTTGGGTGTTTCGGATGAACCATGGTATATTAAAAATTTTTCTGAGAGTGGTGTTTTCATATTTTTGGAGGAAAGTTAATGTTTTATTGTTGAGCAGAGACCATGATGGGGTAGCGTAAGTAAGGATAGGGAGTATAGCGGTAGTGTATAGAAGGATTTTATTGTTACTGGAGAGGGAGGAGCGTGGGCCTAATAAATTACTTGGAAGGGAGCAAGCTGCTCTAACTTTATTTTTTATAATGTGTAGGTGATTGGCGAATAGAAGTTTTCTGTCTATTGTTACGCCCAGATATTTAATTGAGGTGGACCAGGTGATTGGGGTGTTGATGATGCAGAGTGTGTTTGAGGGTGAATTTCGATGTTTTGAAAAGAAGATAGCTTGTGTTTTTTGGGGGTTTACTTTGACTTTCCAGTTGTTTAGCCAGCGGGTGAGTTTCGAGATGTGGTTTTGGAGGGTTTGTAAGGCGAGGTGGGGCTCTGGGTTTGAAGTATAAATGGCTGCATCATCGGCGAAAAGAGCTAGAGAAATGTTAGTTGCTTTAGGAAAGTCGTAGAAAAACAGGGAAAAAAGGGTCGGAGAGAGTTTATCCCCTTGCGGGACGCCTGCTGTGATGTTACGGGGGGAAGAAAGTGTGTTATTGTTTAGGTTTATTTGAAAGCGGCGATCCTTTATGAATGAGTGAATTAGGTTGACTAGGTATGGGGGGTATTAAGATGTAGAAGTTTCGCGATAAGCCCCTGGTGCCAGACTGCGTCGAATGCCTTTGAAATGTCAAGGCTGATTAGTGTTGTGGATAGGTCATGACTGAGGGCGTATTTGATATCATGTAGAATTCTTGATATTTGGTGGGTGGTGGAGTGTTCCTTTCTGAAACCGAATTGTTCATGTTGTATAATGTTGTTGGTTTCCAGAAAGTCGTTGAGTCTGTTTAGTAAGATTGTCTCTGCAATTTTGGATAGTGATGAGAGTAAGGATATGGGTCGGTAGCTGTCTGGTTGTAGTGGGCTTTTTCCCTGTTTTAGTAAGAGAATGATGTTAAGGTATTATTACCCTCCGCAGGGATAACACAATTGCCAAATATGGTCAACACAAGAAAGCCTCCGGGGCGAGAATTTTGTGAGTTTTCGTGGGGGAAATTTATTATACTATAATTTTTGCCACCCACGTATAACCATTCGTCTAGCGGTCCAAGACACTCCGGGCTAAACGGAGGGACCCTGGTTCGAATCCAGGATGGGGAAAGCGTCTCTTTTTCTCCAAAATTACATAAGCTCTAGTTTGAGCTGTAATTAATACGTGGGTGGCAAAAATTATAGTATAATAAATTCCCCCACGAAAACTCACAAAATTCTCGCCCCGGAGGCTTTCTTGTGTTGACCATATTTGGCAATTGTGTTATCCCTGCGGAGGGTAATAATACCTTAACATCTTTACATACGGAGAAAGAGAGCGTTGTTTCCTGTCCTCATTCGTCTAGCGGTCCAAGACACTCCGGGCTAAACGGAGGGACCCTGGTTCGAATCCAGGATGGGGAAAGCGTCTCTTTTTCTCCAAAATTACACAAGCTCTAGTTTGAGCTGTAATTAATACGTGGGTGGCAAAAATTATAGTATAAGAGAATGATCTTGGCAATTTTCCATGATTTTGGAAAGTATTGTAGGGATAGTATATTGTTTATGATGTGTGTTAGTGTAGAAATGGCGGGGGGGGGTGAGATGTTTAATGGCTGCATTTGTGACGCCGTCTAGGCCCGGAGCTTTTCTAATATGGAGGTTTTTAATGACGTTAGTAATTTCGGTGTTGTTTGTAAGGGGTGGGGTTTCCTGGATAGAATGGTTATCGATAAATTCATTGTAGGTGGACCTGATGATTGAGTGGAAGCGGAGTTTACGGGGGGGTGTGTGTGGTGAGAATTGTTTTTCAAATGAGTCCGCAAGAATCTCCGCCATGTCAACTGGTTGGGAGAATGTTCCCTGATTGGTAACGAGTTTGGTGATCTGGGGCTTCCGGCCCAGGAGAATCTTGCGGAATTTCCAGATAGACCCGTCATGTACCGACACACTTGGGAGTTACCATTACGTCACTCCCCGGCAATAAACACACGATTTTTCGACGAATCCTCTTTTTTCGAGGTCATAAATCAACGTGTTTTTTTTCGTGGTTTTTTCAACGAAGCCACAGTTATGGTTTTTCTCATTTTTAAATTTATAGAACATGTGGAATCAAGGCAACCATGCTGTGAAGTGTTATTTATGTAATACGCTACCTAATCCGGTGGAGAGCTTTGTAACGCACGCCCAAATATAAACAAAAGCTCTATGGTTCTTCCTGCTTTTCTTCATTTCTAACCTAATCATGCAAATATTCTCTTAATTTCAAAAATATCAATGCAGCATCAGAAATATTACGCAATAGATATAGTACTGAAAAACTGTCCACAGGTTGAGTAAATATATTTCTCACTTTATTGGCAACACTACTGCTTTGATTATGTAGCATAGCGGAAAAATATATACACTAGAGAAAAGAGTTACAGTCGGAACCGTATATATGCAAATGGAAGTGCCAATGAAATCCCATGTATATAAGCGGGTTTTACATAAAAGCGGTATTCTCTGAACTATAGCGTGGAAATAATTTGCTCATTAAATTTTTAATGAATTTTATTATTAAATTAGATATTCTTATTTCTAATTTTATAAATCATATACATTATTTATTTCAATATTTATAATGTACAGTACTATTAATAAATCTATTAATAAAAATAACAGGAAGTAATGTAGTAGTGCTTACATAAACATATGCATTGCATTAGTGAAAAAAGTCAGTTGCCTTTCTTTACACGCATGGATGTTCTGATAAATGATTAAAGATTTGATCTGTTAAAGAACTAACGTTTCTGTAACGCTGCGTCAGACGTATGCCGTTACAAAAACAAACTTTGACAGTGATTCCTAAAACACTAAGAGGAGGAAGGCTTAATCAAAACCACGAAAAAGCTTGTAAGCGAAACTTAGATGAGAGTTGATAGCCATTTCCGGTGGGGAAAGCCACTCCTTAAAAATAAGGGTTGCCAGCTATTTATTGTGGATGAAAACTTGTTCATAAAGTTTGTTTGCATATATCGAATTTAAAGTCTACATTAAAAAATTCAGTCCGCTTAAAAATGCTTGCATGACTGCGGTTTGTGCATATATAAAATCGCAATTAAGCGGGTTTAAATACTTAAATTATAAAATGCGTGAATGTACTCTCGCTGAGACTATTTACTAATTTTTGAGTTTTAGTTTTCAAAAGCGCGAAACAGTGCCACTATCGCCATCGATCTTAGGGTTTACATCACATGTAAACACTTAGACTTAATGTGATCGTTAGCTAAGTGATTTATAGATTATAGATGTCCCATTTTCTTAACGCAGACGGTGCTTTAGATAATAAATTTTGTTTGTTTTTGAAAAAAATTCTTCACCTACACACACGTGTAGGTAAAGAATTCATTTAGTAAATAACAAATGTTAACAAACAGTTATTTCGACACTTGACTGGTGTAAGGTTTAAAAGCACGACATTTCGGGAGCCAACTGCTCCCTTTGTCAAGTGAAGGCATAAATTCTGCCTTCACTTGACAAAGGGAGCAGTTGGCTCCCGAAACGTCGTGTTTTTAAACCTTACGCCAGTGTCAAAATAACTGTTTGTTATGGAATCTCCTGGTGAAACTCTGTATTGTTTTGATAACAAATGTTATACGCCAAAAAAATGTTTTTGTTTTTGTATTTATTTCATCAAAAATTTATAACGGCTACTAGGAAAGGGGATGTTGTTAATATTTTTTTATCGAAAGAATGAAATTTCTAAATATTAATAAAATATAATTATTATATTAAATATATAATTAATAATTTGGAGAATATATCTTCTATCTATTTCATCTGAAGTGGCTTGTACACAGAAGATAATTTTAATTTTTTAATACGTGCCTCAGACGAAATTAGCGTGCATATTTTGACTCCTCTAATTCTGATACTACTTAGTTTTTCTTTCATGTAACATGTATTAGTTGGAGTTTCTTCTTGGATGTAAATTTAAAAAATATCTCGCACTCCTTTTCAAAACTTTTAAGAAACATAAAGAATGTAGATCGCAGCAGGGCCGCGCCAAGCGGGGGTTCAAAAGAAACAGTGCCAAGTTTCAGGGGAGGCAAAAACCTAAGAGAAAATGTGATTTTTTAATTAATTAAAAAAATATAACACTCAACTTTGACGTTTTTCTCGAATGCTAGTATGACCATCAAATAATTGATATCTTATATTTACACCCAATTAATCGAAATCTATAATATTAAAAGCAAAACTTTGCAGGTATATAATCTCGCATAGTATTTGATATATTCTGAGAACTAGGTAAGCGCTGTAACTACTTTAATGCAAAAATTTGATGTAGTCATTCCGACAATTATAGAAACGTTAACGTTAATAATTACTTTAAAGAGAATGTAGGAAAGATACCAGTTTTAAATATATGTTGGATGAAGAGAAAACAATTTCTTGAGAGTTTAATTGTGAAACTACATTCCCAAATATTCATATTGTAAGATCTCGTAAGAAAAACGAATTAATCATAAAAATAAGAACGAAAGCATTTGTTTGTCAGAAAAATATTATGAAATATATTGTTTATTTTACTATTTTTGATACAGCAATATCCAAAATAGAAGAATGATTCAAGCTCATGAACATGAATAATAATTAAATATAATAATAATAATAATAAAAATAATAATTTTTAAATAATATTTATTATCTACAACGCATGGACACACAGGAACGAAATACTCTATGGATTTACTAAGTATATTATCAGGTAGTGAACAGCAGGACTCTTACATGAATTCCTTAGGTTTGTACGATGAAATCGAAATTATTTTAACTACATCAAGCCTGGCATGAATGCATTAACTGATTTTATAATACAGGGTGTTCCAAAAACATCGAGTCAAAAGTATATAGCCGTGATCCTTGTGCAAAATAGGCCATAATGGTCCTTTACATGGGGGGGGGGGTCGGAAATGAATATCCAGGGTTTTATGACTATAAACAAATATCAAAGCATAATCGGATGAAAAAAAAAGCATTCCCAAACTGGACGTATTTATCCAATAGACCGCATCTGGGCTGTATTATAAAAAAAAAGGATAGCTTATTCGCTGTGCATATGTGGCATGTGGGAGTTAACAATTTCGAGCCAATGAAAATTGTATTTGAAAGTTTGGCCTTTAATTTCCCAACTTCCGCCGTCGCCAATTTTTGGCGGGAATGGCGAACTTTTGGCTGTAAATCATGAGCGAATATAAAAGAATTTTCGGAGCGTAAATGTTTATGATCAGCAAGTGGTGGGCATTGGCGGATCTAGTATGAATCCTAGAGGTGGGGAGGGTGGCGATTTGTATGAAAGTATGCAAAGTAATTTTAACCCTCTTAACTGCTTAATCATTTTATCAAAGTCGCTTCAAAAATTGCATATTTTTTTATTACATATTTCAAATCTATATGCATTTGAGAGTTAAAATATGTAGCACATTTTTGTAAACAAGATTTTTTTAATATAAATTTCGTGCATAAGAACAGGCTTTCATAAAAATCAATTTTAAGAGTAATCATATAAAGAAAAAAAGAGCAAATTTTGTTACTTTCATGTTGCCCGTGGAAATCGCGGGATAAGCAGTCAGAGGGTTAAACTGCGGGGGGAGGGAGCGTCCCAGTAGCGCAGATGTTAAGGCGTTCATCTACTGATCTTGCTAACGTGTACTGGGCGGAGGGTTTATTCCTTTTAGTACCGGGCTCCCTTGGCCGCACCGGGTCCCTGTGCAATCCCCCCTTCCCCCTATTGCCTGCCCTGCCCTTCGTAGCAAAAATTGGAACACTCCTTAGGCAAACTTCCTTAATCGGTGTTGCGAGGTTTGAAAATTTGATTTTTCAAACTAAACTTCTTATTTTGAACCAAGAGGGCTTCCACGGACCTAGGGGGCATCCCGGTGTTCATAGAGCTCCTTCGGGAAAAATTGGAAGTTGCAGCCCTACGTAGGAACCTTGAAATCTTTATCTATGAAACTGCGCCAATTATCAGACCAAATCGCCAATTTCGGAAATAACAAAAAATGCCAACACACCTCAAAACCAATTTAGCGCCGAATTTCAAATTTAAAGTAAGGCTCATTTTTGGTTTGAAGGCGCCATTGGTTATTAGAGACCCCACCTCTCAAATCTAAAAGTATGCAAAATTCCGTGGATATTCATTTCCGACCCCCCATGTAAAGGGCCATTACGGTCCATTTTGCACAAGAATCACGGCTATATACTTTTGATAGTGTGTTTTTGGAACACCCTGTATATCTCTTTTCAAATGATCTTGGAACGTTTGCAAATTTTACAGTTACTTTAAGAATGTTTTTGACCATACTTTTAACAGTGGCGACTAGAGAGTTTGCCGAGACTTAAGGTAATAATAAATTATTTACGATCAAGCATGCCAGAAGAAACACTGTTAAATTTGAGTATAATTAACATTGAAAACAAAATTGTTATATAATTAGAAATTTCTGATCTAGTTAACAAATTTTCAAGAAAAATGGAAAATAAAGGTAGTTTTACGTGAAATGTTTCCTAACAACTTCACATTTTTAAAAGCTGCGTTTAAGCTATTATTTAATTTCACAATTTCTTAAATCAATATTTTATCTAATTAGTAGAGAACCAATTTTATTTGGAATCCTTTAGATGAATGGCGTTCCAGATCATTGACTTATTTGCTAAGGTACATAAAACAGGGCGAAGTACCTTAATTTTTATTCTCTTGTTCACTCATGTTTTATTGTAAGCACATTCCCTTACTATTTCAGGCCACCAGGGGAGTTTGAAAACCCATTTCGGGAAAAAAGTAAAAAACATGTCTCAAATTAAATTGCTAATTCTGGTTAATGATATTAGGCCCTACTGATTACTACTAGTCGTAAGATAAACAACTTGGGCCTAAGTATCATTATTAAAACATCGAAAGCAACCGGTATTATATTTTTATATCCCAATATAAAATTCTAGAATCACTTAAACATTAGTCGAAGCGTCACGTTTTGAAACTTACTGAACGTACACAATCAAAATTTTACTAGTAGAGGACGGGAACATTGTTCATGCTGTGATGTTAAGTATGTTGTTTCTCCTGAAATTTTTTGAAGATACTGAAGAGAACTTAATACGCCGTCACTAACCACATTTTAAAGAACACTGAATAAGCGCATAAAAGCAAAGGTGTGCTCAACATGAATATACGAAGAAGTTTCTTTAGACCAATTAATACAAAAATAGAATTTACCCATTGTTTTTGATGCTGAACTCTGTATTCGGTACCATGGGCGGTTATCGCCAATTCCATACAACTGCTTTTTATATAGTTTTATTTGTGAAGAAGAAACTTACTTGATTGAAGGTGAAAGGGATAACACTCAGGTTCGCTTTTCCAGATCCGAACTCAGGATGTAGTGAAGAAACTCAAATTTAATATTTGACGATAATTTCACTTCTTTCTTTTTCAATTATTTTACATTCTGCTCTCTCTTTATTGCAGATGGTTTCGTTTACAAGGGGGGGACAAACAAAAAATCGAGCACATTATTATTCCCGGGAGCGAACTCAAGATCCCACATTTAGTGACGAAACTTGACTTTGAATGTAATTCTGCAATTGTTTTGGGTTTTCATTACATATTCCACTGTTGATTTTTAAGATGGTTTCGTTAGTCATGTAATTTAAAATTAAATGTTGTCGTCATCATAGTTGAGAAGGCAAATGCTTGAAAGGCCGATTTAATCATATTTGACACCCCATCAGAAATTACCCTTGGCGCTGCCATAGATGACAGTTTACCGTTTATAAATATCCATACTTTTTTCAAACTTAGAAGAAAATAATTTATTGTGGAACAAAAGATAATTTATAACAATAGCTATTTGTACACTGGCGCTAATGTTTAAAGACACGACGTTTCGGAAGCCAATTGCTCTCTTTGTTAAGTGAAGATAGACTTCTGTTTTCATTTGTCACAGTGTAGGAATAACTGTTGTTATAGAATCTCCTGGTGAAACTGAGTATTTTTGTGTTAAAAGATAATATTTTCCTTTTTAGATCAAAATAAGACTTGCAACAAGTAAAATTAATGTTATTAGCGGCTAGTTAACATTAATTTTAATGACATGGCGATTTCATACATGTATTAAACTTTAAGTTTATAATCCCGTTTCATAAAACTAGATCACAAACATTTAAGCAAAAAATTAAAAAATAGTTTAGTAGAAATTTATTTTTATTTTAATTTTAATTTAAGTAAAAATAATAGAAGAATATTGTAAATTAGTAGTGAAGCTGATAGCTTAGAATTCTGATCTTATAATAATCTTACCAACTGCGCAAGTGCTAATATTCCATACTTTCGATTCTAAAGAAAAAAATCATATAGGAAACAATAAACAGAACCATAATTTGTTGGACTGCACATATGGATGACTTTAGATAATATTTTCTACTAAAATAGATTTTCGTACATAGAAAAAGATCAATGATGTTGCGAAAAGCTTTTAAAATTGTGTTACAATTTATCATTTGCTTTCTTATTTTTACTGTACATTTCGTTGCTTTTCTTGTAAATTTGTTATTGTAATTTCTTTATTCTAATTACAAATTCATTACTTCAATTGTAAATTTTAATCGCAACTTCTTTATTTTAATTGTAAATTCTTTGTTCTAAATTTTGTCCTAATTGCAAATTTTTGTTCTAATTAAAATATTCTTTGTTCTATTTAAAAATTCGTTGGAATTAAAAATTTTTGTTCTCATTACATAAATTTTGCTTCGATTGTAAATTCTCCGTTTGAATTGCAAATTCTTGTTTCAATTATAAATTCTTTGTTCCATTTTTAAACGTTTCGTTTTTATGGGATCTTCTACCTACTCTGAAGAGATCCGAAAGTGAACTTATAAAAAATATGACCAAACAATGGCAAACTTATATGAGTGGTATTAATTAATATTCCTGCTTTTGTGCAACTCTTCATAAAATTGTCATTATGTTGAAAAACTCAGTGAACGTCTTTGCTTAAGTATATTAAGAACTTTACTATAAGAAGTTAAGCTCAACAATAAGCAACTGCAGAGTGTATGCATTAAGTTTTACTGAAGGCAGTTTAAGTTTCTTCAAGTACACTATCTAAATTTTTGTTTCAAATTGGGCTCAAATTTGCTTCTCCTAAAACACTATTATCTCATAGTCGAACAATCACCCCAGGAAATGAAATCTCTTTGTCATACACAAATAGATACCAGTTGAGTACAACAAGTTGATAGGAGTTTCAGGTTATATATATATATATATATATATATATATACAGTTTACATATTATGAAGCCATACACACCCGGCAAGTGACAACGATCATGAAAATAATAGTTCACGATACATTTATAAGATTGAAAATGCATATATAGAGATCACTAGTACCCACATTCGAACCACTCACCATAAGAAAAATAGATATGGTTACTGTACAATTTAAGCGTATATCACACGAAATTACATTTTCTCCAGCTGATACGCTTAATTTTACTGACCTTATTTATCAGCTGTGGGCCTGTTTTCGAGTTTTGCTAACTTCGTCACTTTGATTGAACCCAAAAAGTTGAGACGAAAGCAAAACAGGTCATTAAGCCAGAAAATATGAGCAGAAGTATTAGGCAAAGTATTTCGGGAAAAATCGTCCCTTGTGATACGACTCTGGTACCTATTTCAAAATTCATGGCATTTAAAATGTTGGCAAACTACTTTAAATGATGCGCTATGTTTAAATATATTACATATCTGTTTAATTTTGTCAAACATATGCGAGTTTCTTTAACACGTTACCGTGAATAACTCCACAATGTCTTTGCTACGCAGTGAAGTAAAAGTATAGATAAACCAACGCTTTTTATTATACGAGATTTCCTTTGCGTTTGTTGATTGAGGTACCTCTAAATGATCTCGTAAATTTTCATTTCGTCAGCCCTTTCAATTGAATTCAGATAGATGCTCCTGACAGAACAAGATCTTCCACTTTAGATAATTAGCTCCGTAAGAGAGAAACTTGTTTTATACGGAAATGGAAAGATATTTGAGCAAATTGTTGATGGTGGTGCTTTCTGAGTTTGAACCACATTTTAAGAGCCGTGCAATGATGCATTTGGCATTTATTTCTGGCTATTAACCTGAAAAATATTAAGTAAGAGAAAAAAAAATATTTTATTAACTATTACTAAAAATCTGTAGATATTTGTATGTCTGACATAAATTTAGATAATTTTGAAGTTTTTTTAAAATTAATAAATTAATTTTAGAGATCAATTTATGATATTGGCTATAAGAAAGGGAAATTATTAGTGAACATTGCTAAAAATACTTTAGAATATATTTATGTATGTGCAGGTATCCTTACATGAGAGGTCTTCAACCCGCGGTCCGCCAGCTCATGAAAAGATACAAAATTTTTCACACAAAAATAACGTCCTTGCCCTCCCTGAGTCTGAAATATACGTATTTCTTAATAAGTGACGTGAAACACTGTGCTAAAACTATATTAAACCATTTAAACACGACTACCACAGTTAAAATTATTTAATTAGGTGGATGACGATCGTTTCGGCAGTGAATGACTGCCTTTGTCGAATCCGGTTACAAAAGTGAAGGTAAACTATGAACTTTACCGCACTAGGCGTATAAACACATATTGCCATCTATATTTATGGAGAACATATTAAATGGAGGTGAACAGCCTTTTTACGTCTATGAACAAGTGCTTCCATCTGTATTTATGGAGAACATATTAAATGGAGATGAATAGCTTTTTATACACATTAGGCAAGAAATTATTGACACAAGGGTCAATAACCAAAAGTCGCTATTGATAAAAAAGTAGTAGGCCTCGAAAAACTCCAAATCCGGAGGCGAAACAACTTTAGCGATGATTTTTGGGTCGGAAAACGCAAACTTGTGCCCGGTATTCCAACTATGTTTTGCTATAACAGATTTATGAAGTTCTTGGTTTTGAACATGTTTCTGGTGTTCCTTTACCCTAAATTGTAAAGCCTTATGCGTCTGTCCGATATACATTCTTCCACACTCACATTGGATGTTATAAATTCCACAGTTAAAACGGTCAGGAACGGGATCTTTGAGTTGTGAGACCCCAATCTTGTTAATCGGGCGGAACACAACCAGGAAATTAAATCTGAGTAAAATAAAAGCGATTTTTGCCAAAACTGTAGGAACAAAAGAAATGATTCGAATCGGTCACCTAAACCCAATTTGCCGGCCCAGGACTTAAAGGATTTACGTGTTCTTCAATCTAATAAAGAGATTCTCATCACCAAAGCTAACAAAGGAGGTCAACTGGTGGTCCTTGACAAAACTCAGTATTTGGATGGGGTTAACCGATTCCAAGACGGTCTGTATGTAAAAGTCACTAAAATTGGCTCATCATCTCAAATTTTGGTTAACACAAGGAAGGCCATAAAAGAATGCCCTTTGTTGGACGCTGGAACTAAGAAGTCGGTTAGTCCGTTAATAGCCAATGTTGCCTGGCTCTATGCTCTGCCCAAAGTCCATAAACCCAGCGTACTATTCCGTCCTATTGTTTCGAAGATCGGTACCGCCACACACACATTTTCAAAGCATTTAGTCACCAGACTGTCATCACTTCGTACCAATAATTGTTTACGGTGAAAAACTAGTTTGACTTCATATCTCGCATAAAATTGGTTTCTCCCAGTCCATCCAGAATGTTGTCATTTGATGTTAAAAGTTTGTTTACGAATGTGCCCACCAAAGGCTCACTTCAGTCGCTTTCCAGTTACGGTTGATAAAGTATCCTTATTCGTCATTTGAAATCCGTGAACTTCTCCGTCTCACTGAACTTTGTATCAGCCATACAGTTTTCTCCTTCCAGAACAGTTTGTTCAAGCAAGTTGATGTCCTGGCGATGGGTAACCCTTTGTCCGCGTTACTGTGTGATATTTATTTGCATTACATGGAAGAAATTATCAACCACAGGCTTGCTTTCAAGTGTTGGTTCCGCTATGTTGATGACATTTTTGCTATTATGTCAGATCAATATGCCAATACATTCCATGTACTTAGTATACTTATACAATAATTTCTGCCACCCACGTATAGATTATAGCTCAAACTAGAGCTTTATTCGTTTTGGAGAAAAAGAGACGCTTTCCCCATCCTGGATTCGAACCAGGGTCCCTCCGTTTAGCCCGGAGTGTCTTGGACCGCTAGACGAATGAGGACAGGTAATAACGCTCTCTTTCTCCGTATGTAAAGGTGTTAAGGTATTATTACCCTCCGCAGGGATAACACAATTGCCAAATATGGTCAACACAAGAAAAACCCCGTAAAATTATTGTATATTAAATTCCCCACGAGAAACTCACAAAATCTCGCCCGAGCTTTCTATGTTGACCATGTTTGTAGTGTGTGAAGTAACATCTTACATCTTTACGGAGAAAGAGAGCGTAGTTTCTCGTCGTCTAACGATCAAGCTACTCGAAGACTGCGCTGGAGGGACCTAGTTCGGCAAGATAAGGAAACTTCTTTTCTCAAAAAGCTAGTTTAATTATATCGATAGTGGCAAAATATTATAATCTCACACGAAAAACTCACAAAAATCTCGCCCCGGAGGCTTTTCTGTGTTGACCATTATTTGGCAATTGTGTTATCCCTGTGAAGGGTAATAATATCTTACATTAGTACACTTAATTCCATAGACCCCCATATTCAGTTTACCGTTGAAGAGGAGCACAACTCCACATTGGCCTTTCTGGACGGTTGGTCACTCGTTTGGAAAAGGATTTCCAAAGCAGTATTTTCAGAAAACCTAACTTTATTAGTCTACCACCTGACATAACCTCTGCCCATCCACACTCCCAGAAAGTTAGTGCTTTTTATTGGCTTACAGCTAGAGCCCTCAAACTTTCGTCGTCGATTGAAAATCTGAACTGTGAATTGTCATTCATTAAGAACATTGCAGTTAACCAGGATTACAATCCACCCTGCCGTTCGAAAACTCTCGAAACGGCAACCTGTTTCTATATTTACACCAGAGTCGCCGCCTAGGGAAAGTATTTGTATTCCTTTTAGTCCTGCGGTTTCGGCAAAAATTGCTTCTATTTTACGTAGATTTAATTTCTGGGTTGTGTTCCGCCCGATTAACAAAATTGGGGTCTCACAATTCAAAGATCCCATTCCTGACCGATTTAACTGCGCAATTTATAACATCCAATGTGAGTGTGGAAGAATGTATATCGGAAAGACGCGCAGGGCTTTATAATTTAGGGTAAAGGGACACCAGAAATATGTTCAAAACCAAGAATTTCATGAATCTGTTATAGCAAAACATAGTTGGAATACCGGGCACAAGTTTGCGTTTTCCGACCCAAAAATCATCGCTAAAGTTGTTTCGCCTCCGGATTTGGAGTTTTTCGAGGCCTACTACTTTTTTATCAATAGCGACTTTTGGTTATTGACCCTTGTGTCAATAATTTCTTGCCTAATGTGTATAAAAAGCTATTCATCTCCATTTAACATGTTCTCCATAAATACAGATGGAAGCATTTGTTCATAGACGTAAAAAGGCTGTTCACCTGTATTCAATATGTTTTCCATAAATAAAAATGGCAGCACGTGTTTATACGCCAAGCGCGGTGAAGGTCATAGTTTACCTTCACTTTTGTAACCGGATTCGGCAAAGACAGCCGTTTACTGCGGAAACGATCGTCATCCACCTAATTAAATAATTTTAACTGTGATAGTCGTGTTTTAATGATTTAATATACATATTTCAATCTGTTGATATTTTCATATTTCGTAATAAATATCTTAAAACACTAGAGAACTAAAGTAACACTCTATTTTTCCCTAAGTCATGTTTTACTTTAGTTTTCTAGCGTATATGGGAATCAGGTTTAGTTTTATTCATTTGCAGTGCAACAGTGATTTTAAGGCGAGTTATACCTGAAAAGTGAATTTTCTTATTTTCTTAACCAATTTCTCTGAAAATTGCACCCAATATTAACAGCTATAAAAGAAAACTTTTCGAACAGTTTCAACCTTTATAACTTAATAGATTTTTTTAGTATATCTTTTTTACTTCTTTTTTAAGTGTCATATTTGAAAAGTTCCACGTGGTATATTTTTAAAACAAAACAAAAAAAAAACAAAACGTATTTTTTCCAAATAATCATTGAAACCATGCTTATAAATGTTACTGAACAATTATACTCTGTTTTCAATAGTTTTTGTTTAAACAAAACAAAAATTTACCTACTATTCATAAATTGTTTTGCTCATTTGATTATATTGAAAGCCTCCAAAAAACATCTAAGACAGCGGTTGCCAACCTTTCGGACTTCACGCACCATTAAATTGGAATAATTGATATTCAAACCATGACCACATTTCTTAAACTTAGTGCAATACAAAAGCAAAAATTGTCATTCAGAATATGAGAAATTCTTAGAATATTATTTTTGTTTTATTATTAATAAAACATTAAAAATGCAAATAATGTCCAGATTTTTCTGCGGACCACCAAAATTTTCTCGCGGACCACCGGTTGGCGACCGCTGATCTAAAAAATCATTCCTCATTAAAACTGCAAGTAACTTTTATTCATTATTACTTAGTGAATACGTGCAAAAAAAATTTAAATTATCCGCTGAAAATTGCGTCGTAAGGAACGTTTTTGTGTAATACAAAATTTCTCAAAAAATTGGTTTTGAGAAAAACGAAACTAAACTTAATCATTTACACATCTAAATCTGTGACATGACTACACTCAAAGGCATTTTTCAATATGATGGCCTCATCACGTCGGAATCACAAAACCGTCCTCAGAAAGATGATTTACTTTATTTTTTAGCATGTAAATAAAAAAAAAAATTGACTTTTTTCCCCCTAAACTTACTACTTTTCTAGGTAAGGACTCGTCAAATTCTATTCTAAATATGCTGATAAGAACATCTTCCCAACCATCTGACTGCGTGCTCTGAAAATGTTACTGTTCTGGAGCACTTACATCTGCGCATAAGCTGATGTAGAAAGTTCACAAAAAGGGGGTTACAGAGCAACAACTTCATATGTGTGTACATAAAATTTCGTTGCACTGGGAATTACAAATTCCATCAACTCCCCCCCCCTCAGCTTACGCCAATGCATCTGTAAACAACTGTTTCCAAAAATGAAGTTGATAAAATGAAAAGTTAAGACCAGAATAACTGACGTCCACCTTGGAAACATTCTTAGTAGTGGTGTTGGTAGAAAGTTCATGACGGGGGAGGGTTATAGGCTTAATGGGAGGGGTTACAGAGCTATAACACATACAAAATTTCATTGCGATTGTGTGTACAAACCCCAAAACGCCCCTGGCTGCGCCTCTAACTCTTAGGGTTGCAATATTAAAAATAAGACCTGATATTGACAAGATTGTTAAAAATAAGCAGTGCTATAAATCTCACTAAAAGGTTTGATTTCGCTTTACATATTAACAACTAAACGAATTGTAAATGTTTTTTGCTTCCATACTTTTTTATATTATAATACATATATCTGGTCCCAAAGGCGGATCCAGAAAATATTTTTGGGTGGGCACACAAAACTAATATAGACCTAAGGAAAAATATCAATAAAGGCTGATTCAGTGAGGTGGAGGACGCCTCTCGAGCCGCTTTTGTTCAGTCCTAATATTGCTGATACAGTAGTGCGGCCCGCGGGCCTGCAAGAATAAGCAAAATTGACCCTTGGGGCTGAAAAAGTTTGAAGACCTCTGATGTATAGCATACTGTCCTTTCGTGGGTAAGACGAATTACTGTTAATACGAACAGATTTTCTGTTCCTGCTGGTGTTCATCTTAACGAGGTTAAAACACAATTTAAAATTTAAAGGCAGCACATTTGAAAAAACGTATTTATAAGGAAAGTACGCACTTCTCGTTAATAAGCACAGTTGAGCTTTGTTTGAAGCTGAAGGGACCATAAACTTAGTTCAAATTATCCGAAATTTCGAATTAGAGAGGTTTTATATAATTAATTTTAGATTCATTGTACCAAAACAGAAAAATTCAAATTATCCAAATTACGCTATATTTAATTTTAAGCATAAAATGAAGGGTTAAAGCAAAGTCTTTCTACCTATGCATACTTCCGTTCCATATTTCATTTTTAATTTAAAAATTTGTATGCTTATGTAAGATTATTTGACGTAGCCTTTCGCAGATAAGATTTACAGATAAAGACAACATTATAAACGTAAGTAAGGTACTTGCGCTTATAACGTTGTCTCTATTTATAAATATGCGTGCTTATTACATTATCGTAGTTCAAAAACTTCATTCTGTATCCAAAAGTTCAATAAGAGGATTATTTTAATTGCAATGCAGACACAATATTTTATAATCCATTGCTTAACATTGAAATTGAC
>QLNU02015360.1:103145055-103162760 GCA_006491805.2 Dysdera silvatica
TGTCAGTTTTGTAATGAAATCCAACTCATTTTCATTCAAATATTATTCTGGTATACCTGTATCACCACAGTTATCACGGATTTGTCAATCACACGTCGAAATTCTGTATCTTAAGAGTGGTGTATCTCCTTCATCCCCCTTCATTCGACACGATTCCTTCCATTTCCAAGTTTTGAGCAGAGCCTCCTTCAATTAAGCAAGGACAACTATTTTTCGCATGTTTCACACACACGCAATTTTATACACTCAACTCCTAAATTTTCCTTCTTAATTAACCTTCAAGACCAAATATATCTAAGTCAGTGTTTTTCGAAGTGTGGTCCGCGGCGGCTTGTCAAGTGGTCCGCAGGACTATTATCAAATTTCAGGGAAAAAAATAAACTGGAAATTGCCGGCATAGCTAGAATTTAGGTTCGTGCGAGATTTAAGGAATTTCTCATAAATATTACTTGTTATAAACGTTACTTTACGGCGTTTCGTGAAAGATTTGAATCCTCTAAATACACCCTTGCTGTCTACATTGCTTATTATTATTTAATTAAATTAATGACGTCACTTTAGTTGAAATTTGACAAAATAAGATCGTAACTTATACTCTCTTTATCAAATAGTGTTACTCTAAAAATTATTTTGTTTCAGGTGGGTTTGGCCACCAACCCATATTTTAAAAATATTATTATCGGAGGTTTTAGAGTTTATGACAAAGCTGGTGCTTTTTTAAAGTTATAAAAATTAAAAATGATTAAAATTTACCACAAAAGGGGATTAAAATTGACTACAAATTACACTATTTCGAGGAATGAATAAATCTCTCCTACCGGAGCTCCTATATACGTATATAAGCCTGCCAATAAATCACATAAATCGAAGGTTACTTTGGTTATGTCTTTCCTTGGGAGAGGCGGAGGGGAGGGGGAGAGATCCGTATGGCAGTGGCTAAATGGGGTTTAATATTGTTAACCATAATTGGCAACATTAACTTCAGGCAATATATTTTTTAATGGGGGGAGTCCACTCCCCCCATGAAAAAATATATCCGCGATAAATAAAGGAATGCTTAAAGTGGTCCGTGAGTGACCAAAGTTTGAGAAACACTGTTCCAAGTAAATGGAAATAAAGCGGGGTTGCTACTCATTTTTTTTTCTTTTTTATTTAAAAGCTTTTTTTTCATTGTATCCACCGAACTCTTCATAAACTTGCACATACAAATCTGCATAGTGACATCCTCTGTATTTGAAATGCTTTTGTACAATTTGAGTTTGGAAATAAAATTATTGATTGATTGAAAATAGCCTTCGTGCATAAGTATTAATAGGAAAATATGTTAATTGCGTCAATAGGTCATTGCGTGGAGTCAACCGTAATTAAATTGGAATATACGAATAAATCAAAATTAGACGTTTTAAATTAATGGGTTTTTTTTTTGTTTAAGGGGTTAAGGAAAAGCAAAGGTCAAGCTGCGCCAAGACCCACAAATTTCCGAGAAAAAAGGTCTAGGGAACCAACCTCCGGACTACAGTTAGCAGTTAATTAGTATATTTTTTGTCACTGTTGAGAGTCGAACTTATGTTTACGGCATGCTAAGCGAACGCATTACCACTGTACTCTACCGCAAGACATGAAATTAATTTTATTTTACTGTATATTTAAGAGAGTCTTAAAGTATCCATGTAGTAATTAGTTTGTACTGACCATTATGAAGAAACCACCTTTGAAACTATAATCAAGTTTTTGCTGTTTTAAACATTTTCTATTAATATTCTTTCTTATATTCATTGACAAATATACATACGCCTGATAAAATTTTATTTGGTAAATTAATATATGCAAAAAAATAATGCAGAATATGAAAATTGGATATAACTAAACCTACAAACGTTAGTATTAAGAGTATATTATTATTCTGAATTTGCGCAGTCTGATATCAGCACTGATATTCTTTAATATCAGGGCCCCTTTTAAGGGCTTAAGATATAAAAGATATTTTCTTAGGATGTGGGCAGTTCCAAGCAAAGTGGCCTTTTGGAGTTGGTGCACTACGATTTTGTCAATTCCTGTTGTATTAAGGTAATTTTCGAGATCTGATGAGACTGCTCCCAATGTTGCTATTACTATTGGGAAGACAACTGCTTTTTCCATAACCTTTCGTCTTTGATTTGTAGATCTTTGTATTTGGAGATTTTGTAAAATTCTTTCTCATGAGTTATTGAATCATCACGAACAGCCACATTTACTATTCAAACTTGCTTTTTTCCCCACAATTGTTAAATCAGGTGTATTATGTGTAAGGTGTTTATCAGTTTGGATACAGAAATCCCACAGGATCTTGGCATAGTCATTTTTAGTAAACTTTTCAACTTTGTGGTTCCACCAATTTTTGTTAACTGTAATATTATATTTTTTGGCATAGGTGCCAGTGAATCATTGAAGCTATTTTATTATACCTTTCCAAATAGTCTGTATGTGCGATTTTTTAGCATCCACAGATCAAGTGGTCTACTGTTTCGTCTGCTTCTTTACAAAGACGGCATTTACTATCATGAGATGATTTTTCGATTTTTGTTTTAAATATGTTCGTCCTTATTGCCTGTTCTTGTGCAGCCACTAACAAAACTTCAATTTCTTTCTTCAGTGTACCCTTTCGAAGCCACTGCCAAGTTTTCTCCACATTGACTTTTCCCATGATGGTCCTAAAATGTTTACAGTAGATGGCTTTATTGTGCCATTGCTGCTTTCGTCTCAAGAAAGCACCTTTTTTTAAATTCTTCCTTAGATGCCTTGAATTTCAATATTTTTGCTTTAGATACTTTTATCAACATTCTTTCAGAACTTTGGTTGATATTTTCAGCCAGTCCTCTTTTTTTTCTGCCTGCTTGACTTGTATCGGACCTCAGCCACCGATATTTCTTGGTAGGTAAAGCTGTCCATACCACTGCGAGGGTGCAAGGCTTGATTTATTGTCATAAGTTTACGAGTTTTTCGGTTAAAAGTATCCAGTTCTGATTATGTACAGATAATAATTCCTGCGGTGTATCTGATAACAGGAGTTGCCCATGTACTAATGGATTTGACGATATTACCACCATTAAGCTTTGATTTCAAAATTTGCCTGATACGTTTTGGATCTTCGGACCTTGTTTTCTCTTTCATCTGTAAATTCAAAATACTGTCTACTTCAAGTACCCCATAGTATTTGTACCTTTCATCATTTGCGAATCCCTTTTATCAAGTTTTTGTTTTCAAGTATGGTTTCCTCTGATTGTGCAATTTTTCCTTTTTTAAGTGGGAAAGTGTTTTTTTAAGTGTTTTTTTTAAAAGGTGGAACACTTTTCCAGCCCACTATTCATCCTGGTATCATTGCTGAAAATTATGACGGTATTAATGATACAGTCCAATTCCGTTTGTGATTTTCCAAGAAGTTTTAGGTCATCCATACATATGAGGTGGGAAATTTTTCTTTGATTCCTTTAGACTATGTATTCCAGTGAGGTTTAGTTTAGAACGGCTTTTACTGGAATTAATGCTATGGGGAAACAGCAGTGGTGACAGAGAGTGGCCTTGAAAAATTCCTCTTCTGATTTCTCACAGGTCTTGTCCGCTTACCATTAATAGTGTTTTCCACAACTCCATTGTGGTTTACAAAAACATTTCTGATGTTTTTGCTGATACGAAGAATTTCGAGACATTTTTGAATTCAACTATGTAAGAACGTGTCAAAAACTTTTTGATAGTCGATCCAAGCCATGGCTAGATTCTTTTAATTATTATTATTACCATACTGTCATGTGTAGTTAGGGAAAAGGAATCAAACACTGAAACTTTACTGTCTTCTTAATAATATTATAATACCTTAACCGTGGCAATAAATTTATACACACCCTATGAGTGGTTATTATAAATGGCAAAAACTCAGACTCTTTTGCGTTTCTAAAGAAAATTATTTAATAAACAAAGCATACTATATTTAAACTGCGGTTTATAAAAAAAAATCGATGTAAATAATAGGAATCTCCATACACACTTAATAAAATCATTCCTCCACTCGAAATTCGGAAGTAATAAATTTACGCACGTCCAGCTCTCGCCTACAATCACCACTTCATTAGTCCTCTTTTGCAGCATACACGTCGGCAACTCGCTTAGGAATCCATTGAACGTAGGCACGCCAAAGATCGTATTAAATGTTGGCCCACACTTCTTGAAGAAACATCTTTAACTGATCTTTCTCTCTAGGCTTGCGTTTTCGCACCTTTTTCTTGGAGGAACACCATATGTTCGAGACTGAGTTGAGACCTTACGAACTCGGTATCCAGTTCAGGACTTAGACTCGAATTGACAAAGATAACCAGTGATGGAACGTATAGAATGCGGCTGGACGAGATTTTATTACATGATTATATCTCCCTGTGGACCAAGTCTGACCACGTAAAGTAGGAAATGCTGGTGCCAAATTCCCTGACAGCGTTATACACTGACAGTCACATTACACTGAACAATATTAGCAATATCAGAATATCTAAAACACCCACACGCTATCACAGTGCCTGAGAACTTAAGTGCTTGCTTTGTACATATTTAGGTGAGTCCTTTATGCTGTCGCCGGATAACTCTCCGTCCGATAATTCCGTATAGGGTTGGAAAAGCCATTTCGTTTGATAAGTACCTTCCGTTATTGAGACTCAATCTAGGATAGATGATTTCTGGCCCACGTAATCTGCTTCTATCATTAAACTGACGTCAAAATGGGCTTTCGCTTTCATTCGTATGACCGTATTTCATATTATATACCCTACTGCTAAAAGTTTGTAGAGATACAAATTCCATGAATACCCTCCATACATTCTACGAATGTAACAGGTCGGTATTTTATGAATAGTGACGCAAAATTCAGTCTTCTCTGGCAGCCTTCAGTTGTTGCATCTAAGGGCAATAAATTTGGTTTCCTCATAATGTCTGAGGTATGTTCTGACAATGAACTCATTCAAATGTAATTCGCGAGCAATCTGCCGCATCAGGTCGTTCCTGGATCATTGACCGCTCAGAGCCAAAGCACAATATATATCAGCCCTTATTAATTTAATATTATTTAATGAACAGTTTTTGGTATGCAGTGCTGCGTTTGGATGCTGGCATCCTTTGGGAGCCTCAGTGGTTATGCTCACTGCCTTGGAGCACGCCGAGTTTGGTTGGGTTCGCCTTTCAAGTAAGCTGGGTTTGATATAAATGTATCGAGGATTGCATCATTCACCTAACATGGTAACCCTACGTCGGACGGCTGACAAATATCAGGCTTTATCTGACGGTCTGTCAGGCACGGAAATAGTTTGATAAGCATAAAATAGTGAGCATTAGGAAAGAAATAATAATTCCTCTTTAAAACTCGTTCTTCCGCCATAAAACTTGTGCGCAATGAACATCTTGCGTACACATTCACAGACATAAAACTCTAAAAACCACAGATTGTTATACATTACATTTTTGCCCAATATTTCATTTTATATTTTTGAAACGCTTCCTGTAATTAAAAAAGTCACTTCCAAGAATTGTCATGATTTTACTAATTCAGTTAGGTGTCATGGCAAATACCAAAATTTAATCTTACACATCATAAATGTGTTTTTTCTACGCATTTTAGTTCAAACTAAAACCTTTTGGTTAATTTATAAAAGGTGGAACAAGAAAATTATACACAGGCTCGACTCTAACTAGCGACTCTATTCGGATATTTAGTTGAATTCTTAAGTGCAGCCAGGATCATTCTGCGCCAAACAATTTGAAGTTGTACGTACGACTTCTATTCGAATGGTGATTGCAAAGCCCAATATGCACTCGGTAAAATATATATGGGGGGATTGTTTTTTGGTATTCTGTATTTTTTTAATATCACTTATTTCTTAAAGGTTTTGCTATTTAAGTTGTTATTACTTGAAGATTCTTTATATTTCTGTGTTGTCAGTAAAAAAGTCTCTTCTTGTTGCAGCATTCCATTCAACAAACTGTGTACACAAGTTGAGGTGTGTTACGTAATTGTAAAATATTCAGCAAACATTAATCCAAGAAACATCATAATTTATTCCACCAGTGTGTGTAGGGCTTAAGATCGCTAGGTATTCTTCCCTTAAGAGTTTATTCGCTTTATTTAGAAAATTTACCTTAATTTTAGACATGTAAGGGCACTCCAGATAAAGAAAAGTTAATGTCCCTCCAAATACCAAAAACATCTGAATTACGCAAAGGTGGCTAAAGAAAGAGACAATTAGCACCTGTTATTAGACTTCAGAAGCTATAAAATTTCACCTGGAGACGATACAACCGATATGTATGTGACGTTGTGAATATGCAATATCTAAATAAAATAATGTGTTATGTCGCATTTAATGTTAACCTTTATCTGTAAATTTTGACTTTCCAAAAAGCTTTCCAATTGAGGCTATGTGTGCAAACCACTTATATGGTAATTTTGTTCTCCCAGAGAAGGGCACTAATATCTGAGTTTGTAATATTGGGTCACAAAGAGCTCTAGATTCACCCACAGAACGTTTGAAAATTCTAATGTATGAATCTAATGTAAAAAATATATATGATATTTGAAAAATCTAACCTCATTAGTACATGTTTTGAAGAAGTACATGTTATGAAGACTACTCTAACTCGTAAGGAAGTTGTAACTGTAACGAATAACAAACCAAAACGATGCATTAAGGCATTTGGGTTACACATACAGGTTCAACTGTAATTCACAGAACTCGACAAATCCGATCGCCATTGGCGACGAATTTTTGCAGCTGGCGAGTAGTAAATCTTTTTCAAAAGATTCCTGTGTTTTCTTTTTTAGACTGGCGAGTACCGTCCTTGTTTGGCGAGTACATTTCGGCGCCAAACCATGGTAGTGCATATACTTATGTGTTTCCGGATAATGGTTTTAGAAAGAAATGGGTCTCACTTACCCCCATCCGTGTCGAACAAGTAGTATATAGTCTTCCAATTGTAGTACTTGATGACATCTAAGATCGCATGAAGGTATCGAGGTCTGAGGCTAAGACCATACAGGGCAGGTCGTTCTGCACTCAATTCAGGAAATGCAGGACTTATAAACGGCACTTGAAAGGTGTTGGAGTACGAAGCTAAGGTATCGTATGAAGCTTCTCCAGTAGGAGACACTAGTGTGAATATTCCACGATGCATTTGCAGGCACACTGTCAAAGAAACAAAAGCTAATGTCAATATTTGACGAAATGCTAATTAGAAAGATTTTCGCGTTTTCGAAGATGGTTAGCACATTTAAAACACTTGTATCTGTATAATGAAAGAAAGGCATTAACACATCCGATTACCTTTTTTCAGTCACATCAATTCTATAGCTAAGTTTAGAATAAAAAATATGAATATATTTAAAAATAAGTTTAAAGAAAATAAGTGTACAAATGTATTAAAATAGTATGATTTAAAAAAAATGTATATTGTTTGTAACGACCGAATTTATGCAGTCAGATTGTGGTCATTATAAACGATTTCCACTTTATATATAACTAAAGTTGTTTTAAACTACAAACATCATTAAGTAATATAAGTAAAGATATTTAGGCTCTTATTTTTTTTTTCATTTTTGGCAGGCATCATACAATACAGTAAAAGAACAGATTACAACAAGTTACAATATACATGGTCTAATCCACATTTTTGAACATATAAAATACATAAATACCCATGAAATTTAGGAATCCAAAAAAAAAAAATCTGCAGTATAAAAATAGTTAAGTGCAATTACTTATTGACGTCCTGCCAGGGCAGCGAAGGGAAAAGATTATTATGTCTGACAAAGCCCCCGCTGCCCCGAAAGTGCCAATCCAAGGGCCGCCTTGCAGCAAATATAGCAACGTAAACAATATAAGCCATAATTGTATTTATATTACATGTCAGTTACGAAATCATGAAGTAGTGATTTAAAAAGTGCTGTTGTATTAGCAGTTTGTATTTCCTCTGGTAATATATTCCAGATTCTTGGCGCAAGGGCACCAATATGAAACATACCTAAATTTATTCTCGCATTAACTTGGCTTTAGTCAATCACGGGTTCGTGTTCCGTGCACATGCGCGGAATGATCGAAAGGAGGAATAACTATCATGACATCTCTGTGGAGGAGAGAATACACAAGAGTTGCAATCCTAGAACTAAGTAGCTTGTCAATTTCCAACAATCTAAATTGCCGGGAAATATTTGCCAGTGAGCTAGAACTGGAATATTAGATCATTCGAAGTCGATTTTGAAGAATTTTCGATCTGTTTAAGTTCGATCTCGCCGCAGTGTCCCAGATAAGGAAATAATGATTGATATTAGAAAGGAAATAATGATTGATATTAGAAAGGAAATAATGATTGATATTAGAAAGGAAATAATGATTGATATTAGAAAGGAAATAATGGTTGATATTAGAAAGGAAATAATGGTTGATATTAGAAAGGAAATAATGATTGATATTAGAAAGGAAATAATGATTGATATTAGAAAGGAAATAATGATTGATATTAGAAAGGAAATAATGATTGATATTAGAAAGGAAATAATGATTGATATTAGAAAGGAAAAATGAATAGTATAGATTAATAAGAATGTTAGTCGGTACCAGTTTATGTATAATTCGTATAACACCCAAATTTCGACTAACTTTAGATGAGATAGCCTGAACCAATGATTTCTACTTTAAATTAGATTGAATAATTATACCTAAAAGTTTAGTTTCTAATGAAAATGAAACATTTTGATTACAAAGAATAATAATAGAATATAAATTAATAGTAATGTTACGTCTTAAACTTATACCCAATTTACTAAATAATATTCACTCCTGATGAAGGACTGCTGCTGATGCGTCCGAAAGCTTGAGTGATCTTTTTCATTGCTATTTTACCAGTGTTTAACCTTTTGTATGTAAATTTCCTCCCTGGTACTTTGCATTTCATTTGAATAATGTTCAAACTAAAAACTCTTCATTTAGTTTAAACTATTTTAACCAGTAGCTCCCTGGACTTTAAAAATAAAATTTATATGATACTAATTACTAATAAATATGACATCCCCGTTTTTTCAAAAACAAGCAGACTTTTTTAGTATAAGAGAAAAAGAGATGCCGTCACCATCTTGTGTTCGAACCAGGAGCCCGGAGTGTCTTGACCGCTAGACGAACGAGGACATGAAACAACGCTCTCTTTCTCCATATATAAGGATGTAAGATATTATTACCCTTCTCAGAGCTAACACAATTGCCAAATAATGGTCAACACACAAAGCCACCGGGGCGAGATTTTTGTGAGTTTTTCATGAGGGATTTTTTTATTACTAATAAATTTGACACCCACGTTTTTAAAGTTAATACTAAAGGGTTTTTATGTATAGGAGGAAAGGAGACGCCGTCCCCATCCTGGATGATGAAACTGAAAGCCTCACAAAATCTCGCCCCGGAGGCTGTGTGTTGACCGATGTTAACAATTAACTAAGGCTGATAATATTATCTTACATATGTTAATAAATTTGTTTATATATTATCTGTTATATAATAACTGTCAATTAACTAGGTAAAAAATATATATAATATTCGACAACACATACCGAAAACCTCTACTTCGAAGTTGCTTTCTATACTGTGTTTGCTAGCTCTTTTTTTTTTTTTTTTTTTTTTGAAAAACTGTTGCCCCAAAAATATCATAATTTATACCGTTCCGAATAATCTCCCACTGACAACGAAAGTGGTAGACTATGTTTAGGCAATTAGATTTTTTCCCAAGTGCATCAAAAATTTACATTAGACGGAAATGGGAATGTACTATTCAAGTGCGTCTACGCTTTGCTCCTAAAGGGATTCCTTAGCTAATTATGAGTTGTGCATTTTGCGTGCCTTGTGAAACAATAATAGCTACAAATCTCTCGTCTCCCTTTCAAATTAACTCGTTTATTTTCTCTTAATAAGAGCTTAATTTCTAAATTACACTCTAATTTAACAAGATTTGTTCTTACCTGTATTCGGAAATACATAATGTACACTTCATGGGTATAGAATAATATATAGAAACTTTACCTTTCCATCTTATTTCGCTTCTCTCTCTCTGTTCTATATTCAACCATTACCAAAGAAACATCATTTCCACATGCAATGACTCCAAAAATTGAGAATACCCTATTTTTTTATAGAAATGCAGTATTCAAAAAAAATTAATTCTAACGAAGTGAAATATTTTTTTTTATTTTGTAGAACTAATAGGTAATTCAATTTGTAACATTAAAGTATATGAAAAGTTGAAAATAACTGGAAAATTGAAATGTGTAACACAATTTAAACAATTGCAGGTTATTGCTTCAAACAATTAAGATTACTGGAATACTTCCCATCATTTCTAACCTAAAAATGAAATGTTAATGTTTTGTTGCATGACCTTTGGACCTTATTATTTTTTCTAAGCTTCATAGCACCGTCGCTGCCAAGTCGCTTCGGGTTTTCACCTTGCTGGAACACGAATATACCATGCAAGCCCAACTTTATAACACTTTCTTTTGGGTATTTCTGATTATATCTAAATAAATTTCGGGATTTATGATGCTATCGGCAAAGACAAGCTTTCTGACTCCGATTGCTGCAGTACATCCCTACATCATCACTGATCTATTTCCATATTGGAGATAATTGTATTGAATCAAAAGCAGTGTTCGGTTTCCTCCAAACAATGCGACGACTATCACGATCAAAAATATTAAATTTCCTGTCATCGCTAAAAATTCCTGCATTTCAAGAGTTTTGGGTCTCCAATAAATGAGTTTCAGCAAACTCTAAACGCTTTCATTTATTCCTCAAGCCGATGAAGGGTTTCTTTCTAGCTACTCTACTCTTGTAGACAACTTTCCAGGTGACACTGCATATAGTTTGTGCACAGATACGTCTACTTATGGTTACACATGTTTCTGCAGCAAACTTAATTGCATTTACTTTTAGATCGAGCGATTTTTTTAATTATTTTCCGATTTGCAAATACATTTAAAAAAATTTCCTTCCTCTCCCACTTTTATTTTCAATCAGTCTTTACTTTCTGTTACTTTCCAATTATTTTCTAAACACAGGAATGATGGGGGAAAGTTTACCTTTATTTAGTAATCTTAAAACTAACTATATGTTAATTCTTGTTCATTTTTCAGAACTCATAATAAATTCTCTAATTTCAGTTTTATGTATAACAAGATCAATATTTTTAAAGGTATGGTAGTCTTTCTCAAAAGCTGATAAGAGTTTAAATTATATGACTTCTGTTTAAAAAAGTGTGGTAGAAAAAAAATATTTTTTCAAAAGTTTATTCTCAATCTTTTACATCAAACTTGACCTAATTTTATTAAACTCTAGCAAAAATCAATTTTATATAAAGTTTTTATTTGTATATATCGATAAGCAAATATCTGGACTTTTATGCCTAAACATCAAAATTTGAACAGTTTATATATGTTACTTCAAACTTACCAAATTAAATACGAAATTTTGCACAAAAATAAGTGTATTCTTATTTTTTAGAGTCACTGTACACCGAAGAACGTTTGAAGGTAATGACAATAATCCTTGCAGAAACGACCAAAAATAATCGACTCTTCTTGCCCACATTGAAAAGCACTGCCTTTCATTTTACTTATGATGGCATTAAAGTAACTAGACTTTATATTAGTTAACGATATGTAATTTGTAGTTTCAATTAAAAGAATGGGACTAATTTTCTTAAACTGCAAATTCTCATAAAACACGAGAAGAATTAAAATATTGGGATTATTTTAAATGAATCCTGAGGGACTATCCACATAACCAATTTGCTCTATTAGACGTAGAAATAACGTCGAAACAGCTCCATGACATCTTCGACGTCTATTAGAAGGCCATGAGATCAGAAAATCACATGTCTAATAGACATATTAATTTCTACGTCTATAAGACATCCGAAAGAGAGTATAGATATCTATAAGACATTTATAATGATACGTCTAATGGAGGTGCTTTTTTTTACGTCTATTAGAGGTCATTCATCGACGTCTTATGAATGTTAGGAATAGTACATCTTTTGTCCATCCAATAGAGCTCCTGAGAAGCGCCACCTGTCGGTCAAACGTGTTTAAAACGCTCTTCAACAACACAATTTGCAATCTCTCCCCCCACTTTGGCTCACGTTGTATGCAATCATTGGTATTCTTCATATTTCGATCATTCACCTTTAAGGCAAGTAACTTTATTAAACATTAAGTTTTCTTTTTATGCATGATGATGAGTGGTATTTAGTATGCACTTGTACCACGATGGTTCGTATGTATTTTGACTGAAACAAAATTTGACAGAATATATCATATTAGGCCAATTTACGCACGTGGCGAATTTCATGCAATACATTGTGGATATGAAGTGGATAAGTATTTATATTTTTTCCAAGTTGCCGATATATTCGTTAGTTTCTTTACTAAAAAAACAGAGTAGACTGTAATGATTTATTTTCTTACTTAGTTGTAGTCAAAATATATGTCATTCCATGCCAAATTCAGAAAAAAGCAAACTATCACCATTTCGTGAAACATGTACTCCGATTTTGTGAAACTCGATGAAAAGCTTTCTTTCGTTGCCCTTGAATCTGAAATTTTGATCTCCAAATATTTTAAAAATGGTGGCAAATCAGAGTTTTGTGAAATATTGCACTGAACAAAATGTGCAAATTAGCAGAACGACTTTTGGTGAAACCTCCATATATATATAATTATATCAGAATGGATCATGGTCCCATATATAAAAAGCCGAAACGATCTTTTCTTTTATTTATTAAACACATTTCCGAACTAATGCTCTCTTTCAAAAAGAAAAATCACTACAAATATATACAGGGAGATCCAAAAGGAACTGTTGAAAGCGACTACATTGTCGGTGCGACATCGGAATGGTACCTTAACCATCCTTCCTTTGGAGTCGTCTGGGTCTTGCGTCGCATTTTTCTTATTACAATACGGGAGGAAAATTATCGATTAGAATTTTTTTTTGTATAATGAGTGTTCCTTTCAGGACTTTTCGCCCCGTGGTAGGGGGCAATGGAACCTAGGGGGCGCGTTTTGCATTTACCATACATAATTTTAGAAAAACATTTTGCTGAGAAACATAAAATGTTTTCGTGGGTTCGCCCACCACCCTCCCACCCGGGATATGCCTGAAAAGGGATTTAAATGATCATATGTGGGGATTCACCAAAAAATTTTAGTATTTTTTAGCTTTTTAACTGACATCATTAGAAATGGCAGAAAATTTGACATAAATTGATTAAACAAAATGCATGGAGAAATGCGATTTAAATTATTACATATATTAGATTTATGGTGCAACAAAATTTACTTGTATAAATTTGAATTATGAAAGTTTAAGTAGTTTAAAATCTTGATGTTTTGCTATTTCAAGTATAACTAAAATATGGGGAAAAATATTACAAATTTAAATATCCATTGTTATTTAAATTTTTATGGTTGAGTTTTTGAATGATTATTATACGACCATGACGTTTTGAAAAAAGCATGGGTGAAATATATTCCTCGTTCTCATAATTCCGCAGGGCCGACCTAGGCCTGTGGCTAAATGTTAGGGTGAAAATTGAAAATTCTCTTTTTAAAATAACTAATTAAATCTAAACACCCAGGAGCAGATAAATAGATAATTAAATAAAAAACACATACACTCTCTCTCTCTCTCTCTCTCTCACTATATATAAATATATGCTTAGATGTTGTTAAGTGTTTTTGTTTTTTCGATATTCTGCCGCCTGTTATTTAATTTTTTCAGATGGAGTTGTACCTCCAATTATTTGTACACTGCGTCTACAACACTATGCCAGATTAATTAACGTTCAAGAGGAGACACCTCCATTCAAGAGGCGGCACCTTCGTCCAAAGAAACCTTCATCATGGGCATAATAGGAAGTAAACAAGTTTCCTGTGCAAGGCATGCTTCCAAACAAAATCAAATTCTTTGTAACTTCTTTTCAAGAACTTTAAATTTAGTTGTTTTTTATGTGACAAACGAAAAGACTTGTTAAAAATGCCTGTTGAATTAACAAAGGTGTAAAATTTAAATTAATTTGATTTTTACTAGTAAAAAACACTCTTAAAAAAATTCTGAATATAAATAAGGCACTTATAATTAAATTCCTTTTCTTTTTAAAAGTAGGACCCCTTAACATACAAATCCACCTTTTTGTTTTTTTCCTACCTATCATATTTAATTTTTTAAACCCATTTTTAACTTGCAAACAAAATAATTTTGGCCAATCAGTGTACCTAAAAACTGCTATTTCGCTCCCTACAATATGGCTAATATCCATCAGCAACCGAAACCTATAAAAACTTAAGTTCAGACGAAATCCCTGGTCGAGGGGAAGTAAATGAGTCATCACAGCAATAAATAGCCAACTCGTTGCACGTGCATAAATAGGTCACGCATGGGGGCTGTGCGTCCAGTTCCAGACCACCACAATTGGCCAACAATTGCAATTTAGGCAGGCGAAATTGCCGTCTAATACGTTAACAAAAGCCAAATGAAAAAGTTGGCAATATATTGGCGAGAATAAGGATTTTAGCAGTCCTTACACAAAAAAAAAAAAAAAAAGTCTTCAAGATGGTGTTACTTTAAAAACGCTTACAAGTCTCGGTCAGCCAGAGAGAGAGAGAAATTTTGAAACACGAAGATGTAATTCAGACCAGGGGACCCCAACCTACTCCAAACATGGGCCATTAAGGGTGTAACATGTAAGTTAAAGTTATCTTTCTTTCTCTTCTATTAATCGATAATTATAAGTGCCTCCTCCTTCATTAAACTTATAATAAAATGTGCAAATTTTTCCTGGTGGTTTATATACCCCAGCACAATTCTCATAAAAAAAATGAGTAACTAAAAGATAAGTGAAAAATTGATAGTATGTAGAATGGTTAATAGCTCCAAATGCTTATATAAATGGCACTGTTATATTCTAAAGGAATTGGAAAATATATTATCGTGTTTATAATATAAAATAAAAGGCAGTAATTATTGAATAATTGTTTCATGTCTGTTTTAAAGAACCTGTTTTTTTATTTTGTTTATGTTTAACACACAACGCGTTTAGAAAAATAACCCTAGTTATTTACTTAATTTTTACGGTCTTGCATTTGAAATTTTAGGTAAAAGTCAACCAATGTTTACTAACCACTATCAACGGCCAATTTACAAATTTATTCTGGATAAACAAATTTAATATTTAATGTTATGGAAATTGTGTTTTAATGTTCTCAAATAGTAAAAATTAAATCAATAAGTAAACTAACAATAAAATTTATAAAAAAACTAATTATAATTATACTTCATTTAATTTTCATTAACTATTCTAAATCATTTACATTTCAAATCATAAATCATAATTAATTTATAAATGATAAATTATACATACAAATAAATAAATATATATCAAACACTTTCAAAAAATCCCCATAACAACTGGTGCCGTGACCAGGATTCGAACCTGGGTTATTGCGGTCACAACGCAATGTACTAACCACTATACGATCACGGCCAATTTACAAATTTATTCTGGATAAACGAATTTAATAATAAACGTTATGGAAATGGGGTTGTAATGTTCTCAAATAGTAAATACTAAATCAACAAGAAAACTAACAATAAAATTTATAAGAAACTAATTATAATTATACTGGAAATTTAATTTTCATTAACCTATTCTAAATCATTTGAAATTTCAAATCATAAATCATAATTAATTTATAAATGATAAATTATATATACAAATAAATAAATATATATCAAACGCTTTCAAAAAATCCCCATAACATAAGCATCGTACTCATAACTGAAACATTGTGATAGTGTGAGGTCCATGTAATTATTTTATCTGGCATTTTATTGCAGGCATGTTTTTGTGGTTTTCCTATCGCACAATTCCTTCCCATAGGAGTCCTTCATGAAGGCATTTATCTTCCCCATTTGGTTAATAACAAAACTTACCTAGTTTGGTGCAGCATGATCCATAGCTGTCTTTGCGTCATAAAAAATCAGTTGACAAACAAAAATTCCACAGAATTAATCGTGTAGGCCTGTTTCGGATTTTTTTTTCCATATCTAGATGAGTGATTACCAATATGGGTGGTGCATAATTTGGGAAAGTTGTAATTTTTTAATTGCGGAAGGTGAAGGGTTCTTGATAGGAGTAAAAACTAATCGGCATTTGGGTTCATTAGTGACAGTGACATTTAGTGGTTTCATGTCACAGCATTTGAAGCATTTAGATTTAATTTTATTTAATATACAATAAATCATCAATTTTTTAAACTGTTTTATCCCCAGCTACAGACTATACTTATAAGGCTCATTTCATGAAAATAGTACATGAATCTGACCAAATTTTTCAATGTTTTTGGGGGCATCTGATATTGACAGTTCAAAAATTAGGAAAATTCTAGATTGTGGAAAAAAAATTGTGATTAACAGAAATTTTTAGGTCATTGAAAAGTAAAAAAGAAAGGATATTACCGAGGATTACGAAACAGGTCTGTACACACGTTAGTGCTGCTAAATCTTAGTTGGCTTTTTGCATGTAAGTGATGAAAAAAGTATGATACTAGACTCTAATCATATTTGAGTTTGAAAAACTTTATTGATTATTAAGTAAATAGCAAAGTATAAAAAAGTAGTGTTAATTCTTTGTTGGTGTGCTTTTGCTTTTCCTGGTATTATGATTTAATTTATCAATGATTAATGGCAGTGAAGACATTTATCTTTGATTTGTAAATTATCAAAATAGATAATGTTTTGTGTTTTTAAGCTTTCTGTTGCCTTAAATTCCATATATGTAGTGTCAAGTATGATACTGATTTCAAAATGTGCGTAATTTCAACATACACATACTTATTTTTATATATGTATGTACACACACAAATGTGTAACATTTACATAGAAAGTTATTCTTTTATTTATAGTATCCTCTAATTGCTCAAGTTGGGGGCCTAAATCTTGGAAATAGTCTCAGGAGGATAATGAGCAGATTAATGACTAATGAAGCTGCAATGGCATTTAGTTGGCTAGGAGCCAAAGACAAGCAACCTTTTGTTACTCTGAGGCTAAAGGAAATCATATTTGGTATGTTTTAATATTATGGATCCTTGTACATTCTATAATAGTATACATTTTTTAAAATTCTGTGGTAAAAGTAACTTACCAGATTCAACATAACGTATAGTTACTGTAGAGTTCATAATAATATGTGTTATGTTTCCCTTTTGATTAATTTCATCAAACGTGTGGTATGCTGGTAAAAGCAGTGTTTCAAAACTGGAGTGCTGGTGAAATCAACATAATTATCTCAAAAAGGGTGTGTGAAGTGGTAAACAACTGTTGTATACATATTTTATTATAATGCATCCATTATAGCTGAGTTCATTCCTGGATCAGAAAAGGGCATGGCATTTAGGATAAAAAGAACAGGGTACTTTTTTCATCTTTAGGACTCTTTAAATCTAAAATTTCTTTATGTACGTAAGTCAGTCTATTAGGCCATGAATATCATGAAAAGTCACATATTTTGCCAAATTTAGAAATTCGAGTAAAAAAATTTAATGTTTTCAAGTAATTTAGTGGACGTAAAAAATTTTTCAAGAAAATCCAATTTTAACA
>QLNU02015360.1:103162860-103229161 GCA_006491805.2 Dysdera silvatica
GTTTTCGTGGGTTCGCCCCCCCCCACCCGGGATATGCCTGAAAAGGAATTTAAATGATCATATGTGGGGATTCACCAAAAAATTTTAGTATTTTTTAGCTTTTTAACTGACATCATTAGAAATGGCAGAAAATTTGACATAAATTGATTAAACAAAATGCATGGAGAAATGCGATTTAAATTATTACATATATTAGATTTATGGTGCAACAAAATTTACTTGTATAAATTTGAATTATGAAAGTTTAAGTAGTTTAAAATCTTGCTGTTTTGCTATTTCAAGTATAACTAAAATATGGGGAAAAATATTACAAATTTAAATATCCATTGTTATTTAAATTTTTATGGTTGAGTTTTTGAATGATTATTATACGACCATGACGTTTTGAAAAAAGCATGGGTGAAATATATTCCTCGTTCTCATAATTCCGCAGGGCCGACCTAGGCCTGTGGCTAAGCATCGTGCTCATAACTGAAACATTGTGATAGTATGAGGTCCATGTAATTATTTTATCTAGCATTTTATTGCAGGCATGTTTTTGTGGTTTTCCTATCACACAATTCCTTCTCATAGGAGTCCTCCATGAAGGCGTTTATCTTCCCCATTTGGTTAATAACAAAACTTACCTAGTTTGGTGCAGCATGATCCATAGCAGTCTTTGCGTCATAAAAAATCAGTTGACAAACAAAAATTCCACAGAATTAATCGTGTAGGCCTGTTTCGGATTTTTTTTTCCATATCTAGATGAGTGATTACCAATATGGGTGGTGCATAATTTGGGAAAGTTGTAATTTTTCAATTGCGGAAGGTGAAGGGTTCTTGATAGGAGTAAAAACTAATCGGCATGTGGGTTCATTAGTGACAATGACATTTAGTGGTTTCATGTCACAGCAGTTGAAGCATTTAGATTTAATTTTATTTAATATACAATAAATCATCAATTTTTTAAACTGTTTTATCCCCAGCTGCAGACTATACTTATAAGGCTCATTTCATGAAAATAGTACATGAATCTGACCAAATTTTTCAACGTTTTTGGGGGCATCTGATATTGACAGTTCAAAAATTAGGAAAATTCTAGATTGTGGAAAAAAATTGTGATTAACAGAAATTTTTAGGTCATTGAAAAGTAAAAAAGAAAGGATATTACCGAGGATTACGAAACAGGTCTGTACACACGTTAGTGCTGCTAAATCTTAGTTGGGTTTTTTTGAATGTAAGTGATAAAAAGGTATGATACTAGACTCTAATCATATTTAGAGTTTGAAAAACTTTATTGATTATTAAGTAAATAGCAAAGTATAAAAAGTAGTGTTAATTCTTTGTTGGTGTGCTTTTGCTTTTCTTGGTATTATGATTTAATTTATCAATGATTAATGGCAGTGAAGACATTTATCTTTGATTTGTAAATTATCAAAATAGATAATGTTTTGTGTTTTTAAGCTTTCTGTTGCCTTAAATTCCATATATGTAGTGTCAAGTATGATACTGATTTCAAAATGTGCGTAATTTCAACATATACATACTTATTTTTATATATATATGTACACACACAAATGTGTAACATTTACATAGAAAGTTATTCTTTTATTTATAGTATCCTCTAATTGCTCAAGTTGGGGGCCTAAATCTTGGAAATAGTCTCAGGAGGATAATGAGCAGATTAATGACTAATGAAGCTGCAATGGCATTTAGCTGGCTAGGAGCCAAAGGCAAGCAACCTTTTGTTACTCTGAGGCTAAAGGAAATCATATTTGGTATGTTTTAATATTATGGATCTTTGTACATTCTATAATAGTACACACTTTTTAAAATTCTGTGGTAAAAATAACTTACCAGATTCAACATAACGTATAGTTACTGTAGAGTTCATAATAATGTGTGTTATGTTTCCCTTTTGATTAATTTCATCAAACGTGTGGTATGCTGGTAAAAGCAGTGTTTCAAAACTGGAGTGCTGGTGAAATCAACATAATTATCTCAAAAAGGGTGTGTGAAGTGGTAAACAACTGTTGTATACATATTTTATTATAATGCATCCATTATAGCTGAGTTCATTCCTGGATCAGAAAAGGGCATGGCATTTAGGATAAAAAGAACAGGGTACTTTTTTCATCTTTAGGACTCTTTAAATCTAAAATTTCTTTATGTACGTAAGTCAGTCTATTAGGCCATGAATATCATGAAAAGTCACATATTTTGCCAAATTTAGAAATTCGAGTAAAAAAATTTAATGTTTTCAAGTAATTTAGTGGACGTAAAAAATTTTTCAAGAAAATCCAATTTTAACAACCTGGTAGTACTATATGGTTTCGTTCAGATCAGGAAAAATGACCGTATATGGTCATTTTTCTGCTTTTAAGCAGGGTTCCCATGGTCCTTGATTAGTTTTTGATTTGCATTTTTATTTTCAAGGGCTCTGGAAAAGTACTTGATAAAGGCAGTCTTTGAAAAGTACTTAAATTTTAATTCCTAAAGGAAATGGTTGTTGTTTTGATTTTTAAAATTTTTTGTCATATGTGTGCATGCCAATTTTACAGTTTTCGTGCTCAATCTAGTGTTTTTTTACCCCCATTCACTCTAGATAAAACTTTTGAATCTGGCATTTTCTAGCTATTTTAATTGGAAGTACGACGAGTCTATCTTGCAATATTATATTTTAGACTTAAAATATGAAGTGTATTGTATAATTTTGACGCGAAAGCAGGATTTTGCTCCCTAGTCCAAACACTTACCAATCCAAAAGGGAGGTGAAGGGGGAGGAAGCGATGGGGTGATCCTCCTCTCCGTCTTATAGCTTGAAATTGTATATTACTATATATTCTCTATATATAAACTTTGTAATGTTGTTTATCGAAATTGCCCATCCCTCTTATGATTTGTGCTGGATCCGCCAGTAAATGTTATTTTGGAGAGTAAATATCATAAGCAGCAACCCTACCTTATTCATGGCAAGTAGATTTTCTTTTGGCGAGTGCATTTTGAATTGAAATTTCTGGCCTTCATCAAATATTTAGTTTTCAATATATTTAAAAAAAAATTAATACAGATGTATCCATAGAATATAAATAAAATTTGTAGTCGTGTGAGGGATCTGTGTAAGGATAAGACACGTAAAGAATATATATTTATATTCTCTTTATGACTGATGTTTAAATCTAGATGTATTTGAATTTATTTTTATGGCATACTGAAATTATATGGTGAAAATATCTTTTTGATGTGAAGATTTTTTTTTATCATGTGATACTAGGGTAGAAAACGAAGCTCTTGTTTAAACGTTGCAGGTGATATTCAAAAAACAGTTGCCCTTCAATTCATGTTAATGTACTTTAAATGCACAAATTTACAAAAATTCTCGAATTTTGATAATACCAGAGCAGTGGGTACTTTCCCATATTGTTTATTATCGTCACATGGTCAGAGAATAAATTAATTTGGGATAAAGGTTTCATGTATGTGTCAATTTAGAAATTTCTTTTCAAAAATCCATCGGTTACATTAATTATGTAGATAGAAGTGATGCCGTGAAAACTGTTAAGTCCTTGAAAAGTCCTTGAATTTGTTTTAGAACAAAGAGTGGAAACTCTAATAAGAGCATAAAAAAATCCTGATATGACATTATTATGCTGTATTTTAATACACATCCTGCAGGCAGTGATATCATTCACCAATATTTGTAGGCCATCTGCCAGAACGAAGTTAAAGGTTGAAAATAAAGTAAATTGTACTTCTCATATTAGGATTAATTACTCTGCATTAAAAATTGGTGTGAAACAGTATTCATTGGGCGTATACAAAAAAAAAACACCACTCGGGGATGAGACTTTTTCACATTTTATTTTTTGTGTCTTTTCTGCACACAGAAAATTTCCAAATTTACTGGAATTTCATGATATTTTTCCAAATTTAGTGGAATTTCATGACATTTTTCCAAATTTACTAGACTTTCAGGACATTTTTCCAACTTTATTGAAATTGCAGAAAATTATTTCGGTTTCCACTATTTTACAGTTTTCTCAATCTCATCCCTGACAACTACAAATGTAAAAAAAAAAAAAATCCATGCATGTATTAAAGAACTAATGACTGCATAGAGGATAATGCCCTTTATAAAATCCGGTTAAGCAAATATGAAAATTATTTTAGGTCAGATATATAAGCATCTGTACCTAACAAGGGTACCTTCCCAGGTATGTGCCATTTTCAACTAAAATTGTATTGGTAATGCAGCACCTGATAAATAATGTATATTTATAATATAAAAGTTAAGGGCCCAGTTCAAATAAAATGGCCCTCTAAAAATTTAGGGCAGAGAAGCTGGAAAGGAGGCTTGATATCATGAATATATGACTAAAATGTTTTTCTTTTTTTTTTCTTTGCAGGTGCTGTAAGAAGAAATAAATTGTATGAAAATATAAGTGATAGTGAGTTTTAACAGATCATTAAAGATTGGCCGAGACATGCAAAAGTCAGAAGTAAAAAATAATAAAACTTGTAATTTTATTGTAAAATAAAAAAAAGTGTACAATAAATTGTTTATCTTTATATGTGAAGATATTTTTTACAAATTTCTAATTTAAACTGCAGTACTTCACAACTAAAAAAATACACTTTTAAGGTTGAATTTGATTTCCCCCCCTCCTAGCTTTCTCGTGCCATAAGTCCATCAATTTTATATAGGCAACTACTAATTTATTCTCCAGATCGATTTTAGAGAATAAATGTATAACTGCTTATATATAGTGTGTATTAAAAGTTGGAAAACCCTTAAGTTTGAAATTACCCATAGGAATAACATGCAAGTGGTCATAATGAGGTGGGCACTATGTATGATATTTAACACTATTCCTTTTGCTGTAATTACATACAGCCGGGAAACACCAGCTTTCAAAAATATTTTATTTTAGCTATCATAATAATGCAGAAATATTAATAAAAGCAACCACATTTTATCTTTAATGCAAATTAAAAATAAGAACTTTGCGAAGTGAACTTAAACAAGTGGAAAGAATCATCTGCAAATAAGATTACGATATTGGTTTCATAAATTTAATTAAATGATACCGCTTATAACTAACGTTTGCAGAAAAGCTGATCAAACCAGTTTAAAGCTGAAATGGTGATTCTTTAATTGTAAGACAACATCACCGCTTACCGTTAAAATATTCAATGTCACACACCTGGATACATACCTAAGATATATATATATATGTATATATGTGTGGGTATATATTTGTTCATAAGATATTGTATTCCTGGATGTCTGCCAACATTTTTCTGATGTTCACGAAACTATGATACATTTATATACAGCACTTATTCTATTAATATATATCTCATGTGCGTAACAATGTATATGGTATGTGTCCAATTACTTTTATTAATAATTTTACACCTAAGAAAGTTTTGCAATAGGACATAAATTAAGTAACACACCATGAACATGTATATAGAGCGCCCTTGAAATCCGACGTCCGAAAACCGGAATGACCTAAAAACCGGACACTTTTGAGATCCTTTTTTTTTTTTTTTTTGACATCCCGGGTTTTTTACCGGAGAAAAACCGGTATTTTGTGTGGAAAAGAGTGGAGATGCGCCTCCCCGCTGTGGGAACAAGACCTGTTCAAGGTCGGTTCGGAATGACGTGACGTTACTTCTCGCCTATTGGTCAAAACGACCGCTGTCCGCATACGGGGCAGGGTCCTGAAGCCATTTATTTTTATTCTCTCTCTTAGGATTGCAGATATCGCACGTGTTACGAAGTTCTCTGAAGTTTTGCGCTTAGTTTTTAATTTGATTGCTTAAATCAAATCGGTCGGAAATCAGGAAGTCGGTTAAGAGAAAGCATGTTTCCCTTTGCATAAAAACCAAAGTCGAAATTCTTCGGAAGATTCAACGTGGTTCTTCAGTTTTGAAGATGTGCGAAGAGTATGGAGTTGGGAAATCGACCATTTACGACTTAATGAAGAAAAAGAAGGAATTGCTGGAATTCTTTGTGGATAGCGACAGCCCTAGGGAAATGGCGGAAAGAAAAACTATGCATTCGGTGAAAAACCAAGACCTGGATAAAGTGATGATCGAATGGTTTCGGCAACGACGAAATGAAAATATCCCTCTCACTGGACCAATGCTGATGCAGCAAGCAAAGATTTTTCACAAGGAGATGAATTTGACAAATTCTTGCGAATATTCGACTGGCTGGTTGAAGCGGTTCAAGCAGCGGCATGGAATCAGACAATTGCGTGTTTGTGGTGAACGTGGCTCAGCTGATCATGAAGCGGCGGAACAGTACATAGAAGATTTCAATCTTTTGATATCTGAGGAAAACTTGACCGCTGATCAAATTTACAACGCGGACGAGACTTCATTGTTTTGGAGATATGTTCCAAGGAAAACTTTGGTGACGGCAGATGAGGAAACCCCAAAAGGACTCAAGGACTCAAAAGAACGGCTCACAGTACTAGCTTGTGCGAATGCAGCTGGAACACACAAATGCAGGTTGCTGGTGATTGGGAAAAGTGCGAAGCCTCGTGCTTTCAAAGGCATTAAAACGTTCCCCACCCTTTATAGTTATGGGGAAGAACCCTTAGAAGTTATGGGGATTGATGACAATGCACCTGTGGTAGGATCGCTCACGGACGATGAAATATGCGATTTAGTGATGAACCAGAATAAAGACAAAAGCAGCGACGAAGAGAGTGTAGATGAGGAAAAGGAAGAAAAAGTTCCGATTGACCAACTTCTGAGTTCGTTGGACGTTGTAATTAAAGGACTGCAACAAAGGGATTTTGCAACTGCACATGAAATAATGACTGTTACGTTAATTAAAGAGAAAGTATTAACGGAAAAATCTCAATTTATGCGCCAAAGAAAAATAACCGATATGTTTAGCCCAAAGTAGCTTTTTCGTTTGTAAATAAAAATTTTGGAATGTATATTTGTTTCAAGCGCTGTTATTCTTGATTCGCGGCACCTCCGGAATTTGCGGCCGAAAGGTAAGTGATTAAATTTTCTATTTTAATGCTCCAATTTCTTACGAAATCGCCCCCTCGGGCGGCGTAAGCTAGTTATTAACTAAAAGGGCGTTCGGAATGGAGATGCCCGTTTTTTTATTGCCGTAAATCGGAAAGTGACCTAAAATCCGGAAAAGTCCGAACTCCGGAAAGGCCACGGTCCGGACGATTCCGGATTTGGAGACTTTGTACTGCATATTTATTTAATCATGAATATAATAGAATAAAGTGCCATATAAATGTATCATGGATTTTGTAGACACCAGAAAGATGTTGTGGATGTCATAGATGTCTGATGGAGCTCATAAAGAACACATCTTCGAACTCTTATGGACGTCTATTAGATGTTGTGGATGTCATAGATGTCTGATGGAGTGCCATATAAATGTATCATGGATTTTGTAGACACCAGAAAGATGTTGTGGATGTCATAGATGTCTGATGGAGTTCATAGAGAACACATCTTCGAACTCTTATGGACGTCTATTAGATGTTGTGGATGTCATAGATGTCTGATGGAACCCACAGAGAGCACACCTCGAATCTCTTATAGATGTGCCTTAGATATAACGTGGATATTTTTGGATGTCTTATAGAAGTGCACGAAATCCAACATAGACGTATTATAGATAACTTATAGACGTCAGTGTGTTATGTGGGTAGTTGTTTATCTTATCAAATTAGATGCTCCTTAAAACCGTCATCAACTTTCTCTCATTTATGAAGTATTTATATACTAGTGCTTAGTAGCAACCCGTGATTTTAATGTTCCAAAAATTCTACTGTGAGAGAGGTCCCACAAATTCTTCTCGGTTTTTCATGAACCTTCTCAAGAAATGCTCCCCACGCGTTTTCATCTGTATGATTCACTTGAGTTTCTTACGAATTGTTGCATCCCACTTGGAAATTCAGAAATTATGGTCAGGACAAGCTCGAGGTACCGAGCTACCCCCGTGCCCCAGATTTATGTCACCCATTTGATTGCTACTGTTCAGTACTGTTACGATCGCAAGGCTGCTACGGCCGCCCTGTAATCGTAGCCGCCTGCGTGCATACACGCGCTGCACACTTGACAGAACCGGCCTGGACTATGGTAATAATAAACCGGTTGAACTCACAATATTCTATTTGCTTAGCATTACCGTGAATGATGTTCGGTTTCGTGTAGGTTAGACTTTAAGTTTGAAGTGCAGTGTGTTGTGTAAAATGCGCTTCCGAATTTTTCAATTCAAAGCCCATTGATGAATAACTGGTAAGATACAATCTGCAGCCGATTTTCACCAGAACCTTATACACTTTCTTAATTATTCAAATTTATTTACATTGCGTGAAAATTGTTAAGGAACAACTGGTTATTGTCAGGCAGTGCCCATTAACGAGTGCAGAAAAACGAAATGAAAAAGGCACTGTTGTGCAGATCCTCTTATCTGTATAAAAGACAGTGTCTCACGATCCGTTGTTCACACAAAAACAGAAGCAGTAGAGCTTGATGGTAAAATCACGTTGTAGGGTTTGGAAGATCGTGCTATAATTTTTCACTTAATATTTGATTTACAGTAAATATTTGTTGCAGAATGTCTCTTAATAACTTAAGCGTCTTAAACGTGCATTAGTGTCCGAGGAGGGCATACTCTCTGCTGAGACATAGAAATCCGTCGTTATTCACGTGGGAAGAAATATTTTCTACGACTGCTCGAAAATGTTCCAAGGAACGGTTATTTTTTTTCTTGTTTTTTTCTGGTGCAGAATTTATACACTTTTGCTTAATAAAGATACCACAGTACCTCCACAAAACATTTGATAAGTTTCATTTGTTATAAAAATGTTCATCAATGGTTATGACGAACAATGTCTTCGTTCCTTAGCAATTGTCAAATAGAATAGTTTCAGTTCTAGTGTGTGTATGCGATTGTCCCTTTTATTGTTACTCGATCCAGATATCATTTCAGACTATCCAGATATTATTCAACTGTTCGCTTTAATGATATCTGGATACCACTGCAGACTATCCAGATATCATTAGAGCGAGAAATTAAAAAAAATATTGGCTTATCATTCAATAAATATTCAATATTGCTTGTTAAATATATGCCCTATCACTTTTCGTTCTTTCTGCATAAGCCAATTAGACTGCTACTTAAATCAGCTTAATAGTACTATTGTATGGTTGTATACGCCCCTTACGATAGAAATGAACTCGGAAATAACTCTTCGGACATAGGGAATCCACTGACATCTGTTACGTTTCTCAATTCGACAAACCTCTAGGCTTTCTGTTATTCTGGTAGACAGTTGATTACTATAAATATAAATAATTTTGTACGTCATTTATAATCCAATTATCATTTTAATCAAATATTCTCATAAATTACTGTTAATCCTATGATGTGCCTCACTTGGGGTAAAAGGTGCCTCAAGGATTCCTTATTTTATCTCACCTTTTATAAATATTTTTAATCACTCACTATTACCTATCACGCGCAAATTTCCATACCTCTATATTGAAAATGTAATTTTAGATCCGTAAGTTTTTTATCTGTGACAAAAGCTGATTTTAAAACTGGAATATTGATAATATATTTTTATATGTTTTTTACTTAAAATTTATTTTCTTTTTTAATATTTCCATATACTCTTCTTCTGGATATGTGGTGCGTGTGAACTAAAATATATTACATTAATTTCACACTTGGAATCGAACAAGCGTGATTTGAATTAAAACACTCTAGTAACCTCTTCGTGGGACACCACTTCCTATTTATTGACCTATGGAGATGAATTTGAAAATCGCTAATTTTGTCAAACTAATTTTATAATTTTGGTATTAAATTCTAAAATTGTTGATGTTTTATACTAAGTGAATTTATTTTAAAAATTATTAAATTATTTATACTAAATTAATTTATTTTCAAATTATTACATTCTTTGTAATAATAGGTATTAAATTATTACTCCGTAATATAAATTATTAAATTATTTATAATAAATAAATTATTAAGTGTTATAATAAATAAATTATTGTTATAATAAATTTAATTATTTATAATAAATTATTTAACTATTAAGTATTCTAATTTTTAATTTTTATAACGTATTTTTCCAGGTTTTGCCTTACGTATTCATTTCCGAAAGTTTATATATACACATATATATATGGAATATATGGAGTTGTAGCTCTGTAACCCACTTATAAACTTTCTGCTTGCGCTAATGCATTTCTTTTAAGTTATTTAAAATATTTAGTAAATTTTTTGTAGTATGAATAATGAAGATATTGTACAGTTTGTCAAATTTTTTAGAAATGTTTTTATCTATTTTTATTCTCGTACTCAATTTTCTTAGACAAATACCACACTTCAGCAAACCAAACGTGATCTACAGTATATCATCATTCATTCGATGAAGATAAAAATGGCATGTTGTATATCTCCCTGGCGAAAAGCTAAATTATAGAGAAAAAAATTTTTTTCGTGCAATCCTCAGAATTCTGACTGTAAAACAAAATATGACGTTAACGGAAAGGAAGCATGACAGTCCGCTGCAGTAATGTAGGGTAGATGTGTCAGTTTCATATTATCAAAAAAAAAAACTTTTTTTTTCATGTTAAAACATATTCTTCAAAAAGGGAAGGAAATAGGAATTTGAACAGGTGGAAGAAAACAAGATCCAGATTCACTTAAAAGGAAGATTTGAAAAGAAATATGATTTTGAAAAAATACCATTTCTCAAAAGGGAGTGAAGCGCAAAAAGTACAATTGTCAGAAAAATGGAAGAACACGATTTTTTTCCATAGAATTCGGTGATATTTGTCAGTCGAAATACATCAGCAAACCACATATCTAATATTAGAGAGAGAGAGAGATAGCTACGTTAAAAAATAAGACTAAAGAAAGAGAACTATAGTACTGGAAAAATGGTGACGAAATAAGACCACTGTAAGCCCCATAAGATCAGTAAAATCGGAAATCATAAAGCCAGCTTATTCATAATGCAACCGATTTGTGCGGATTGAAATTTTGTAATAGAGGCGTTTATCTATTCATGATATTTACAGGCTTCGAGTGATCTCAGCAATAAAAACAGACGGCCGGTGGCTACAAGTCGTCTGTTAGAAGACGCTGGTATCTGTTTAGAATAAAGCTATTCATTGACTATTGTGTTAAAAATCGCGTAGTCCCTAACCAATAAACAGTAATATAGATGTGGGAAAAAACCAAAAACATAATATAGACTAATTGCAACATATTTTGAGAGATAAAAATTTAATTTCGACGTATTTCTAATTATTCCCATATTTCTGCTTACTGTAGAACATATGGCATGAACATGAGGGTCAGCATATTTCAAGTTTTATTAGAGAGTGGCTCTCAACGAATTGGTTTCAACTTAAAGCGAAATAATATCCTCATTGGTGTTAATACTAAATTGGTTAGAATGTATGTTCATTATTAGTAAAAAGTAAGCAGTATTCAAAGAAATGTCACAAAACTTGGTAAAATAACACAATGGGCACAGTTTTTGAACTATATGTTTTAATATAGCTTTAAAACGTTCTCTCGAAGGCTTTTAACACTCTTCAAAGAAGGTTACATAATACTGGAACTATTAAGACTGAACTAATAATAAACAAAATTTTCAAACACTGTCACACTATCTAAAGTCACGTACAATTGACTAAAACCAAATGAGTTTAATAAAATTATTAAAAATACACTTAAAGAAAAAAGTAAACAACCAAACACAAACAATAATCTAAAATGGAGAAATCTAGTGTAACTTAATGTGTAGGAAATTAGTCCATGCCGGATGTAATTTTGTGGTAATAGCCATGTCATTGACCAAATTATTATTGTTTTGGTGAATAATAAAAGTTTTGAAAAAATTTAAATCAGCCGGAGTAGGGGATTTAAAGATTATTTTTACATGATCAAAATTGAATTTATGGTCATAAGACCAACAATGATCAGCTACGGATGATTTTGTTTTTTATTCTTTGACGTACGCTTCATGTTCTTTAATCCTGAACTTAAGCGCACGACGGGTTTGACCAATATAAGATTTATAGCAGGAAAAAAGGATTTCATAAATTCCCCATAAATTATGGTCCTAAATGATATCTTTTTATTTAGATATTCACCAAAGCAAGGATAATTTGGTCAACGATATGGCTATTACCACAAAATTACGTCCGGCATGGACTAATATCCTACACTTTAAGTTATACTAAATTTCTCAATTTTAAATTATTGTTCGTGTTTGTTGTTTACCTCTTTCTTTAAGTGTATTTTTAATAATTTTATTAAACTCATTTTGTTTTAGTCAATTATATGTGACTTTAGATAGCGTGACAGTATTTGAAAAATTTATTATTATTTTAGTCTCAATAGTTCCAGTATTATGTAAGCTTCTTCGAAGAGGGCTAAAAGCCTTCGAAAAAACGTTTTAAAGCTATATTAAAGCATATAGTTCAAAAAAAACTACGCCCATTGTGTTATTTTACGATTGTGATATATTCAGCACAGTGAGTTGTAAGTAAGTAAGTAAGTAAGTAATACTTTATTCCTTATTATTATGTACATCAGGAGACCATACAAACGATTTGCTTGGGAAATGGAAAGAGAGCAGTAGCGATGCTAGTAACGGGGCTCTCTTTCCGGAAGACAAAGCAAGGGATTTCTCGTATTCAACAAGAAACAATAACGATATAGATTCGCGCGTACAAATCCGCATTGTTATTAAGAGATTTACATTCGCAGGTGTATCACATTTACAGAGTTTATGAGCAGAGTCTTGACTCGAAGATGTTACAAGTGAAGGTTGAAGTCCAAAGGTGGAATCTTTGTGGGCTGCAGAGTAAGAATGTTTTTCCTTGTAGCCTGGACCGAGAGAAGAAGTAGGAGAAACAAAAATAGTAGAAAAATGTAAATGAATTTTGAGTTGACCGTTGCGGGTGCAGTTTTAAAGGACATTTATAAGGAAAGGCAGACAAAAGAAAAATGGAAAAGGAAGAGCAGGGAGAGCAGAGGAGGGGGAAGAACTGAAAACTAAAAGGAAAGAGTGGGAAGGCAGAAGTAGCAGGCAGAGCATACTTGATTTAAGTACTAATCAAAGATTTTGGCTTTAAGGGTGAGAAAAGACAGAGCTTTTAAATCTTGGGGAATCGAATTCCAGATTTTAGAACCCGTAACGGAGACACTGTGTGTTTTATAGTTTGTGCGAGTCCGCGGTAGCCTGATATCGTCCTGGTGACGTGTATTGTAATCATGTGTCGTCTGTGAGATGGAGAAAGGTAAAACTAGGTCACCTTTTGTGACTTTGTACATAAGGAGTGCAAGTTTATATTTTACTAAGAGAGTGAAAGGAAGAATGCGCCATAATTTAAAAAATTGGCCAGCGTGTTCATGGAAGCCTGCAAAGTTAACTATTCGCATAAGCTTTTTTTTTTGCGTTCCTATCAATTGCCTAAGGGAAGTAAAATAAACTTTACTTGTATTCAAAAAAATGTTTAAAGTTGGGTTATTTCTTTAAAAAAATTAGTGAACTGCCTTATTTCATTAGTTCACAGTTCTAGTTTTCAACATTAATTTCAACAACTTATTCATTTTTGTAAGATATTGTTACCCTGCTCAGAGTTAACAGAATTGCCAAATGGTCAACGCATAAATCTCCCGGGGCATGTTTTTCTGTAATATTCGGTGAGGAATTTTATAGATAACAATGTCTGACGCCAACGGTTTAGTTCAAACTACAGCCTTCTATATAGAGGAGAAAAAGAGACAGCCCATCCTGGCCCGGAGTCGAACCAGGGATTCACCGTATGAACCGGTGTGCTTTAATCTGCTGAGCCACCAAGACACAGGGACGATGTTCCATTTCTCCGTGTATAAGGTTTTGTAAGATATAATTAACCTTCTTAGGGTTAACACAATTGTCAAAATAAAACAAAATTGTCAAAACAAAAAACTACCTGCTCATGTTTTTTGTAATTTTTCGTGGAAAATTTTATAGATAATTTCGGACTTCCACCCTTAAGCTCAATGGTTAAGGCAATTGTGTTAATCATGAGAAAGGTAATAATATCTTACAAAACCTCATATGCGGAGAAAAGGAGTATCCTTCCTGTGTCTTGGTGGCCGAGCAGGTTATGACACAACGGTTCATACGGTAGGTCTCCGGTTCGATTCCAGGCCAGAGCGATGCCTCTTTTCCTCCTATACATAGAAAGCTCTAATTTGAGCTCAAGCGTGGGCGTCAGAAATTATTGTCTAACTTACTTGTTACTAAAAATTTTTTCGCTATAATTTGGATAATAAATTAGTATTCGTAGATTATCAATAGTATAAGACGTAAGTTAAATGTTATCCTGAAAAGGATGCTGTGCAATTGTATGTACTATATCTTTGGAACACCAACTAATATAATTCTTTTGGCAGCTTTAACCTCTATAAAGTCCTGTTTGCTGCATCACCATAACGGACCATTTGTTTAAGCATTTTCCTACAAAGTTCTCAAATTCTGATAATACGTTTATTTCGTTTTCAAAGGGACTGTTTTATAAAATTAATTGCTTACAAAAGCTACAATTCTAACGTTATTGATCACCAACTGATAAATTATTTAAACCGCATTCCAGTAGCATTGCCGACAAATCAAGTTTTAGCCGATGCATCCTGTTCTTCTGTTCTCTAAATTGAACAACATGATGGAGTTTGAAACGAAGCAGAAATAAACCTTCAGTGATTAAATCATTTTATCGGCATTCAAACTGTAATACGGCATTACGGAATTATTATCCTGCAACGTACGAGGATCATTTTAAGAACGTGGCTAATCGTGCGAACTTCAATAAGTCTTAAATATCACATCAAAGTATTAGATACAAAAAATACGCATAGAAAATATTCCAAATTATCATAATTAAAAGGTAATAAACGCGCAATAAATAAATGATTGTTTCAGTAGGAAATCAAAAGATGATGTTTAATTTAAACTTGAAAAGACGAACTGTAGTTTATAAATTGAAATTGATTTAAATCTCATTTCTTTGGGACTTTTCGATTAATTTCTACTGACAAAATGACAAGTTACAATACATGTACTTTCTCTACAAGTTGTCACTTTAAAACGTTTGAAATCGTTAAATAAAAACATGTAAGTGTATATGGTGTGCCACATCGAGACTTCAGTTACATTTGATTGTTTTATTGTGTATGTTTATTTTTCTCACCCTTTTGGAATTTAAATTTTCTGTGACATTTTATGCCGTTATTACACTTACAGAAGTATAAACTAATGAAAAAATTATGTTCAATGTGTTTGTTAATGTAGTTTTTTCTACATGTTCGTTAATGTTGTTTTTCCATGTGTTTGTTAGTACGCTTTATCATGGTTTAGTACGCGCGAAATGCTTTTTTGAATAATATAATTATTTGATAATGATTAAAATAGAAACTAGAAATGAACCAAAATTTATAAAATATGATTTTAATAAAAAAATTGAATAAATTGCCTCTGAAACGTAAAAAATATCTCACAAGGCATTTGTAAAATAGTTTATATTTCTGTAAAAGAGACAAAAACGTTTATAAAAAACAATTATACTTAATTATACATTATACTCGATACATACACCCTATACATACGACATTATACTCTATTTATTAACCGTGTACTGCTCTAATCTCATGGAAGGATAATTACTCATTTTTATAAGAAAGAAAATAGGTAAATGTTGGATTTTTTTAGTAAAGTAATTCAAGAGATTCTCGATGAAACTTATTCATATATAAATCTTCAAGAATGTTTTCTATAAAAGAAATTCAGAAGAGTCGCCCATCATCAACAAAATTCAAAATGCTCTGTAAAATACATTAGTGCCAAAAGTTACACAAATATATCTCCGTTCAATATTTTTCTACTCGAATTCAGCTTTTGTGGTTATTTTAGTCCATCTCATCAAAAATATTTTCATTTCAGCTTTGCATCAGTAAAACCTCATTTATAACAACGAAGATCGATTCACTGTGCAAATATTTAAATTGAAATCCACTGTAGACACAGTGTTTAATACACAGTTCAACTGTGTCTATCGTTAATTTTAATTTAAAACCTCATTCCTTTTAGTTGGAACACATTGACGGAGAACTTTTTCCTATAAGTCTTCCATTTTTTAAATGACGGGATTTGTATTATTTAAGTACTGTACAGTTATAAAAATCATATAAATAATATTTGGGAAAGCCTTTCGCGAAAATATTGAGGTCTCTATAAAAGTGCGAAGAAGTAGCAAATAGAAAACATTTATATAGTAGCATATGTTTTTCAACCTGAATTTTTATAAAGAAAGGCATCTTAATCTTGATAAATTTAATATTTCTCTCATTAATTAAGAGATCAACGAAGGAAAGGAATCTATTCATATTCGTTTATCTATGCTTTCAGAAGTTTTTACATCGACTCATGTTCATCAAATTTACTGTTACTACATCAGTGTAACGTTTATATGAATAAAAAATCCTACTATCTCTCTCTCTCTCTCTCTCTCTCTCTCTAATATCAGTGAAGTTGTATGCTCAAAGGCCAATCGTGTACTAGTGTAAAAATCATTATTAAGTACGATTCGTTCAGCGTTGATTCAAGGTACAGGAATACTGATATACTTATCTATATTCGTACTTAAATTTTATTGAACACCTAAAGAATAAATTGACTGCATCCAGGGAATCTCTCCCTTAGATAATAATAATTACCTAAGCAGGAAAGCAACTTACATGAAAAATGGCTAACCCATCACGAAACTTGTGTTAATTGATAGATATTTTCTCGTAAGAACGATTAACTGCTTTGCTGGGAGAAAGAGGTATCGGCGCTACATCAATATTCTGTTTTATTCTTAAATTCCGTAAACATCGAATTGCGCTTATCAATATTTTACTGGTAAGTAATATTGGTAGCAGATATGTTTTATTTTTAACAAGAAGAAACCTTAATCAATTGGCTATTTTAGGATTCTTCAACTTAAAACTGCTCATAGCTTCATCTCACGGCATTAAAAATATTCTTCTCGGCATTGAAATTGGATAATTGCAATATTGTATCGTGGGGTAATTTAAATGTCTAGCAGATTGACATTGGCTCACCAAATAGGGGAGCTTTAACGCTTGGTGTTGCAATTTCAATCCGTTAGACGTTGAATTCTACATTGGAATCGTCCTTTAGGTGGGCAATTTCAATGCCAAGCAATATAATCGTTTTAAACAAAGCTATTTATTTCTTTTTGTAAGATCTTTAACTTAAATGGTGCTGCCTGCATTATCTCTGAACGTTTTCCTTCAACCTTTTATTGCAAATAATCCATGACACGTATATTTACTTCCGTTCTTCTAAATATGTCTACCGATCCGTTTTCCGGGGTTTTATTCCCTACACAGTGATTGAAATTGCTGAGAAGACTGTGGGTCCTAGCATAACATGCTCCAGAGTCTAGGCCAGGGATCGGTAGCCCACCAGACGCTTGCCAAACATGGCGCGCGGACTAATTTTAGTGGCACGAAATTGATTTAAATAATAAAGTTATAAATAAATAAATATATAATAATATAAATAAAGGTACAATAATATAAATAAAGATATAAGATATAATTAAAGAAAATAATAAAAATAAAGATTCACAACTTGGCCGATGAAATCTGATGAAGATACTGCGGAATGATACTGCGATATTACTTATTATTATTATTACGTCAGTTATACACTATCCTTTTGATCTGGACTTCTTGGTTTAGTTCAAGTCTCACCCAGAAACCTGAGAACTGTCCATATACCTTCTTAAATATAGGCGGTGCCCAGTAAGGCAGTTTTTTGTAGGTCTGTTGTCGTTATGTCAGTATTATTACGCGGTGACTGGTGGGAAAACGTGAAACCATTCTTTTCTTTACGAACAATTTACAAAAAGTACACCCAGGTGACTCTGTGTGCCGACCATTTGGCAATTGTGTTATCCCTGTGAAGGGTAATAATATCTCATATATATATGATAAACAATTTATCATCTAATATTATCACATCGTCGGCTGTGATGAAAAAAATTTCCCGTCTTTAACCTTCGTCTTATAACTGATTTTCCAGTGCAAAATTACTCAGAGATCTCATAAAGATCGCACTGCTCACTGTAGTCCGGGGTTTGGTTCCCCAGGCCTTAAGAGGTTCGGATTCCTCGGAAAACAGTAGGTCCCGGCGCAGCATGACCACTGTAGTCTTTGAGCCGTAAAACCAAAAAGAAAAAAAAATAACTGATTTTCACTGGTTATGGAATACGTTTAAAAGCAAAAATTCTACTATAATAATCTAGATTTAAATTTTAATTCGTATAAATATATTGAGTTTTAGACGCTTTTCTATTGGCTATTTGCCTTCGAATGCTTCAAGAAATAGCGCTATGTGATATGACGTTGGATGTTATTGGACATCTGCATACACCACTGTGGAACAAAGCAAATTAAGTAAAGTGCTTTTTGCTTAAATAAGCTTGGCACATATTAATAATTTTGAAATCAGTTTTCCGAATGCAATGGAAGTTTAAAATTTAATCATTTACCTTTTGTGCATAAATTCCCGAACCTAGCCCCCAATGGTTTTCTTAGTAGAAAGGCTGAGCTAGTTTAAAATAAAATAAACATTCACGTTCAGTTGCAAATTCCTGCAGTTCAAAAACGACAAGCAACTTGTCGTCCCATGAAAGAATTAAATTTCAAACAATTCCTAACTCCGAACAACTCAATTAAAATCTATTTTATCTTACTTAGAATCCATTTTGAATAGAAGATTTAAAGACATTTTGAATTCTTGGTCTGGATGTTTCAAGGCTCGGAAACATTATGGTTGCAATTAAATTAAACAAATTGCTTTAATTTACTTTTAAATAAATTTAAAAGAAGTACGCTGAAATTTCTTTTGCCAAATTTGTAATGGGTAGATGATATATTATTTGTTGCGTGGAGAGCACAGTTTGTATTAGCTAAGCATTGATAAACAGAGTATAGTTTAGTTTTTCTAAAGCGATAAATATTATCCAAATGAAATATGCGCAGAATATAAATTAAATACTTTAAAGCATATAATAGTGATCGTTATACAAAGATATATTTTAAATATAGAATAAATTTCAAAATATCGCAAATAAAAATGAATTTTCTTTTATAATTTGAGAGTAGAGAGTTGGCTGTTTAAACCTGGACCCATGGGTTATCTGAGATCAGTAAAGCAGCCAATCGGGATACAATAAAGACTATACAAATCTTATAGAGATATAATTCTCCTGTGAGATCTAATCACCGTCCAATGAACTCCAGATCTTATATAAAACCACATTGAACGATATGTTATGTTATATTAAAAAACGTATTTTATCAACTTTTTTAGGCGTAGTAATAGTAACGCTGATGTTATGGCATAGTTAGATGGTGAAACGTTCGTAAAGAAAAGAAATGATTTTTGCCTGTGGTTAGGCACGATCCCACGAATTTCTACTATCCGGGCAGATGCTCTTACCAACTGAGCCACAGACGACAAACACTCAATCTCCCTACGAACGTATTTAAAGCGTACTTTTCGAAACCGGTTATTTTCTTAATTTAATCTGTGTAGTATTCGACTCCTATAAATAAATTACGTTTTGTTTTTTTGCCTTTTTTTTTCATAACGTTCTAATATGTGTCCGCATCTATTATTATTATTATAAATTTAAATAAATTTTGTGTAGTACTTTCAGATTTTCAGATTGTTCTCCAGCAGTACATCTGCATGCGGATACATAAATTGCAATTCAAAGATAAAGTAAGATTTCCTTAACACAGGCACTCCCGAATATCGTACACCGTTTTTTAATGGACACTTTTCCAGTTTCCAGTCCCAATGCGTGCCATACCCTAATGCTCTCGAATAGAGAAAACATACTCACATCTTGATGTATCCGCTATTCAGAAGCTTTACTGTACATAAGATATTATTGAATCTCCTATAACAATAACACTTTAAAATTCATTTCTTCTTTTCAGATTAACTTCTGTTAATTTGAAAATTCCCAATTTGCCTAGCTATTTTCGGGGTAGTAGTGAGAAAAGAAAAATACACAAATTATTAATCTGAGTTTGCTTGATATAGCTGTTTGCATAAAGTCGATAAATACGAAGCACTTCTTTCCGGAAATTTCTTAAAAGATAATAAACGATCCTTCCGGTATTATTATTGATTTCGATGTCAGAGTTATTTCCCAAATTTATCACGATTCATTCATTTTCTTCATTAGTGTTTTCAACGGAGATTAATTTTCAAACAACGCTAGAACAATGAAAACTCATTTGTTCGTTAAAAATATTTCGCTGGAAAAAGACACGAAATGCTAAAGGATTTATGCTAGTTATCTCGTATAATTTGACTTTTATAATATTTAAACTAGTTGTTAATTAAAATCTACGAGGATTTATTGCAACCGATATTAACAAATCTTTTCTAAAGTCTGACCAAAAGTGATAGAGTCATTTGCACAGAAAATAAAACGTGTAAACTTACGAATAAAACTGGAAACTAATGAACAAACAGGTGTTGTATATATAACTTTTAAACAAACATGAAAACTTGTCACATCCGTAGATAATACCAATTATGTATTATATGTTGTACTGTTTTTACATTGCAAAACAGCACACAATGTTATTATTGATTTTTAAATTGTGCAATTGGTAAAAATTTATAATTTTGTAAAGATAAATAGAGAAATTATCCTTAATTTGTAGTATGTCCTACCTTAGCTTTAATATGACTGGAATATGTCCTTCCCCAGCTTAATATCCCTTCTTCACATTGTCCATTTGGTTATCGGACACCTCAATGGAAAGCAAAGTCCATAACCATTGTTTCAACTCGTTTGAAGATCTTGGAGGAGGACAGTTGGCAATTACCTCTTTTCGTAGGTAGTCTCACAAGTTTTCAATGGCACTGAGGTTTGGTAATCGAGCTCATCAGTCTATTCACATTCTCAGCACAATGATTTTCAAGAAACCGGCTAACTAAAGATTCTCAGTGGGATCGAATATCATCGCCTATTAAAGAACAAGGATTATCAACTTCACTATCATAGATCTGACGTATTGATCAAAGATGTCGGCCTAATTCATTTGTGAGTAGTTGCACAAGTAAACATGTGGAGGTCAAGTACGGCCGTCCAAGGAGGTTCCTATAAAAATCACATAACACTACAGTCTTTGTAACTCTCTTTCAAGAAGGATAGCTTGGCTCAATCTCTAGTTCCTTTTCTCTCCGGAACATGGTAGGACGTGATTCAAATTACAAACAAGCCTACACTCCCATCTACGAAAAATAATTACCTCCATTTCTGTCCGCCCCAGGTGTCATGCTCTCTAGCTCAACTTGTTCTGGCTTCTACATACAATTGGATAAACGTAAATGCAAATATTATTCTTGCATACAACCTTCGTGACGCTAAGTCGTCTTCTTAGCGTGTTAGCAGATATTCCTCTTCCATTTATTACAAGAATCTAGTCGTCTAGTAGCTTTGGCATTATTGTATTCCTTCTTCTTGAAAGAGGAAGAAAACGGTCTTCAGAAAAGGTTATAAAGCATGAACGACCTTCTTTTGTATTCCCCTTTGATACTAAATTTTCACTTTAAAACTGATTCCAGAACCTGTGGATGACATTAAGACTAACGTTTAGCCGCTTAACAACTATATGGTAGGCCGTTTTCTCTCTACCTTGCCGCTCTTCGTCTTTATGAATCAGGTAAATCATTTCTCAGTGACATAATCAACAACATTTTTGTAACAAAGGTTCAACTTTCACTTGTTGACTGGTCACCAGTTCTTACATCGAATAACGCCCAAGACTCCTATAGTCGTTTCTTCCGAATTTTCAATGATTTATACAACACATTCTTTGACATAAAAAAAATTACCAGCTCTAAACTAACTAGTAACCCTTGGATCACCAATCAACTTCTGAGAGAGATCAGAATTAAAAACAAACTTTTTTCTAAATTCCTCAAAAGCAAGTCTTTAGATCATCTTTCCGCATTTCGTACATATCAAAATAAATTAAATTTAAATTGGCCAAACGTTCCTACCCCAATAAATTTTTCATCAACTCGAATAAAAAAAAATAAAAATAAAAAGATCTGGTCAAAGCTCAACGAACTTTTAGGTAAAACTAAAACCATCAACAATCCAATTTCAAATCTTCATGACGGGACACAAACCATCAATAATCAGCAACAAATACTCACAGTATTTAATAATTATTTTACTGACTTTCCCTTCAATCTAATTAAGAATCAAACTGATGTGTCACTTATAAAGACAGATTGCTTTAATTACAATGTAAAAGACTCATCATTTCTATCAGCAATCACAATATATGAACTATCGGTGATACTCAAAGAAACTAATCCCAAAAAAGACTCAGGTCATGATCATATTCACCCCATTGTTGTAAAATACATTTTAGATATCATCGAACTTCCTGTCCTTCATATTTATAATCTTATTTTCTGTACAGGAATCCTACCGCGTGATTTTAAAATTGCTGACGTTATTCCCATATATAAAAAGGGTTCTAGAACTGACATTCCCAACCATAGGCCAGTTTCAGTATTGACAATTTTTGCAAAAAATTTCGAGAAATTACTATTTAATAGACTTCATGCTTACTTCTCATCCCATAAAATAATTCATAAAAATCAATTTGGACTCATTAAAGGAAAATCCACTGAGCAGGCTTTCCTTTCAGCCACTAATTTTATTTATTCAGCTACAGATTCTAAACAATCTGCTGTTGGCCTATTCTTCGATTTGTCAAGAGCTTTCGATATTATCGATCAAAACAGACTTCTTTTCAAACTTGAATTGGCCGCTGTCCGTGGTCTTCCCAACACCCTTCTCAGAAACTGCTTGACAAACAGAGAACAATTTGCGCACATGTGTGGCTGCCGCTCTGCATTACGTCATGCACTCTGCGGTGTTCCACAGGGATCCATCTTGGGGCCTCTACTATTCAACATCTACATTAATGATATCTTCTATATACCAACTCCTCACAAACCTATCTGTTTTACTAACGATACTAGTATGTTCTTTAAAAGCACCGAAATCAATACGCTAATCTCTTTGGCTAATAATAATATCGAGAATTTTACTAACTTCTTTCAAAGTAACTACCTAACACTCAATACCTCAAGGACTAAATGCCTTCGTTTTACCAACAAAACAATATAGACCCTAACCATTTTAATCTCACAAGGAGAACCCACAACGAGTGCCCCGCCGATTTTTTTTTTTTTTTTATGAAAGTAGAACTCAAATAAGGAAATACGTGTCTCGGCATTCGTGCCAATGCGGCTTATTTTCGGAGATATGAATTTTTAAAGATTTTGCATCCGATATATGAGCTTAAAATACGACATCCTCCGCAAGCCAATCGGTAGCATAATTAAGTTACCGGCCTAGCGCTTCGTGTTTTTGCGTTCGATGCCCGTGGAAATCGGTTGTTAATATATATCCTTTTTACATGTTCATTTATGTATTTTTATTAGTAAAAATACTTTGCTTACAATCGGATTTTGTTCATAAACTTACTTTAATAAAATTCATATTTATGTAGTTATGTTAATTGTATGCTTATTGGCAGTGATAATTTCTACTCGAATTTTAATTGTTGATTATTAAAAAGTAGAAAAAGTTTTGGTGTAGCCATCCAGCCTGTTATGTAGTTAAGTAGATCCAGCACACTTTAATAATGTTTTTACAAATGACGACGGCACCTCTTCTTCTACTGTTGAAGTAATTCCACCTCATTGTACCCCATACTGTCAACCTCGTGATGTGTACTTCTTCCGTCAAGTAAAAAATTTCATTAAAAGGTTACAAAATTGTGTTGAAATCTTACAAGAAAATAGTCATTTAAACACGCGAGCAGATAGATGCTTTGAAGATCCATTCACTTATTTATAATCAACTTTCGGCGCCGAATTTTAAGAATACATTACAGTACTCTTGGTTTGTTGCAAAGTTAACAAACGAAAGAAGCGTTTTTGAAAATGTAGATGGTATTTGTTTTCCAGATGATATTAGACAAAGAAAATCAGTTGTTCGAACAATTCATTTATAAAATGCTCACGTTGTAGAATTTTTTTATGTTTTTATTATTTTTATGATAATTATCATCCAAAACTGTGTACCAGTATACAATTCCGACACCTCCGATAGTGATACACAAAAAATATGTTCACGTCAGTCAGTTTTAAAATAAAATTGATTGCATTTTATAAAATAAAATGTTTCTATATAAATAAAATGCATATAAATGAGATGCACATAAAATGTTTATATGTTATAAAATAAAATTATGTTTATATGTTATAAAACAAAATGATGTTTATATGTTATAAAATAAAATTATGTTTATATGTTATAAAATAAAATTATGTTTATATGTTATAAAATAAAATTATGTTTATATGTTATAAAATAAAATATTACATACTAAAAATGCATTTGACAATAGATAAATATATTTTAAAAAAATATTAGGCATAATAGATGCTAATAGTGGATGACTGCAAAGGCTAATAATGACAAAATAAGACGAATTAACGCAGTTTTCTTTTTTATTTAATGGAATTGTTAAAAGTTTTCAGAAAAAAATCTTTCAATCCTTAAATAAAACAAAACTGCGTTATTGGTGTAATTTCATCCCTTCACAGGTTGACAATGAGTACGCAAATTTTATAAAAGTTATATTCACATAAAAACTTACAGCTAACTCCTAAACTTTTTGTACCTTTACAACTCTTCAATTAAAAATTAAAATTCGTGTAAAAATTATAACTGCGAAAAATAGTATCACAGAATTAAATATGTAAATATGAATTTTATTAAAGTAAGTTTATGAAAAAAATCCGATTGTAAGCAAAGTATTTTTACTAATAAAAATACATAAATAAATATGTTAAAAGAATACATATTAAAAAAAAAAAGACCGATTTCCGCGGGCATCGAACGCAAAAAAACGAAGCGCTAGGCCGGTAACTTACCAACTAAGCTACCGATTGGCTTGCAAAGGATGTCGTATTTTAAGCTCATATATAGAATGAAAAATCTTTAAATCATTAAAAATCAATATCTCCGAAAATGATTCGAAACGTTAGCTACTACTTACCTGTCTCGCTTCTACTTGAACTTTACTGTTCTATGATTTATTCTTTCCATTACTATTGCCTTCTGATATGGGTAAACACTTCCAAGTCTAATGTCATCAGACTTAACAGACTGCAGAAAAGATTCCTCCGCCTCCTAAATTATCAAACTCATACTTCCAAAACTACTGAATTAACTTACGATTATCATATATTATTAATCGAAAAATTATTTACAAAACTTCCATCTTCATGTTTAACACTATACGAAATGGCACTCATTCTGATCTCATTTCATTGCGCTTTCCTGATCATACCCACTTTACAAGAAAACTTAGCGGTCTGATACCGGAGTATTCACGAACGAGACTCTCTCGCATCTGTTGCTTTGGCCCCAGGGTGTGGAATCTTCTTCATAGACGGTCGCACGGGCGGAGCTTTAGCCCCGCCTAATCATCGTGGAATGGCCCCGAAAGCGCTCCTCAAAGATGTTCATCAGAAATCATACCTTCGTAATTTTTTTACATTTGCAAAAAAATTTGAAATGTGTACACTGTAAAAATGAAATAAAATGAAAAAAAATTAATTGTAAACAGAATAATACAAATTATTTTTGACACAGTGGCGTTTTTTTCCATAAAATTTATAAGTAAAATAATAATAATATTATTATATTTTTTAGTTAATAAGGATTTTTTTTAATCTTTAGGTAAAATATAAAGTAAAATAAACGGTTTCCAACTGTGGCAAACTCATTACGCGTATTTACTTTAGCTGTTTTTATTGCCTTTAAAACTGAACTCACCATCCGAAAACTATAAAATTTAGACGAATTTTGAAGTTATAGAATACGCTTTGATCCAGAACCTTGCCTCATGAAACGGTGACTAATAGACATGTGTTCTGTTTAAAATATTGGAATGCGTCGCCGGTTAATTTCTTATAGAAGACAGAACATCAGTGGCGTAGGCAGAAAGTTCATAAGGGGGTTATAGGCTTAATGGGAGGGGTTACAGAGCTACAACTCATATATTCCTATGTTAAATATACAAAATTTCATTGCAACGGGGTTACATTACAACCCCCCAAAACACGCCCCTGGCTACGCCTATGCACCACACAAGAAACGATAAAAGGTTTTGAAATGTAGCAACAAGCGTTTCGGTATAATGTGTTGCGTATAAACTTCCTTTGATCCATGCCAGACGTCGCCCTATCGCCTTCCTTTCTATCTTCTTTACTGATATTTAACGTTCGAGAATCGATTCTGTAAATGTTCTTGTAAAACCCTTTACATAACTCATTTCCCCTTTTTCGTTTGATTGAATGCACGTGAAAAAAACATGTGTTCTTCTGCAAACTTTTACAAACTGCACTCTGAAAAGTTCTTCTCAACAGAAAAATAAACTTTTCATAGATCACATGAAAACCTTCACATTCCTTTGAGGACATGAGAAAATCTTTTTAGGTCACATACAGAATTAGAAGCTAGTGAATACGGGATGGTCTTAAAATGTTATTCGTGCTGCAACTAATTTTTATAAAAGTATAAAAAAAAATTGTGTCTCTACGCTAGTGTGAGAAATATTAATTTATTATCATATGGATCGAGAAGAGACAAACATTTTTATTCTGCAGATTCAAGTTATTTTCATAGACTGAAAATCCACTGTGCAATCGTTATAAATATGTCGTCCTCAAGGAAAAAAATCGTACATCAGTGGGGCCGAAAAAAAAGATAAAGGAAAGAGAGAAAAGATATGGCTCAAAAATTGGTAAAAGTATTTTTTTTTCAACTGAAATTCCAGAAAACCAAGTTTCTACATCAATGTGCATAGAGCAGCAAATAATTCAAGAGTGTTCTGAAACTACAGATAAAAACCTTGCAACTGAAACAAATATTTCAAAAGTATCAGTTGAAAAAGAAAGTATATTTCTCTTAAATATGAGCTATCCTTCCTACCGTTGACTAGTGGCGTGCTGATAACCCCCCGCAACCCCCGCAAAGCGGGGGACCCAGGGAAAAGTGGGCCTCCTTTTATCTTCTTTTATTTTCCATAAAATTTATAACTAAAAAATAATACTCATAGTTTCCTTTCTTTTTAGTTAATAGGGATATTTTTTAATCTTTAAGTAAAATATAATTTTATAAAAAATAAAATGAAAGGAATTTCTAACGGAAATTCCAACTGTGGCAAACTCATTACGCGTATTTACTTTAGCTGTTTTTATTGCCTTTAAAATCGAACTCAACAACCGAAAATTATAAAATCTAGACGAGTTTTGAAATTATATGCTTTGTGTTAGAACCCTGTTTTATGAAACAGTGACTAATAGACATGTGTTCTGTTTAAAATATTGGAATGCGTCACTGGTAAATTTCTTATAGAAGACACAACACTATTATATATATATATATATATATATGAGGGCCACTTACAACAATTGAGATTGTTCTCAGTATTAATAAAGAGACCCTTCTAAATTACTAAAATATTGTTAAACTAATTATATTCTGGGTTTATACTGTTTTTAACTAATTTTTGATCAATATTGGTTCATTCAGTATTGATCACAAATCTCAATTATTGTAGTCAGAAAAAGCAAACCAATAACAGGGATTTTGTGCGGTCCCTGATGAAGAACAAAATTCTTGGTATTGTTTAATCTTTTACTCCTCTTCACCTTTTACTACTACAATTTCAATTTTTATTCTAAGATGTTTCTACTATTTTAATTTACTTGGTTTTATTACTTTATGTTATATTACTTTACGACTTTAACTTTGTCTAAGTTAATATACATTTAAGTATAGTGTATTTATGTATATTACATTAGAAAGTACTGCATGTCACAATTATACCATATTTTTGATATATATATCATGTACTATAATTCGCCGTGTATATGAGCTGTGTTGTCTCTAATTATGAAATTTATGGCATATATTATACGTCTGTCCTTTGATCCGTAAAACTTAAAAAACCTGTAGATCTGGTAAATGTGTTTCTCTAACAGGTCATTGCGTATTAACTTTTAATTACCCTGCATCTGTTTCAATTTCCTTTGTCTTCCTATTTGTGAGTATTTTACAGTTTCGTAATTAGAGACCACATGGCTCATATACACGGCGAATTATAGTGCATGATATAGGGTGACCCACGAAAATCTCTCTGAAAGTAAATATTTATATCTCCAGAAGCAGTTGGCTTAATAAGCTCATATTTAGGTGTTAACTAGAGTCACTGAAGGGATTTTTTTGTATATATAATCATATCATTTGTTTTTCGTCTGTGAAAGCGGTTCCCCACTTTCTCCTGAAATATACCTCAAGTCGTCCCTACACTCTACTTTTCCTGCTTACAACTATGCGTGCAGGAGAAGTGCCACCCTTTACGTGGTACTTCCCCCTGCATAGCAGCTGTGCATACAAGAAAAGTGTCACCCCTACGCGCTAATTTCCTTGAGGGAAAATACGAAAATTGAATTCTATATTTCTTAAACAATTTTTTTACACAGGTGGATAGGCTGCAAAATTTTGTACATTTACGAAATTACACTATCATGATTTGTTCAGAAGTTATAGCCGAAAAACTAAAATATGGCCGATTTTCGAGGGGCGGGTTCACCCCCTAAAAATATTTTTTAACCGATAAAAAATACGTATCCAATGTTTTTACACCTTCTACAAATCCACAAAATTTCATTAAAATAGGAGGGGAACACATGGGTTGCTTTCCTTGTAAGCGCTACTTCTCTTGCGGAAAAAAACGAAAATTTTATTTTATAACTCATTATATATTTTTCTAAAATTTTTTACACTACTGAATAGGGTGTGAAATTTTATACAATTAAAAAATTACGTTATGATTTATTCAGAAGCTATAGCCAAAAAACAAAAATATGGCCGATTTTCAAGTGATGTGTTTACCCCCAAACACATTTTTAGCCGATAAAAAAATACGTATCCGATATTTTAGACCCCTCTATAAATACACTAAACTTCATTAAAATTGGAGAGGAACACATAGGTTAGTTTCCTTGTTAGTATTAAACGATGCTATTAACATACCTCAAATTAATTTACTTTTTTATGATCATGTTCAAAGATTATATATATTTTCTTTAGCCAGAGCATTAAAAGTTGAAAACTTTCTGAAAACGTAGAAAATGTTAAGCAACAAATTCCAACATTGAAGAGATTATATCTAACTCGATAATCATCAAGGCACGATGCTCTTTTTGCTATTCGTTTTAGATACGTTAATATTACGAAAGCTTTAATTTACCCCATAATAACGTCAAAAAGAAAAAAAACAGAAGAAAGAAACGAAGCTATTGGCATAAAAAAATATATGCAAACATATGAATTTCTCTTACACACCGTAATTCAAGCAAAAATATTAGAAACAACAAATTTTTGTATTTAAGGTTCTTCAATCACCAGGCGAAAACCTAATTAAAGCAGCCGAAATGTTAGGTGAAGCTGCAAAAAATTCAAAAGATTATTGGAATTGTTTCTGTAAAGCAAAAGAAACCGCCAAAACCATAGCTTCCTGTTGGGGCGTCGAATGCCAGTTTTCGAAAAAAAAAGACAAATTCGTACTAAAAGATGTTTTGGTCAATTAAGTAAAGACTCGCGTCTTAATGATCCGGAGCAATCTTTTAAAATTAACGTACTTTATACAAACGTAGATATTATATTCTCTCAAATCTATAACCGGTTGTTCACTGGTATGAAAGATACTCTCAGTGGCTCGGACATCGTGAGTTCGAGACACTTTTTGAACCCTCAATAATTTTGTTGTGGGTTCCTCGAACCCCTAATATTTTTACTCGTGAGGAAAATACACGTACGGAAATACATGCACGAAGTTTTTCGTCATCAAGTCTTCAATATTTTCATTATTTATACCCTGTTCACTGCACCTTTTATAAAAGCAAATTTTTCGTTTTGTCTGGGTTCACAGAAAATACAAAAATCTATAGTGTCTAGCTCTACATGCAGAGACGAGAACCTTTAGCCGTCATAGCGATAAAGCCGAAAATATGTTGTCAAGTAAGTTGACCCACCCAATCTTTCAACAGTTGGGGGATCCACACTTTTCTTTACTTTACCGTTTACTTTGTTTTGCCTCCCAAACACCCCTAGAGCACCTGTGGAATCTAGCTTTTATTTCAGTCAACTTCTTTCGAAAGATAGACGAAGGAGGGGAGGAGGACGCATCTGAGTATTTTGGCAGCAATCGTAAAACTATAAAGGGTGTATATGTTTAGGGGAACATTAAATAATTATCTAGAGAAAAAATATTTTTCTATAATTAACTATAATTTGCTTCATTTTAACATTTCAGGTGTCTTATTGTACCAGATAATCTGATAATGAAATTTAAATTATACTTGAATCCTTTTAAAAAGGGCGTGGGTCAATCGATTTAAAATTTTTGGAACCCACAATAATTTTTCAAGTCGGCACCTATGGACACTCTACTTAAATTTGAGTGCTTGTATCCTTTAAATTTTGTTAAAAAAATGACGATGAATTGCAGAGTTCTGCAAAATATCTTGCTAAAGAACTCTCTGCTGACATTTCCTCCGAATTTCCCCAAAAATTACTTTTAATGAGAAATGTTCTTAAAACAGATATATTAAAAATGCAAAACGATTTATTAAAGGCTTAGCTGAGCTTTTGATTATTAAAAATTACATTTTACTACACAGTGTTTCAGATGTTTCAACTGCAGTTTTTACATTAAATTTTTTAACTCTTTCCGTAACATTGGCGAGTGTAGAGCGATCGTTTTCGAAACTCAAATTAATAAAAACTACTTCCAAAGTTCGAAGATACAAAAACGACTATCCGCGTTAAGTGTCATAAACATTGAAGGTAATCGGGATAGGGAAATAGACATAGATTCTTTAGTAGAGGAGTTTGCTGAAAAAAACTGTAAGGAAAAAAAAAAAGATTTTTACAGTAACCAACAAAAATAAATAGTAAGGACAAAAGTGCAAGTGCCAATAGAATAATGCTTGTGACAGCTCTTTCTAAAAATAATATCAGCAGTGGACGAACTAAACATATTTTTCAATAAAATATGCGTTTGCCTTTCCTCATCTCCCTCCCTCTGAAAATCCGGAGATATATTGTTGGTTTGTAGCAAATATATGTAGAGACAAGATTTTTTTTATCATTATCTATTTTCATATATGTACATAAAAATTAATTTTCATACAAGGGGGCCCCAAAAAGTGCCTTTACGCCACTGTTTTGACATCATCATAATTTTGAGTTCCACTGAACCAAATTTTTTAACAAGAGAGCACTACCCCAGGTTGGAGTCAACCCAGCAACCTTCCAGTTAAAACCAAGAAAAAGATGTGCTGTCCATTGCCACCGAAGCCATGGGTGCGGTGTTCTTTTTTCGGTATAAACAGTTGAAGAAAAAAACTCTAAATACGGAGAGTGTGTGGAATGTGGAAGGATTAAATAATTCGAATTATTTTTGACATCAACAGTGGTAATTCACCACAATTTTGAGTTCCACTCATTGGCGTACGCAAGCGCGGGTCCCGACACCGCCGCTCCAAGGGAAAAATTAACATCAGGTGTATGGGAGCGAAGTCATGATATAACTGGCGCCAAAATTACTTTAGCCCCGCTTAATCTGAGCGGCTGCGACCGCCTATGATTTTCTTCCTAACTCACTTAAATCTATTTATTCCTTTGCTCAATATAAAACACTCATCCGCAGACATCTATTGGATAGAGAATTATAATATCACTACATCTTTCTCTATTTATACCTTCCATAACTTTACTAAACAACCAAGTCTTTTATCTTATTGTATTTAGTTTATTTATTGTATGTTTAGTTTGTATATTGTATTTATGACTTCCGCTTATTATATCCAATCCTGGGCAGCGGGGGCTTTGTCAGACCCTAAAGTCTTTACCCTTTGCTGCCAAGACGGATTAACCTATCTGATAAATTGTAAATAATTATCACATTATGTAAAAAATAATTTTGAATCCGTCTGAATAAAGTTTGATTTCATTTGGCAATCCTCTGAAGTTTACAAGAAAATAGAAATTTTAAGCAAAGTTTCGATTTTTCGATCTACCTCTGTGTTATAACAAACACCTAATTTTTTCACAGAATGAGTGCTAGTATTCAAGTTTCTGATTTGTCTGTCTGTTTTAAGTACGCCATTATTATTTCCGTAAACTATATTCATGGGAGTCTAGAACCCATGCTTTTTAAAGCAGAGTTTGTGAAAGAATTTATCGATAAAATAAATATTTAATCATCTATCGTGCCATTATAACCCAAGTTACCCAATGGTATCGTAGAAGGCGTACAACCCATCGTAGTTCAAGGATTTGTTATCTTGATAGCAGAGGCTCGGGTTACTCGGAAAACTGTAGGTCCCCACACAGCATGACCTTTGTTCCTTTTGTCGTGAAAACGCAAACAGTGTTAAAATTCTGATTTTGTCAGGCAAAGTGATACTCATTAGCCAAGGAACAAAGCAAAGGGCTTAGTGCTAAGATACACAACGGTTAGTTAGTAAAATATATACAGCAGGTCGTTCCATATAGAATTCGGATGTACTTGGGCAAAATAGCAGAAACATAAACAGCTCGGCAACCAGTTTTAGGCAAATAGAAAAGACTCCTGATGGTGTTATGGCGAAATTAACTCTTCATCTCTCTGTTGCATCAAGCATCTTTTTTACAGCTTCAAACAGCGCAAGCTTAACCACTATTGAAAATTGCTCATAAAACAAAGCGATTTCCATGGGCCCGTAACATATGTCAATAATGGAAAAATGAATGGATACCATGTGGCGTGACGAGAAAAGATTTGATTTAGAAGGTCCAGGTGGCTGGAAATAGAACTAAGCCTATTGAAGTCGCTTTGCTCAAAAACTATCTGTTACTGAAAAATTTATCAAGCTCGATGCGATGTGGAAATACAGTGTTTCTACGTTTTTCTCTCCAAGAAATGCAACAACTCAACCCTTTAAAAATAAGCAAAATTCAGAACAATAGAAAATTCTGCCTTTTTATTCTTGTTAACGTCACTGCACTCTGGAAGAAAATCTCGTAACAAACTACGACTTAATATTCGCCTTCAATTCTAACCAAAAGCTTGAAATAATATAATTATCTGTATACTCTTACACTGCTATAACTCTTATATTGTTCGCGTTATGCATCACAACATATGTATTTCGTACTGAATAAAGTTATTGTTAATAGTAGCATTATTGAACACCTTATACCTTAAAATATAACGTTTTTTCAAATCTATTCTTTTATCAGCATTTTAATGCAAAATCCTTCACGTAGGTATCAGGGAGCAATTTTATTAATCTGATTAATTAGTAATACACACAAAAGCAAATTAAATCTGTTTACTAATTTAAGTCTTTGTTTACCCCTTAAATACTTTTTTATCAATTCCGCAATCGCATTTTGTGACTAATTACTTCCTTTTATTTGTCGGGCAGTCATTAAAGAAACTCAAAAATATTAAAATGTCGTTAGTGTGATACCATTTACTCTTTTATTTTTAATGAAACGTAAAATTAACAAAGTGAACACAAATTTAGCGAAATTTAGTTTATTGTTTCGTTGTTTGTTATTATGGTTTTTGCTTATCATTGTTTCACCAAGTGTGTAATCATCGTAACAGTAAAGAGCAGTACGCCAGTTTTTATGTATTATATAAAAAAAAAAGGAAATAATTTGCAACATTACGGAGAAAATAAAATAAAAATACAAAAAAAAATTAATTCAAGAATATGAACTCTCACGTTTTCTTTACGTGTTTGTTTTCTTGTTTTAAATTTTAGAGCTCAACCCGGTTCTACCAATGATATAGAACAAGCCGACAATTTGATATTACTTCCGAACCAGTATGCGCTTTAAAGACATATAATTGGCTGGAATCCAAATTAAGTGCATTTAAGTGTATTTAACAATTAAGTTCTGCGTATCTGGTTTTTTGGTAAACCAGATGTAGTGTGTCTGAAAATACACTAACTAGGGAACTCTACCAACTGTCACTCACCAAATGCCACGATTTTTCGTATCTAGTAGGATGTGGTACAACAATCACTTAAAACGTTAAAATTTTTCTCTATCTCGGAATAGAACAGAAGATATGGTCATATGAATATAGAGTTTTTAACGTGCCAAGCTAAAGAGATCTCGCCAAGTTAAAACAAATCTCACCAAGTTGTTTAAATTAAACGCTTTGGGCGAACGTCCGAACGCCTGAGATCACGATAAAGAACAGAGATATTGACACTAGAATTTTCGTTTCGCAGTTATCGTGAATTATGCTTAATTTACTAAATGTTGACATACATTTTTTGAACTTAGTTAAAGCTAAATTTGGAGATCCAATTACAGCAAACAATTCAAAGTGAAATGAATGTAGGGATGGAACTTTTTGCAATTGCTAAAACAAGGTTACAGTCATCGGAATTTTATGTGGAGTTTGAGTCTACGCTGGATTTTGATTTTGACGAAAGGGTTGCAAATAACGATTTTACAGAAAATTCATCAGAAAATAAGGAGCCCATCAGCTCAATTGCCAATAGTTATACTTTAGAATATGCGGAAAAAAGTTGTCAAGTTTGCTTGGACAACGAAAGGACGATGTCACAAAATAGCAACAATATGTCGATACTTTTATAATTTAGATTTAAATTACAGACAAATATATAGAATGCGCAACTATATAGTAAATAATGGCAATAGATCGCAAAAGTAAAAAAGAAATAAGAAACGCAGTTTTTAATCGTTTTAAATCAGCACGATACAATGGCTTTTGTGTACATGATAAAGACACCCAAAAATGGTTTATTGCATGCACAAAAGAAAAAAGCATAAATGACTTTAAAGTTTCAAATGGATTTATAAATTCATTTAAAAGAGAATTTAATATTTCTGGGCGAAAAATTACCAAACTCGTAACAAAAACTGATATCCAAAGTAAAGATTTTTTGAAAACCGAGCGGTTGAATTTGTCCTTCAAATAATGGATGATATTGAAAGGACGCCAAATGGACGGGTTACAGCCAAATGCTGCTGATTTTACTAATATTCAAGATGTCATATCTTTTGATCTCTTCCGAGATAGAGAAAATTTTTAATGTTTTAGGCAATAGATTTACCATACCTTACTACATGCAAAAAATCGTGGTATTCGGTGAGTGACAGTTGGTGGAGTTCCCTAGTAAGTAAAATTGGAATGGCAACATAAAACCGCTTGTTCGATTTGTCTGATGATTTAGTTAAAAGTGGGATTCTTCCGTTTGAGGCTGGCAATGGCGGACGTCGCGGCGATCCAGCAGCTCGTTGATGATTCGGGATCGTGGACGGTTTCTATTATAAATTAGTGATTGTAAAAGTGATTGTGGAATTGTTTAATTATAAAATAGGGATTAAAAAATGATACTGAAATATTTCAGTGCTTAATTTTCTGATATATATATATATATATACAAAAAACTAAGATCATGTTCAATAATTTTGTAGAGGAAACAAAAATACAAGTTGACAACATTGAGCTAGAAATTGCTGATTCATATATTTACCTTGGCCAGCTGATTTCAATGGATGGCAACATTATGAAAGAACTCAACAGACGTATTAAACTTGGCTGGAGTGCATTTGGAAGAAACAGTTTTATCCTGAAGGGGAAATTGCCTTTGTGTCTAAAAAGAAAGGTCTTCAACCAGTGTGTATTGCCAGTCCTCTCTTATGGATCAGAGACATGGAGTCTAACAGTTGGAGCAATACGAAAGTTACAGACAACGCAAAGGAGCATGGAGAGGTGCATGCTTGGAATAACTAGGAGAGATCGAAAAAGAAACACTTGGGTGAGAGAGCAAACTAGAGTAGAGGACATCATTGTTAAAGTAAAAGGGCTGAAATGGCGATGGGCTGGGCATATTGCAAGAAGAACTGATCAACGATGGACAACAGAAATTCTGAACTGGATTCCAAGAGACCACCGAAGACCTAGAAAACGTCCTCAAACTAGATGGGTGGATGAAATAAGAAAACAGGTTGGGGTGACGTGGAAGCGAATTGCTCAGGATAGACTTGTGTGGAAAGCATTTGGAGAGACCTTCATCCAGCAGTGGATAGATAATGGTTGAATATGATGATGATGATATATATATATTAGACCTGGGCGAAAAAGTTAAACGCATCCGCCATAATCTCGCCCTTGAGAGAATTCAGGGTTAATAGAAAAAAAAGTTAAAAGTGTGCTGAGCGTTTACTGGTGCAGGTGTCATCGTTTATACAACAGAGGGCGCGACTTAACACAGACAGTAAGCCCCCCCCCCCAACACTTTAGTGGCCCCTTCCCAAATTTAGCCCGGGTATTAAAATAAGCGTTAGAAAACGTACCTACATTAACAATAAAAAAAAATATTTATTTAAATCATAATATGTTAAATACACACTACAACAATTACTATAATGTTTTCACTTACCTAAAATAGAATAATTTTATCCTTATGTATTTAAAACCAATTCTCTAACGTTTTCAGAGGTGGTATCAATTCAATTATTAATCATAGATTATTTTAAGATGGCGTGCTAATGCGATAACAATAACACAATATAATAATACTGCAACTAGAATATATAAATTATTCTACTTCAACTCGAAATCCTTTGTTATCTGATAGATAACACGAATTCCCAGAAATCGCATTAATGATGTTTTTAAAAAATAGTATTAATTAAAAGGGTGGGTCTGAGAGTAAATTGAAATATAACGAGTCTTTAATGAACATTCGGAGCTTCTGTTGACAACCAGAACCACTTACGTTCTGCAAGTGGTGTGTCGGGCGATTTTCGAACACTTTCTTATGAAACATAGATTTTCAGTGGGTCTCATAGATCTCTTCTACTTCATCACATGTTGAAAAACTGAACTTCAACTATCCATCACTGAAGAAGTCAAGTCACCGAATGTTAATTTGAATCCCTCTTTTGTGATCAATTTTCCATTTCTTATTACCTCTGATTGGTCAAATATTTTACAAGATGTTAGGAAACGACCAATCAGCAAGATAAGCCCCTATTAGTAACCACTCTTCTGAAAAAGCACATCACTGACCACAAGGAAAGACATGTAAAATTTATATATTTTAACAGGACTGTCAGCAGAGACAAATACTGAATAAAAATACCAAATCTAAAAGGATTTTAATTCTTCAGCTCTGGAACATTTTGCTACCTAAGTTGTACAATAGTTCATGATGACCTTCCATGTAAGAGAGAGAGAACCCTACTCTATTTTTAATTGCTTTAAGTACGGGAGAAAGTTATAGCTGAAGCTTTTACGTTGTAGAAAGACTACGGCTTGGCTTCCATTTAATGCTTGCTCTGTATAAGTTACAGTCTTTATATTGTGGCAATAACGTAAATGCTACTTCGTGCAGGCTATTGACTTTACGATTATTACATCACAAGGAACTTTATGGGAAAGTCATCTACCTTTTTCTATGGGCAATCTAGAAAGAACGCCGTTGTTGGCCTATTAGAAAAGAATGCCATGGAGACGAATTAAAATAATTAATGTTTCATAGCATACTAGTCAGACGATTTTTCCAACCACCTTGCAAAAACAGGGTTGCGTAAACTCCTTGTCGGTTGTGCTTGGATTAGAGGCATTATTGAGTGACTTGAAATGCGTAGAATGACGTCAGGTCATCTTCCATGACTTGTCCCGTTTTTTCCTATGCTCCGACGATGACCGAATATAAGCATGTGGAAGGAAGTGGTGAACGAGACGATCCAGTAAACTGTGTCGAACGTCACACAGCTCGAGCACAAGGCATTGCGGTTTTGAGATTAATCAGCCATGATATCCGGTCTTGTTTGGTATGAACAATTTTGCTTCAGCATGATAACGACCACCCACATATAGCAAACATCTCACGGGAATACCTACCAAATTCCAACATACTATCATGTCCTGCCGGATCCCCAGATTTACCTCTACTAAAAATCTTAAGACATCATGGGATGTAATCTACAATCTCAGACACAACCACCATAGACGGCACAAATCCTTTTCAACAAATTGAGCAAGCGTTGCAAGCCTGACTCTTTATGGTATTTGTACCATCCAATGCCATGACGGCTAGTGAAACGCATCGCTAACAAAAGAGCAACCATTCCGTATTGTAAGGCCATGTAAACAATTTTTTAACTATAACTGCTTTTTTTTTTTGGAAGGTTGTGGGTTCAGGTCCCACCGAACGCAGAAATATTTCTTTTCTTTCGAACGTTTCACCATCTAGCCGCTTCTTAACATCGGCGCTGGTATCACTACGCCAATAAACGTTGATTTATATTGTTGTTGGATATAAATGCGTTATTTTGCTTTGGAAGTATTATGTCGTATTTACTACTTAACCAGTCTTTCCATAAATTTAAGGTGAATCGAACTTTTTTTGTTTTGATTTGTTGGTTGTTTTTTTTTCGTCGCAATTTTAATTTTACGCAGTGTATATCAGAGGCGGATTTAAGTCATATAGCACCTGGTGCAAACCCAAAACTTAGCGCCCCCTCCCGTTAAATATTAATTATTTTCGAAATAATTCCTTCTGTGGTGCAGTTTATTTTATTTCTAGGGATCTTCTCAATAGGCTGCTAAATATTATTACAAGACGGAAAGCCACGATAACAATTAAAACTTCCTTACGACAAATGACCACATGAATATCATTTAAAATTAACCATTTTACAAGTAACTAAACAACAAATAGTTTTTTTGGCGAGTCAAAAATTAAATTGTTTTAATATAAAAATTAAAGCCTGACATGAGTTTCAGTTTTGTCGCCACCCTTGGCTTGGTGCCCAGTGCGACGGCACCGCCCTTAATCTATTACTGTGTATATAAATATATATACTCAAAAAGAAAATAATGAACACAGAAAATTAAGGCCAAAAGTGTGAAAATGGAAATCAATTTTATGTGCATTATGCAATATAATATATTCCGATGTAAGATATTATTACCCTTCTCAGGGATAACACAATTGCCAAATAATGGTCAACACACAAAGCCACCGGGGCGAGATTTTTGTGGGGGAGTCTTAGTAAAATTAATAAAGTTGGCACCCACGTTTTTAGCTCATACTACAGCTTTTTTGGCATAGAGAAAAAGAGACATCCTCCCCGCCTGGATTCGAACCAGGGTCCCTCCGTTTAGCCCGGAGTGTCTTGGACCGCTAGACGAATGAGGACAGGAACAATGCTCTCTTTCTCCGTATGTAAAGATGTAAGATATTATTACCCTCCGCAGGGATAACACAATTGCCAAATAATGGTCAACACACAAAGCCTCCGGGGCGAGTTCTGTGTGTGTGTGTGTTTCGTGGAGGATTTTTAGTACAATTAATAAAGTTGATACCCACGTTTTTAGCCCATACTAAAGCTTTTTTGGTATACAAGAAAAAGGGATAAAAATCTCTAATATAAACTAAAAACTTAGGTGGCAACTTTATTAATTGTGCTAAAAATCCCCCACGAAAAACTCACAAAAAACTTGCCCTGGTGACTTTGCTGTGTTGGCCATTATTTGGCAATTGTGTTATCCCTGTGAAGGGTAATAATATCTGGCATTCTTATATGCGGAGAAAGAAAGCGTTGTTCCTGTCCTTGTTAGTCCAGCTGTCAAGGCACTCCGGGCTCAACGGACGGACTTGGTTCGACTCAAGGGCGGGGACGATGTCTCTTTTTCTCCTATAAAAAAAGCTCTAGTATGAGCTAAAAACATAGGTGTCAACTTTATTAATCTTAATAATATATTCCACTTACAAACACGAAAAAAGTAATGGAAATATCCCCAACTAATTTAAACATGTAAAAAAAAGTCACTGCAATTGGACATGAAAATTTAATCATTCGTTGCTATAATTTTTATTACATTTTGTGAATAAAAGTTTCAAATCTTATTCTGGAATTTAGGGAGCTAAATTATTACCTTCAGCGTCAACCACCGAAAGAAAAATCATACGTTTATGGCGTCTTTTTTTTAATGCGATTGAAAAGGGGAATAAGGTTTGAAGAATGAAAAACATCGAGGTGGAATAAAACAGGATGAGACTGGTCCCCACTCTTCAAAATAAGATATGGGGAATATTTTTGAGGGATAGAGAGAAACAAAAGCTGTGTACTAAAGCTTTCCCTCAAATGCAATACCATCTTCAATTGAAAATATAGATACAGACTATTTTTAAAAATAAATACGATATCAGAATGGCCTTTGAAACTGGATTACCACCAATCAGTTTGGAAGATGAGAAACCTTTTAACATGGAATATGAACGGCTCTTTCTCTATTTCTGTAGCTTTATCCTTAAATTCGAACTGAAAATACCGAAAATGTCGAATAATGGGTGAAAACGTATTTCACGGAAACTATCTATGCTGAGGCGTAAATTTCCCTGTTGCAGATAGTAAATGGAGCACTTAATCTAGCATCGCAAGGTTGTATTACCTTTTATATAAATAAGAGAACGCAAAGCGTATAGATATGGAAATCAGCGGCGACTGATGGTTAACTTATAGTGCTGAACAAACACACAAAAAGCAGTTTTATTATAAAAAAAAAATAAAGAAAAAAAATAATAAAGTATTTACTCATATTTTGTTAGAATTTATTCGTTTAGCTTGAAATATGTCACAAAAATGAATTACTGTCATTCCCAGCATTTCTGTGAACGATGTGATGTTCGGAATAGTCTGTCTGCTAGCCGTTGCTGTTGCAACAGAGTCACAACAACGACGGTGTTTAGACCTTGGTGCGGGGAGAAATGCTAGGTCAGTCACACTGTATTAACCACCCACTTAGACCAATACCACCTACATCTAAATTAATCTAAATACAGTAATTTATAGGTGGTATTGTTGGACACGCGATTGTTGCAAAAGCCCTGCCACCCCTCCCCACTTTCTTTTTTCGCTCACCCTTAGAGCATACTCAGTAACGTACTGCTATCGGTATCTGTGAGTTTCACGTCCTTCTCTTCACGAGTATAGTTTTGGAATACTTACTATGAGTGAATTTTTGGTTAAGTGTTTTCCCTAGTCCATTGTTCTTTAATTTTGTCGCTGAACTACTTAATTAGCATTGTCGTTAATTATAAATTAATGTATATTGTAAAAATTCAGTATGACTAGTGTCGATAAATTTTCATCAGATCGTTTGTTAGACTTTCCTATGAAGAAAATCAAGACATTTGAAAACTTGAAGGGCGAGTACCCACCAACAGAGTCCTAGCTAGCGGGTGAAAATGAAGATCCACGCCAGGGGGGCAATCGGAGAGGGGCGTAAAATCAGCTGAAATAACTCGCAAGGGAGACCACGTCCGTGACTAGGAGCGTAAGCTGGACAATTCTACCAGAGACGCAGGATCATCTTGCTATGTGCCTGCTTATTATATACGTATATATTACAATACATATAAAATTAAAATTAATTGGGAAGGGTATTCGGCCTCTACGGACCCATATAAACTCTACATCTATATCAGTACTTGAATTGGATATTATCGTCAAAAAATAACAACTACTAAGCGATAATTTAATACTAGGATTACAACATTTTTAATGCACTTTGAACTATAGTCGGAGGTCATTTTACTCGCTTTCATGGAATAGGATGAAAACCGCTCTTTTTGCTAACATTTTGCGAAAACAAAAATTATACTAATTCACTTCATTAATTTTACTTTAGTATCACACTTATTTATTACCATTATTAAATTTTTTACAATTATTTATTATTTACACAGAAAATGTCCTGTTGCTACATTGTATTGCTTTTAATAATGTTAAATTATGCTTGCACGGCATCCCCCACCTTCAAACCCACACAAAAAAACAGCACTCAAGAATAATGTCTCTGAGAGTAAAATATACGTGTGCAACACCTTATTTCTGGACACACCAGCCACTGACGGAAATAATGAAATTAATGCGAGTACCATGAAAGTAAATAAGCAAATTTAGGAATAAATTCATTCCAGGTTGAGCAACCCCAATCCGAAATTCTCACGGTCAAGAAAATTTCAGATTGGGGATTTTTTCGAATTTTGCTATTTGCGGTAGTGCCCCTAAACTTTTCCAGACGTTTAAGATAAGATAAATTCCTTTATTTTGGGCAAGATTGTACATAAAAAATTCTATATGTGGCTAATTAATGATATTATAACAATTTTGCCCGGGCAGCAATGGGTAAAGACTTTTACATCTGACGAAGCCCACGTTGCAAGTTCTCCACCAGCGAGTCAGAACAGAACAATAATAACTCATGTAAAATTATAAGTAAGTGAGAGAAGGAAAAATAAGTAAACAAATAAATAAGATATAATAAAAATACAAACTCATAAATTATTTAGCAAATCAAGCAATCGTATTTTCTATATATCCTATTTTCTATAAGCTAAAAATATCCTTACACAATAGGGTCGTACCCCTTTCCTTTTTCCTTCCATGGGTAGCCTATGAATACTTCAAGCAAAAATCTTATCTATATACTGACAATATATTACTTTTTGGTTCACTAAAAAATATCACTAAAAGTCAGAAGGTGGGAAGTTAGAAAAAGAAGGACTCACAACCACAATGAACCACGAAGGGGCGGTCAAAATTGGCCTATATTAAATCGTGTGATTTATGGGCGGTATCAAAGAGTGAGCCATCCTATCTTAAAAGGCTGCCTGCTTTAAAAGCAAAGGTGCGAATTTCGGAATAATTCGAATTGGGAATACTCAACGTGTGTTTAAAATGCAAATGGAGGATTTGAGCGACTTCATTCATTGTGAAACATCAAATAATGAGTGAATGGTATTTTAGAAACATTAATTATGTAAAAATTGACCCGCATGAGGATTGGGGTTTTTTTAGTATATATCTTAGGATGGTTCTCAATGCTCAAGAATTTAAAGACAACGACATTGGTTCTACAATTTAAAGTACAGTAACTCCTCGGAAATCGAAGTGTAAGCCGAAAGTTGATAAGGTTTATGCACTGTTTGAAATTGTTTTCACAAACGTACCAAATTTCATTTGCTTTTCCACACTTATATCAAAACAGTAATAAAGGAAATTGTTTGTTTTTATGTTCTGTAAATTCTCAACTTTTCTTCCCTTTTCTATTTAGAGTTGCTTGCAATGTTTAAAGAGATAAATTATTAATTTTCATAAGCATATTTTAAATTTAAATCCTTTGCATTTAAATACTTAGTTTATTATGTAATTTGCACAATGTTTCCTTTTAAAAAATAAATGACAACGTAAATATCTTATATTTAACTTTTTTGTATATGGGAAATAATATATCCTATTTTTTGCGCATTGAACAGAAAATTTTGAAAATATCGTAGTCTAATTTCGTTTTATCCACAACCATTAAACATTGTTTATAAATGTGGATAGAAAGATAATATGCCCGTACCAAATACTAAAATGCTGCAAAAATAACTGCTTGACAATTACAATGCTTGTTTAAAAAGCTTGTTTTAAAATGTGACAAAACTTTTGAAATTAAACGCATAGCAGAATCGAGCAAATCAAATTTTTAAACAATGGCTGGGGGATTCAAGCCTGCCCCTCGTGTAGGCGCCCATGCCTCTTTGATATGTAACTGAGAAATGCGGAAACTGGAAAGGACTCTTAAAATTACGCTTTGCATTTAGTTGGTATTTGAACTAAAGCTCAGTTTATTTTTTTACTTATGAATAGAATGATTTACGATTTCTAATTGTTTTTCAACAAGCAAAGATATTTCGATGCTTCTGACGTAACCAGACTAACCTGCCAGATATTTCGAAATTAAATAATATAACTAAATTGCTGCTAGTTAACTGTATTCAGCTAACAGCCAGGCTAACCTGTTGGATAGTGTTGAGGTGAATACAACTCAAAATTTTATGCATGAACTATTTTTTGCTGGTTAATGCGCTTAGGTAACCGTTTGAACTTTAATAAAAAAGTATCGTTGAATTTAGCTTAGTATTATTATCTTTGTAGACAAATATAGTTTGAAATTTTGCGAACAGTGTACTTTACTGCTGCTATTTTATTCAACTAGAATCGTTTCAAGCGCATGTATGAAAAAAGTAAAGGTCGGAAAATCAGCAGAAAGGACGATGCCAGATGTCTATGGGATTTTGCCTACGGCGTTCCACAACAAATCAGACGCCATTCGACGCGTCTCACTGAGTAGATAAAATGTGTCAATGCAATGGGCGCAAAGCTGTCAGATCATGAAGTAACGAGTTATAGGTCATAGAAGGTTATCCTGTGAGGAGGATCTCCAATGTTATTAGGATTTTGTCTATCAGAGTTCCACAACAAATCAGATGCCATTCGACGCGTCTCACTGAATAGATAAACATGTCAATAAGCGCAAAGCCATCAGATCATTCAGTCACAAGTTACAGGTCATAGAAGGTCATCGTACGAGGAGGATCTCCAATGTTATTGGGATTTTGTCTATTGGCGTTCGGACAACGGCAGCCGAGTGGATAAAATACACCGGTTTCTATTATGAACACCGAAATTAAGCACCACTCTGCGCGATCATAGCTACAGAGGGTGCCTGACCTCTTTACAGTAGACTGTGTTACACTGTTGGCGTAATCTCCACTCGTAGATTTGCGGTGAAAACCTTAATAAACGAGTAGTCAGTGAGTTTTCTCATGATTCTGACGGGCTAGCTGAACTTAAGTTTTCCTGGTTTTCTCAGTCGCATAAATATGAACTAGTTTCCATAGAAAATATCCTCCAGGAAGGTATTGTACCCAAAATTTGTCTCAGGTAACTAGTTTACTGTCATTCTGTGATATAAATCCTTCAATAGCAGTGTTATTCAGCTGAATTCACTCCTCCTGTCTGAGAGTAATCTCGCCTTTATTCAGCTGAACTCCACTCTATACTTGAAAGTACTCCTCTCCGGGATAACAGAGCCGCCAACCTTGCTGGCCAAACTTCCCATTACAATATCTACACACTACAACTATAGGCGTTCAGTAACAAACCAGGCATCGGTCAAAGCGTCTTACTAAGTAGATTAAAAGTTGCTGACGAACGGTAATAAAATGTTAGAAACTGGTTTCTCTGATTTCGATGTAACATACAACCTTGTTGCATGCATTAACACTCATTCGTGGCTGTTCGATTGGGTGTTCGAGTATGTTGTTGCTAGAAATAAAGTATTGTATAAGTAGCAATCAAATGTTATATATGTGTAGCAATAATAAAAATAATAGTAAAATATACTAAATCAACAAAATATATAAAATGAAAAATTAATAAAAAAAAAGTCATGCGGTGTCTTCGTCTACGTTACTGCTTTCGTATACCACGCATAGGTAGCTCAGCGATTTTGCAGGTGTATGGATCTCGGGTTGGAACCTGTCATACCCAAGGTACCAAAGTACTGTCATAATATGTGCACAGCACTCAACAGTCCTCTGGCCATTTTTGCACTGACAACAGTGCCCGATAATTGATTCGACACCGGATTTTTCTTTACCTACTAAAACGTAAATGAAGTACTAAGTGTTATTCCTGTAACGGGACTGAATTCGCCCGCGGACGAGCACTGGAGACTCAGCTGGAGATTCTCCTCACAGAATGACCTTCTATGACCTCTAACTCGTGACTGCATGATCTGACAGCTTTGTGTCCATTGACATATTTCATCTATTCAGTGAGACGCGTCGAATGGCATTTGATTTGTTGTGGAACGCCCATATGTCATTTTTGGCATCCTCCTTTGCAAATTAAATGGTTGGGTCGTTTATTGTATTACTTATTTTCTTAAAAATGTTTTAAAGGGACGAAAGCGAGAAATTTCCATTTCTCTAGTTTTTCTGTTGGAAAAAAACGATAAGAGCGTAGGTATTTTTTTAAGGGAAATGAAAATTATATCGATTCTCAATTACCGACTTCCATTTATATTTGAACAGTTTGAATCATTATATTCAATTTGCGTTAGAGGAGAATGGTTATAACTTATTACTCTTCTTAGATGTTCGGATAAATAGAGACGGACGACTGTTTAGTAAAGTATTCCGAAAATTTACGCATACCGATGGGTTTCTAGAATTTCGTTCTCACCAGCTGGCTGCACCAGGGCCTGATCACCGCAAAGGCATCCAAAGCCCGAGCTTTGGGCCCCACAATTTTAGGGACCTCATAAAAAGCCAAAATATTACTTCATTTTTATATTTAAATTTTTTATTTTTACCAAATCTTTCTCAAAAAAAATCAAATTGCAGCACAATAGCAGTTTGCAAAAAACTATGTTTTTTCAACTTTTGCGCAGGCGAATGCAATTTTCTTCCATCACTCAGACCTGAGAATACCGAGTATGGGACCCGCAGTCAAAATTCCCAATAGAATTTGCCCAAGCAAGTCAATGCCGAATGTATAGATACCGATAAGTAGTATTACCGGTTTCGTTCAGCAATTTCTAACCGTGATTGTAGCAACAATTTTTCACAGCACAAAATCATAATATTTGCATATTACCACGTTGTAATCTGTGATCGTGCTCGTTATTTTCACCCATCCATTTTACTTTGCTTTCACGCGTATTAATTTAGATTAAGTCTCGTTTAAAATAATGAAGCGATTTCAATCTGGCCATATGAAGAGGAAAAAAAAGAAAAGAGAATTGCTTGAAAATAAAAAATTCAAAAACACCCATCTAGGGTTTATATCTACGCAAGTTCTTCCACCTGAGGTAACGTGTAGCGAGGTGCCAGCAATGCCAACATCAACATGCAGCGAAACGTCGACGTCTTCCAAGGAAGAAAAAAATGAAGTGAGTGAAATTCCTAATTTCTCCAACGAAAACGTAGAAGATCATCAGTATAGTGATGACCCTGGTTTATGGCCATGCATGCAACCGAGGAGTTGCGTGAATATTTCAGTCACCATCAGCCTAGCCAACATATTGACTGCATTAGTAACTCAGCAGGACCTATAGGAGTGAAAGGAAGAACATTAAGAGAGACGCATTTTTTCCCCAGAAAGAACTGTGAAACTGTTTGTAAAGATTGGTTGATTTATTCTCCAACCAAAAGAGCTTTATCTTGCTATGTGTGCAAATTATTTACGAAAAAGGAGCAAGCTTTGTGTCATAAAGGCTTTAAGGATTGGAGAAATGTGGCTTAAAGTTTAAGTGACATGAAAATTCAATTCTTCACAGAGAAGCCATATGCTCGTTATCAGTAAGATCAAAAATTGTTGAGTGTATTGATTGTGTAATGGTTGCAGAATTTGAAAAAGAAAGAAAACATTGGCAAAATGTTCTTCGGGGAGTTGTGGACTGCGTCAAATTTTTAGCCCAACGTGGACTCGCCTTAAATGGAGAAAATGAAACTTTATATTCGCCTTATAATGGAAATTTCCTGGGCTTAATCGAGTTAATCAGCAACTTTGATCCTTTTTTAGAAAGTTTCCTCAACAAATATTGATAGGGGACATACTAACTATCACTCTTCAACAATCGTGGCAGAGCTGGTGGAAATAATGTCCGAACGAGTGATGCAGGAAATTTTGAAAGAAGCGAGGGCCGCAAAATATTTTGGTCTGATAATTGATTCAACTCCCGACATATCACATATCGACCAACTATCCATTGTGTTGAGATACGTTTCTCCAAATGGTATTCCCATTGAACGATTTATCGAATTTGTATCTATTCATGGACATGATGCTGGCAATTTGTGTGATGTTATTACATCTGAGTTTGAACGATTAAATACGGATGTGAAAAATTGTCGCCGGCAATGTTACTATAATGCCTGTAACATGTCTGGACAATATTCAGGACTGCAAGCTCGAATAATCTTATAATAATCTTATGTGCCCATTGGCTTTATATGTTCCATGTGCTGCACACACATTAAATCTTGCTGGAACGAACGCTGTTGAATGCTGTCATGAGGCGATGTCATATATTGGTGTTATTCAAAGATTATATAACTTCTTCTCTGCATCGACCCATAGGTGGAACATACTAGTGTTACATTTTTTAAATAAATGCCTATCAGTTAAAAATCGCTCCCAAACTAAATGATCCGCAGATGCCGATGCTGTGAAAACTTTGTATCAGGGATATAATGAGAGCGTAAGTGCTCTTTCTGCAATTTGTGCAGATAATTAAGAAACGTGATCCACACAACATGAAGCACAGGTTTTGCTTCACAAATTAGAAAAATTAGAAACTGCCATTTTTACAATGGTATGGAATGACATTTTGCAAAAAAAATGAATAAGGTAAGTAAAATTCTGCAAACCAGTGTTAATGATTTATCTTCTATTATTTCCCTGTATAACTCGATGCTGGAATTTATTCAGAATGTTAGAAAGAATTTTGATACATATGAAACTAAAGCATATGATCTTTTTGGTAATATTGTTTATACAAGTTCCCGTAAAAGGTGTAGTATGAAGTGTAGGATGCTAGATGAGTCAGCTGCCGATGAGGTATTTTTAACTGATAAAGAGAACTTTTTGTTTCTGTCGCACTATGTTATGTGTGATGCCCTTATACAACAGTTACATAGCAGAAAAGAAGCTTATGAGAATGTGAATAAAACATTTTTTTTTTTGTGTAAGTCAAAAAACGACGAGAATATTCATGGTGAAGCTAAGGTATTTCAGAGTGCCTATCATGATGACATCGATGAAGAATTTCCGGATGAATTGGCAGTTCAAAGTTCCTTTATCAGATACCTCAGATCCCAGGCAACAACTTCAAACATTAAAGAAGATGAACATCTGCCACACGTTTCCAAATTTGGATACAGCTCTTAGAATTTTGCTAAGCATGCCGATATCAAACGCATCTAGTGAGCGTTCTTTTTCTGTTCTGAAAACGATCAAAAATCGATTAAGATCGGCATTATCTCAAGAAAAACTCGTTGGGTTGTCAATTTTGTCTATTGAAAAGAATATGACTTCAACACTTGACTTTGAAGATGTGATTACAAATTTTGCTTTAAAAAAGTTCAGAAAAAAAGATATGTAATTTAACAGTATGTAAACAATTTCTTGTAGTAATGTATGCTTTTATTTGCACATTGGTAGCCTTTACTTTCATTTTCTTTCATGTTTAAATTGAGAATCAAATTAAAACCTATTTTTTAATTCTTCAAAATTAAACTTTTATTATTTATATGCCTTACCTTTTTGCATTTTTAAATTTAGCAGGATGTAATTTTCTGTTAATGAAAAAAGTTATCAGTAGGGATGGCGACAAAGTGAAAATTGTCGCCAACTCCTAACCAATCGTCGCCAAAATCATAAACATGGACGATAAATTTGTCTCCTGTTCTATGTAGAATTGAAAGGGCACAAGTTTATTCAAAGACAAATTAAAATAAAATCTATGTAACTAAGAAAGAAGTGTCTTGAATAATTTAACTAATAACGTTAAACTTTATGCAAAAGCAAATCAGCACGCACAAAGCAATTTAATTTTGGTGGTTACTATAATTCTTTTCTTATTAAAATTGAGTATGTACTGTTTATAATATCTGACAATAAAAAATGTGAATAATTTAGTGTGTGTTGTGCTATTTTTAATAAAGCATAAAGGCATACATATATGGAATAATGATCAGTAGAAGTTTAAATATGGCAATTTTAACGTGTGTCTACCGGGTTTGATTTTTCGACCACCAGTTTCTAATCAAGGTGGTTCTTTTAGACCACCAAATTTCCTTCGCTGGTGACATCATTAGTTGTTAGTGTATACCTTAATCGTTAAGTAAAAGTAGGACTACTTTTTTGATTATACAATCATGATATCTGAAAATAGCTATAATGCTGATAATCAGACAACTTATGATATTATAAATTTGAATAAATTACTAATAGCACAACTTCATCTAAAGTCACTAGTAGTACAGGCCAAATACCAATTGAATATTTGTCCCATCCATAGTGTCTACTAAAGATGGCTTACTTTTCAAAGGTCACTTTAAAAAATACAGAAATTTTGATCTTTGAAGTCTTTTCGTATCAGCGTACGTGTGATCGTTGAGCGTGGTTTTGCTTATTTTTGCTACCTTTAGGAAAAAATTCAACAGAATTTATTATCACAACATATCCCAGCATCAAAACCCTTTAAATAGGGAAAATTTTACCTTAATATAGCTAGATTTATCTATTTTGTAGCTTGTTCTGGTCTGAACGTGAACATCCGTAATTAGAGCTTCGTTTGGATGAACCTTTACAGGTTGTTGCAAAGATAACATTCAAAATTTTAACTAGGACTCAACAATTGATAACAATTGATAAAGAACGGTTTCCCGAATAAATTTATCACTCAAAACCTATGTGATACTAGTGGATAGAAACAGGGATATAAAGGATATTACCTAGAAAATATCTATGACTGACTACGTGGCAAGGTCCTCTGAACTATTACTGCAAATCCTCCGTCATGTGGATGTTAAGACCAATTAAATGCTTATTTGCGTGCTACATGGTCTATCATTTAAAATTGAGGGCAGTGTCTTTGATACAGAAAAGACAGTGCTGTTTGTCAAATGCCATGTGGAAACCCATAATAATGTGTATGATGGAAAAACGGGGTATGTTAACGAAAAAAGTAGCATGTGAGTGTCATCACTAGAGAGACTAATCAAACTAGCTTGCAGAATGCGTTTTTTAGAATGATCACATTCCGAAACTAAAATTTCGATACACAATATGAAACATATTATATATTTCGTATGGACTTCGTTATATCGTTAATTGTAATTTATTTATAATGTGTTCAAAGTAATCGGCATAATATAACACAGAAAAGTATAATTACTGATGATCGGATGAAAGTAACTTTATTCATTGTGAGTCTTCAGTTTCAATTTGTTAATTAGTTACGGCCTTGCAGCAACTCTTATACTACTGTTACAGTCAAGGCTGTAAGTATATCCTATGTTCCTTCGTCTTCTTAAAATATACATCCTTCATTTTTTTAACCCTTTGCACTCCACTGGCTCCGCTGGAGCGACATTCAGTATATGGCTTTGAATTCCTTTGGCTAAATAGCCTGGAGTGCAAAGGGTTAATAACTTTTTATTTCATTAGTCATTCTGTCAAGCTCTGAAAAATTGTGGTATTTTTAATACAAAATAAATTAAAACAAATTGTGATATTTTAGTGATCTTTGAATGGCTTTATGATATCCTATTCCACGTCAAGCTTCCTATTGCAACAAAGCGAAAATTCTTTAAGAAAACATCTCAAAACTTCCGAAAATGTTCGTGACAGTCAGAGGTAATTTTCAGATAAAAAGTCTAACTGCCTTTCTGTATATGACTTCTGCTTTTGTCGCATCATGTTGGGGAGCCAAGACGCCTGACGCCGAGTTTTCTATCCTTTTTATAAAAACTTCTTTCCGGGAGTGCTTCAACGAAAATAGCTTAGACTTTCATGCTTTTCACATGGAAGACCTGGAAAACGTAAGAAATAAAACCGCACACAAAAATTATCTGTTCTGCTGGAAACGGGAGAAAATTAGCTGTTGCTATCAGCGTTTTTCCGTTCGCCATTACAACACGCATCCAGATAAAAGTAGAGCATACTATTATGCATTCGTTTGCCCCTTTTATTTGGTCAAAAACTTGGAATGCTCGATTGCAGAAGTCACGATTTTGAGGGCTGTTTTTAAAGAACATATGTCAATATGTACAGTATTTGTTCTTGCGGATCTCCTATATATACACACATACCTATACACAGACATGCATATACTAAAAGTGACTTATCTCCATATATTATAAAGCGTAAAAAGTGCGTGCGTAGTTTTGTGATTGATGTAACACATCTAGAACTAACTTATAACTGCTCTTATAACTGCTGTCCGTAAGTGTTGAATGTCCTGCATAGTGCTTCCTCGAAAAGTTCGCTCTTAGACAAAATTCAATAACGAATTAAATGCGCACAGTTCGTGTAATATGGATTTTCATATAAGAACTAAAACAGTAAATTAAAACGTACATATTAGTTAGATAAATGAAATCAAAATATATTACTTGAACTGAAAAAAATTCTGCGATAATTTTTGCTGAAAACTACAGTTTTTTTGCCATAATGAAAGAACCTTACAGTGGATTACTATACATGTAGTACATAATGGTCAACTATTATGTAGAGAATGAAAAGATATTTGCAGCACTAATTTACTGCATCGGAAAACTAAATACTTGTGCTCTCGTTGCGTAACAGTAATCGCAGATAAAATATCAACAACTAAACTTAATTGAACTCTCTGCCAGTAATTCAAAGACACTAACCCGATCACAGCTTCTCTATCACCGCAAAAGATAGAAATCGTTATTGATTTTCAGAACTAATCTTTTAAATCTCTTTCGAAACGTCCAAGTATTAATTTCAAGGCAGTAACATTTATTGAACTTCCAAATGATTCTTAGTTCTGGAAAAAAGAAATCGTAGTCAAGAATATCCCTCCTCCACCACCCATTCAAGTATTCGTTTAAGAATATAATATATGCAATTATACCTAGACCAAAGAGACAAATGTAAAACGTTCATACAACATTTTACTGGTTTTTAATATATAAAATATGTCACTGGTTGTTAATAGGTAAAAATCGTCAAATAAACGAAACAATACAGAGTTTTAAACAATAATATCAATCAACGTTTATTGGCGTAGTGATACCAACGCCGATGGTATGGCGTGATTAGATGGTGAAACGTTCGAAAGAAAATAAATATTTCTGCCTTCGGTGGGACCTGAACCCACGACCTTCCACTTGCCGGGCGGAGGCTCTACCCACTGAGCTACGAAGGACAATATATAATCTCTTTACGAACGTATATAATACTGTTGCCAGTTATTTCGCAGAATGGTGTAGTACATGGACTACTATTTAAACCAAATTGCAAAGAGACTGGTATTAAATTGATCGAAATGCCCGTTGTAGTGTGGCGGTTCCTCCACAGGCTCATTCTAACTCTGTTTCGCGCCAAAATTCCATTCTCATGGACATTTGGCAATGAGTCACACGTACAACCAACTCCTTGGAATTTCCACCAAAAACGAAGGATACAGGCATTATCCAACTTCGAACCCTCTCCCATATATTTTCATTTAATGGGCAAAAACTGTCAAGAAAGACAGCTCAACGTTAACATAACTCACAGCAAGTTCTCCCCTCTGTGGGGTCAAACTGACCAATAGAAATTTATATAAACTATTGCGTCAGTATTCAATTGTCCAATCACGGTCCACAAAAATCATTCGAAGTAAAGTTTTGGACCGATCAACACTCTCTTGCTCCTTAACTTTCGACCTGAAAAGACGGCCGCTGCTAGCCGTGATAACGCTCCTCAATATGTAACTTACGCAACCTAACGAACGCACGGCATCATGCCGTAGCCAGTGTACGCTCCTCAACCTCCAAATAAATATTGTTTAATGTGCATCCTCTCTCTCGTCTACCTGCATTCACCGCCACGTAAAAATACTTTCTGAGATAACAGTCAGACTATGCCGCATGACGTACGCCACCTGCCACCTGGTCAGCCGTCAACACACACCAACGGCGCAGCAGTTGGCAACCCACATACCTCGCGGCAACTGGCGTACCATCAAACCTTGCGGCAGTAGCATATGTATTTAAATAAATCGAACACTACGCAGATTAAATTAAACAACAATATTAATCAACGTTTATTGGCGTAGTGATACCAGCGCCGATGTTATGGCGTGATTAGATGGTGAAACGTTCGTTAATTTTTAACTAACCATTAACTCATATTTTTTATGTGGCTGCAATTTCGAGCACTAGTATGCATGAACACATTCTCTACTTGACCATTAGGTCAAGTAGAGAATGTGTTCATGCCATTCAGACCATTAGGGTTTCATTCATCAACCAAACCTCATCTAAGCACAGTTAAAAATTCCAAATTTTTTACTCTAAATTGTTTACAAAAACGTTAGCTAATACCCCAGCAGTGGTTGATTATTTGAAAAAAAAAACCAAAGAACTTTAAAGTTCATTTTACAAAATATTCACTATAAGGGTAGATACTGATTTATGAAAAAATATTTCCTTATCCTATCTATAACTTTAAATTTTATATAATAATCAAATACGCTTATTAATCAGTTCAATATGTAAACATTTGGATTTAGATTCATGATGATTTTCTGGTTTGAGAAAGCCCTGCCTTATATAAAGAAGAAAAATTCATATATCCGCATTCTAGTTTTCTTTCTTTGTAACTATAACGTTCGTGAAAAACGACATTACATATAATGAATTTATATTTCAAATTGTTCTAACGATCCTTTGTATTATGACGAGGAGAGTAATTGCAACAGAGAACTCATTTCAACGAGTTAAACTTTGAATCTCAAGTTTTGGGTAAATCCTTGTCACGCTGACTACAGCCACATGCGAAACTTTAGCACTCAGATATCTCTTTCGACTACTTGTGTTGTAAGTGGAGTCAAACTTCAAATCAGCTTGGCCAAAGTATTTCCGTAAAAGAATTTGTTGCTGAGCACGAATTCACTTTCACAGGATTCTATTGTTATTCAAAGGTATTATGTCAATGTCTCACAAATCTGTCCAATATATAGTGGTTATATACTGCAGAGCTCACTGCACAGATTAGTTTCACGTACCTCAAAATTGTTTGAAATATCTGAATCCAGACCGTTGACTTAACGTATTCTTCGAACTACGACCAATTCTTATTTTTTAACATACTTTAAAGTGTACGATTAAGAGATAATTATTCCCACTAACTTAACTACTTTTACGTGGTAACTTACCTAAAGCGTAAGAAACAAAAATGTTAACTAACCGAATTAACCTTCGCTTTGAATTTTTGCTCTTTTTCATTTCTAATCTACATAGCAAATCAATTTAAATTTATATGATTCAATGTAAGCAAACAACACCTGTTCTCTGTCTTCACCATCCAAGGATTCTTTCAGGTTGAGCATTGTTCTTCTTTTTAATATAATAAGGTATTTAGTTGTATTCTTCTTATAATCACGTCCACTGTATCATATTGCTTAAACAACTGTATCCTGAATAAGATACAACATATTGGAAAAACCAGCGGACTTCCACTAATTACGCCCAGTTACGAATCGCTAGCGTAATCACAAATATAGTAAATGTTTATTGATTTGGTATCGTCACACATTTACCTGATTTCCAAATCAATATTCATTTACCCGATTTCCAAATCAATATTAATTTACCCAATTTCCAAATCAATATTCATTTACCTGATTTCCAAATCAATATTCATTTACCTGATTTCCAAATCAAATACATGTACCTGATTTCCAAATCAGTATGGTGAATATATACTGCTTTGGAAATCCGATAAATATGCGCCAGCTTAAATAATTGTATAAGAATTTGGACATTTAGAAATCAAAAATAACTAATGATTAAACAAATTTGGGGGTGAAACGTCTATTCTTCTTGATCACTATACATCATTGTATCATCACTCATCGCATCGCTTTTTTTTCCGTAATAGTCTGGTTCGCCTAACATAGAAAGTTTATTTTAAATTATATCAATAATACCCTAAGGTAGATCCATAATTAATTACTTTTCGTATTCCGGTATATTCGTCATGTACTCCAGCATTTTTTTCACGCTATACTAGTAGCAGATTTCTATCGCACGTCTATGCACATGAGATAATCAAGTATTACTCAACTTCATGGGATTTCGTGCAGCCTAATCAATACTCAAATCTCAACGCCCTGACACTGACGCTTATAACTGATAGTAGCGAGCGTCTGCCCTTAAATAAATGTTCCTCTGTTAAATTTCAAAGAAGAATCGATTTATTTTTAAGATACGCGTTGTCTTTTCGTTATTTGAGTAGCCTTTGAATTATTAATCTATTTAAAAGGAATTAATCTCTGAAAAGAGAAAAAATATTAAATTACAAGTAAAACAAATAGCTCCCATCGTGAAAATGCGGCCACATCATTTACAGACAAATGAATTTCCTGCCTGCCATATATCACTGATAAAAACGGTAATTAGATTCACCGTTTCGACTAATAGAAGAACACGGAAGATATTGAACTTTTTGAAGGAAGAGATTGGAATTTTTGCTAGCTATATATTGCGCTATTTATCAAAAATGGAAACAATTGATCACCGAGTATATAAAATATAGTATTTTTCGGTGATCAAATAGGAATTTAGAGATCGTTATTCCAATTTTCGCTTCCGAAATTGGAAAACTAATGTATAAAATTAATTTCTAACATCCCTGACTCACTGACATATAGATAGTTTGACAGTCTTTTATGAATGTATTGTACTTTTTATTGCATGTGCTTTTCATCATATTTCTCTTTTTTTTCAAACGTTTTCCCTTTTTTTTCTAACATTCTTAACGGCATTTTCTCTTTACTTTCTTCTAGTTTGTTCTTATGTCCAAATTTTCAGTAAATACCTCACCCTTTAGGGCATCATTTGTATCAATGACATGGATGTTTTTGTAACCCTCTGACTGCTCATTTTTTTTATCAAAGTCGCTTCAAAAATTGCATATATTTTTATTACATATTTCAAATCTACATGCATTTGAGAGTTAAAATATGTAGCACATTTTTGTAAACAAGATTTTTTTAATATAAATTTCGTGCATAAGAACAGGCTTTCATAAAAATCAAATTTAAGAGTAATCGTTTAAATTCAAAAATTCTGAAAATAAATCTTGATTAAATTACGGTTTACTTTATAGAATACAAATATAAAGCATGTATACTAATAAAAATCACTCGCTGAACGTTTCCTACAAGCCATATTCTGAATACAAAAACCGATAACAAAGGGAGCGCTTGCAAAATCAGTTAGTGAACTCTATGCAAATACGAAAATTTAGGCGACAATAACGCCATTTGTTGACCAAACTACGACTAGAAGTCTAAATATTGTAGAAAATGCATTACCGACAGTTAAACGGTGGAGAAGCGGGATGCGCTTTTAAATTGCATACCCGCAGAAATCGCGGGATATGCGAATTTTGTTACTTTCATGTTGCCCGTGGAAATCGCGGGATAAGGTCAGATAATCTAGCTAATTATTTTCCAAACTTGCTCTTTTATTCAATTTAAACATTTTTATCATAAAGTTGCCTTGCCAATGTTCTAACATCACTCCGCCAAAAACTGCCTTTCTCTAGAATTATTTGAGATCCGAAATTTTCCCACAGGAGACTGTTGCTTAAATTTCCCACACTTGAGTTCAAACGGGTGGGCTATATTCCAAGTAAAATTGAAACTGTTAAACGTTGTGATTCAGAGTTGACGTTAAGCCGTCCTTCCCATCCTAAATGGCTCAACCTGCTGTCTTAAGCTGTAAAAACGCAAATCATTTTTTTTCATAAGATTTAAATTACATTTAAATAGACAAAACTGGTTTATCGAAACATCAGAGTCAAGCTTTTTCCCAATTTTACCAGCTTTTTTCATTTATTCAAATTTTGCAAAATACATGAATCCCAACTTAGTAAAATTGCTTTTATTTTGTTTCGTAAACAGACGAGATTCAAAAGAATTTCTTTGATTACTTTCCGCTCGAAATTTGTAGCACACAGTTGGTTTCTAACAATGATTTGCAATTTCTTTCTTAATTTAAGGACGCAGTGAATAGTAAAACGCTATTAATTTGAAGAAAACTATGAACAAAATAAACTCGTTCATTTTCACAAATAAAGCTTAGTTTAATCTATGGTGCTTGAACATTTATGAATTATTTGCAAAAAAACTATTTCACTCTTCTCATACAAAGGCTCTTTACACTTCAATTAAATTGTTTTCCACCAAACAGTACTTGAGTAATATATATCATTGCAGAATACTGTGGGAAAATTCGACAGTGCCTTAGAATTGGTAGGCAACTATAAATGTCTTTGCCAAAAACTTTCCTTTACACGAACCTTATTTTCTATTTTTATGAATGCCTTAAAGGAGAAACACTTCTCAGAAAATTGAAGAGCGCTTTCCATTTCCCGTTAAAAATACCCCCTGGCAAGTGACAATGATTAAAAATCTTTAGCAATACTCAGAATGTTTTTGACTTTGATTACGAATCTATAAATATTTTGAAGGTGTGACGTCAGAAAGTTAATTTTTCTGGACTACAAATTATTGTGGGAGTCTATGGAAGAAATGGGTTTCTACGATTTCTGAAAAGGGAACCGCCACTATATTTTAATTCTATTTTTAAACAAGAATCTGGAAGCTATACTGCATCTAACGCATATGTACTAACGTTCAAAAAGTATTCAGAACATGTTAAAATTCAACTTCAAAAAAAGTGATAGTCATGGACATAAAGAAACATGAGTTTTACAATTTCTACAAAAAGCACCACACACACACAAAGATGACTCTAATTTTATTTTCAGACAAAAAATTAGAAGTTATTTTGCATTTAACGTGCCTAGATTAATACTCAGGTGGCGTCAAGTACATCTTAAAATTAAACTTTAAAAAAATTTCACTTATTTTTTTAAATTGGATTTGAACCCTTTTCTGACACTTTCTGTACAATATCTCAATTCGTTAGATGCAGAATTGCTTCTAGTTTCTTGTCTAAGGCTAGAATTGGGGTAAACTGTGTGCCCTTTACGGAAATTGTAGAAAACTTGTTTCTACTATAGACTTCCACTGCAAGAAAGATAGCCACTTCCTATAAAAATTCCCACTGGGTGTGATCGAAAAACATTAATACTAATTAAGAATAGTTTTAACGCTGATATAACTATGTAAAAATTGTGAAAATCTGACTCGAGAAGGTGACTTTTCTCGAGACTTCAAATTATAAGAGGAACACGCTTTCTGCGATTTTGCTGAAATCGAAAAACTTATGATCACGGCATTATTTATCATTCCAATACAGAACCCTTTATAAATTATCCTCTTGAGAAAATAACCCTCTCTTACAATTAGTGCGTTTTATAACCGTTACTTCTTTTGATGGCTAATCGCACCTTGTATCATTATACCCTATCCCAAATGTTTAATTTAAATTTCTGACTTTCAAATCCGTAGTTTCCTCTCTAAAATAAAACTCCTTTAAATAAAAAAAATCTATCTCTTCATTCAACCTCAAACAAAATTACCTAAATTCTTTACACTGCACAAGTATTTTTAAAACAATCTTCTCATGGGCTATTGCTAGTTTATATAAGTAAAATACTTTCAGATAAAAAAAATATGTCTTTTTTTTTTTGCTTATTTCCAATACTTTTTGCTGTGTTTGAGAAGGCTCGTCAACTACGACAGCCACGATCCCTACAGCCGAAACTACTGACAGCTGAATTCCCAAAAGACTGAAGTCCCAGTAAGCCTATAACCTCGACAACTCACCACAATGAATCTGACGAGCTTAACTTCTCTATCGATTAGTCAGACAATATACATTATTAATTTGAAAATGGTAGAAACTTTGCATACAGCTTTATGTGAAGAAGTCGTGTCAACAAGAAATATGTTGAGTTAGCTGTTTAACAGTGAAGATGTCATACCTATCGTTGATCAAATTACTTGCTAGTGGGAATTGTTGCCGTTGAAGAGGTCGCATGTAGACATTGCGATAAGACTTCAATGAATGTGTTTGATCTGACTCCATGACAATTTTTACACAGATTATTTACATGCACACACAATATAAAATGGAAGAGTACTTGATGCATCGAAGAAAGGATAGGCAACATAAATAGATCTGCCAACATTGCAAGGGTTTTTAGATCCGTTTTAATGTAGTTTTTAGAAACTTCATCTTATCTTTCAATTTCCTTGTGACTTGGGGCTGTTGGAGGTAGTAAAATTATTATTAATTCAGAGATCATTCAAACAAAACGAGCGAAAGGGTGCAGCAAATTCTCAAATATGTTTGTCGCGATATTCTTGATACAAAATATAGGTGCCACCACTGTAATATTACTCCCTACTGACAGATAACGATGTGATCATATGAAGACAGTAAGTTTACCATCGTTCAAGCCATCGTGTACGTGTTCCGTCCAAACAGACATGATGAAAGCAACGAACATAGAACAGCGAATGCAGACAATTGCACAAAAAATGATGCTGACTTTCTTCTTTAATCATAAAGGCCCACTGTTTTTCAAGTTTCTCGCCTCTAGACACACCGTGAACGTCATCTGGTATGTAGAAACTCAAATGTCTGCGAGCATCAATTAAGTTCAAGCCGCTTTGGACTACCCGCTGTGAAAATCGGCCGGTGTTGCCTTTCCAAATTTAGATTAAAAGCACTCCATCATCCAGTATACAGGTTTGTACCACCCCGGGACTACCACATTTTCAAGAAGTTTAAGAAATGAATGCGATACCACAGATTTCATTCAGATAAAAAGGTGCAGGGTGCTGTTCGAAAACGTTTCCCCCAACGACACATCGCCTTCTATGAACAATGAATGAAACATTTGGGCTCACAATGAGATAAGTAAGTTACTAAACACCCCGGATAAAATACTACGAACTTAGTATTTACTGCGGGCCTACACTGTAAAAGTGCATGTCTGCAGCGTACCAGCGGATGCGAACAGAACGGAGGTGGAAGTCGAAGTGGAAGTTGAACGTGTTGCGAAACCTTGAGATCAGTGTTCATCATGTGTTCGTAAAGTTGTAAATCGGCCGCAAACGAGACATCACCGACAGGTAAAAGGGGGCCATAGTGTTTGGCCGGGAACACGCCCACGTAGTTGAAGAGATTGCGTCATTCTTGGGTGTGACAGAATGTACCGTAAGCACAGTACATAAGCAATGGTGTTTGTCCGGAACAAACGGTTCTCGGCGATGCAATGCCGACCGCAAGAAGATACTAACCACGAGGGGTCATCGCCATGTGAGCCGAATGTGTACCGCTAATCACTTCCAAACCAGGGACCAATTTCTGGCACAGGTTAATGCTGGACCGTGTCCGTCTATTTCCGAGCGCACCTTGCCCAGAGAGCTGCAAATATTCAGCCGTATACCCCGGCAACGTCCTCGGATCCCAGAAGCCCAAAAAGCAGAAGAGACTGCAACGGGCTAAAGCACGCCAGCACTGGACTGTGGATGACTGGTGACGTGTACTATGGTCAGACGACTCACGCTTCTGCTTATATTCCAATGACTGACGTTCTCGCGTCACTAGAAGGCCAGGAGAGGCGTATAATCCGGACTGGGTCCAGAGATCGGTGCAGCTCGGGCATGGGGGTGTGATGTTTTGGGAGTGTATTTCGGCGACTGGCGCTGGACTACTGGTGCAAGGGAACAATAAGATGAAGGCTATGGACTATATCCCCATCCTGGACGAGCAGGTCCTCCCTTATATTCACTTCCTGTGTGAAGAGGGCCTTTTCACTAATCCTGTCTACCATAACAGCAATTATACTGTGCATCGCGCATGATCTGTTCAGGGCTGATTCACATAACACGAGGTTAATCGCCCACACCTCACCTGTCCCACCAATTCGCCTGACCTTAACGTCATCGAGGGAATGTTGGACGCTTTGGAATTTGCTGTCGGAATGTTGCACGTCCACAGTCATTAGTGGAATTGGTGGTCAGATTGATGGACCAGTGAATATTAGCATACAGATATTATCCAGCCCCATGTTGACAGCATGTCCCGTAAGATCCAATACGTAATCATGGCACACGGCGGTGCAACCCAGTATTAACTTCAATAAAACGGGATTTCGTATTATTTTGTCCGGGGTGTTTAGCTAAGGCAACTGTTTTAAAGGTGCGTCACAATGTCCTTCTTATATGCCTTTTCACTGATCCTCGTTTATATGGCCTTATATGCCTCTCAAAGGCGTTCCCATCGATGATGGAGTAGCATATTAACTCAAATTCCGGCTATTTACGGAAATGTTGGAACTTTTCAAGCTGTCCGAGTACTAAAGGTTTGTTGTATGCAGAAATACATCAATATACGAAAATACTAAGCAAAATTTAGGCATTTATGAAAATGGCATATTTTTCTTTCAAAGTCAATCACGAAAGAACGTTTCTTTGAAGGAAACGTCCACTTATTAAACATTTAGAGTATTAAATATTCCCATAAGGATTAGGATTTGTAAGAAAATCATGATTTTAAATATATTTTTAATGATAAATTATCTTCCATATTACTAAAGGCATTCTTAAATGAACTTCTTCGCCTTACTCATCCATCTTGAAATAAATCACAATTTCTTCCTCAACCTTCGTTTAATTAAACATCTCAACCGTTTTTCTCGCTTTCATATTTCAGAATCTAAATTTCTGAAATTTATTTCCAACTCAGATCTTTAATCTGCATAAGTTTTTAAAACGAATCATTTAAACGTAGCCGTATTTTCACTAACTGTTTTCTAAATCCTTCCCCCACCCACTTTAAATAAATTCTCGAGAATTCTCTAAATGACAGGATCTCAGCAAAGTAATCGAGGCATTAACTTTCTCAAAATACGAAGAATTATACCGAAAAGTACATAATATAAAATAGTAAGAGGGAATTTATCAGCATCAAAATGTTTAGTTAGATTGAGAAGTTGAGTAATTTTAGTTTGAATTTGACGTTGCGAAAACTACGCCCATAAGGCCTTCGCTAGTGCAACAGGAGAATAAAAATATATCAAATACCATAAACAGTCTTTATCTAAGTTTCAAACGCCTACAAAATACATATATAAATTATTATGCAACTAAAGTTCTGGCGTTTAGATTTTAAACTTCCAACAAGAATGAACATATCCTCTTTATTGGGGAGGGAGTGCTAAGCACATAATAGGAGGATATGTTCATTCCAACATGAATAAACATATCCTCTTTATGTTCTCTATATATATATTCTAGGGCAGGAGTCCGTTTCCTATGGAATGCATGCCATACTTGGTACACGGACTACTTTTGGATGAAACGTGGAGGGATTTTAAAGCAAAACAAACTTCTGAATGTACTTGCTAAAATTTAAAAAAAAAGCGTTTTACTAATTTTAAAATAAAACCCAGTGTAAAGAATCCCCTACCTGGCAAAGAGTTCTTATTTTCTAAATTAATTCATTATCAATTTGTATGTTCTTGGATTACTAATTATTCTTTTTTATCCTAATTAACTAATCTATTAATTTTCATTGATAGTTAAATAGCAAACTAAACATTTTCAACCTGGGTGATTATAGACTAGCACGCCGAAAGATATTTCAGTATTACAGTGCCACAACACCTTTAAAAATTACATATATCGTATTAAAGCTACGGGGACTCTGTTTTATCTATAAAAGCTGTCCAATAAATCGAATAATTAATAAAAATTATTTATATGAAACGAATGGAGAAAATTATATATCACTATGCCAAATGCTTGTTTACTTAAGAGTGAATATTGACCGATTTAAGCTAAGTATTTTTTACATGTACACAGAGATATATTGCATATTTTGCTCAAATTTTAAAGGATTTTATGCAATGCTCAATTTCCTAGCTAAATTTCCATTATTTGCCATCGAAATGGATATGATGTAGTAAAAAATAATTTTCTAACTGCATTATGTATTTTATTATTTATATTTATTAGCCTATATATATTATACGTATCTATGGTGTATCTATCCATACGTACGGCATTCTATGCTTACCAAAATAAAAAAAAATATTAAATATAGATATTACTGTAGACATTAAGTATAGATCCATCATGCTGGAGAAGGTGTATTCCTTCCAATATTAAATTGAATACTGACGATACTTCAGCAAGTAGATTACCATTCATATTACATAGACAGCAACTTCTGATAATTTTAGCGTTTGTTTTAACCGTAACTAAATCTCAAATACAAAGTTTTGAACGTGTTGATATATACATCGATAGAGCATTGTACCATTGACACCATCGGACAGGTGTCAGCAAAATAGAGATTTAAAATATAATTCAAAAAGAGAAAACGAGATTAAAAATGTTATTTGGAAAAAGTTTTATAAATAAAGCTATGTTTTTCCTTTCTCACAGACTGTACTTTATCGTGCTACATTGTTAAAACTATACACACATATATACACAAACGTACACAATTAAACAAATAAACTGCTTTTATTTGTTTTTTTAAGTAAACGAAGAGAGCGGGGGGGGGTATTTTTATTGTTTCTTTTATCCCACCACATAACAGATATGATTTCATTCCATCCTTTCTGTTGTTCAACTATCCTCTCTACAAATATAAACCAATAACAATATCGCTTATCTCTTTTATTGCGGGAATAACGCTTAAAAATGAAAGCGGTGTATTTCAAGCAATTTTACCAACTGGAACGGAACCTAAACGACATTTGTAAATAGGAATTAGAGTTAATACTATGGGATGTTTTTCTGGGCTAACCCAATAATTCGTAAAGACGCGTAGTTCTTGAATTGGAAGTTTGTAAAAACATAAGTTCTCTATGTATAGCATATATATAGTAAAACCGCTGTGAACGACCACCTCTATTAAGAAACCACCCCTGCTTTTACTCAAAATCCCCTAATTGAGTCAATGCTAAATTTACTCCCATTTAGAGACCATCTTTAAAACCATTCTTCCTCTAGAAACGACCATATTGTAGACATTGAAAAGGGAAGAATTTTGGGGACAGGTGAATTCGGTCCCAAAGCCTGATTTGCGTCCCGCAGCATCTCCCCACATATAGTTCGTTCACGAAAAGTTGTCCGATGGTACCGTTAGAAAATAAGGGGAGCTGACGTCACAAACGGCATAGCCGATTACAGCAGAGGGGAGGGTGTCATTTCAGAACTGTTTTTTAGTGAACGTTTGTCTGCGCTAAAACCCAATTCTGAAATGGCGTCCTCCGCTCTGCTGCGATCGGCTAGTTCGTTTGTTATGTTAGCTCCCGTTAATTCTAACGGTACCATCGGACTACTTTTCGTAAACGAACTATAGGTGAGTTGCGGTCCACGGCCTTTTTTTTCCCTCCAAGGTGGATGCGTCCCGACGGAAACCATCCATCCTTGGCTGCGAGTCGCCTTAACACGTCGTAAATTGTTGTTCAACCTATTAGCGTTACCCAGGAGAATTCCACAGGAGGTTGGCTGATTTTTCTTTTTTTTTTTTTTTTTAGGTCGTCATTTTCGAATATACCATGTCAATTGTAATGTATTTATGTCCATTTGGTCAATTATGATAAACATTCATTTGTAATAAATTTCCATGAAACTGCTTTCACAAAATCAAGTAGCGAAATTGGTCGAAACTGATGGGTTTTTTTTTCCACAAGCAATCTATGGATCCACTGAAAATACCTGAAGTTTACAAAATCCATATTCTAGAAATGTACACTATTTTTGCGAGATTTGGAACCTAGAAGGGTTGCTGGTCGACGACGAGCGGGACGCAATACACCTACAAGGGGGGAGGGGATATGTGGGACGCAATTCACCTAAGAGGGTGAAGAAAGAGCGCTTCCAGAGGAACGCAATCCAATGTCTGCCAAAATTTCAATTCCCTTTTATCTTTTGACCTTGAACGGAGTAACTAATTTAACAATAACCTGCTCTTGTAAAATTTTATTGTTACAAAAAAAAATATTTGTATAACCATTTACTTAAAAGTGAATTTAAATTTTAATACTTTTCTCTTTTAGCCTTTCAGCCTTTTAGTCCGATTCCGATAAAGAGCTATCATCAGAATTCGCAGACAAAAAAATAGGCTCTGTTTTCAGAAAACACTCAATAAAGTGAATAAATCAATGGAAACTTCAGTGTCTGTTGAAGACAGTGGTTCCCAACTCAATTTAAGCCGCGGACCACTTTTCCACCTCATTTGGACTCACAGACCACTTTTCCACTTCAATTGGACTCGCGGACCACTTTGAAAAATTCTCAAGAGTTGACTGTAAGACCTGAGTAAAAAAGGCAGTCGGGTCATTTTTGGAGGGAAATGTGTTGGTAAAATCGTTCTTTGGAAAAAAAAAAAAAAAAAAAAAA
>QLNU02015360.1:103239328-103251598 GCA_006491805.2 Dysdera silvatica
TTGAGGGTTTCAAACGGTGTTTGGAAGATTTAGAAGAAACTTCGAAAAAACCATATATCTATATAATTAAGATAGTTATGTAGATAGATATATATGCATAAATTTCCATTAGTGGTTTGTTATCGTTTGAACGAAAAATCGGTTTCAGTTATCAGAAAGAGGACTATGATCTCCAATTATTATTCTAATTGAAAGAAATTCATGAGCTTTCATCTTCCAAATTTTATATAAGAAATTACCAAATATTTAAAGGTTTTTTAGTAAGAAAAATCACTGGCATTTTACATTCATTGATTAAAAATAACTGAAAACATCACGATAGCCACCAAGCCATTCTCATTTATCAGATACCAGTAGTAGGCTATACTATTCTCATTATAGAAAAAGGTCTATTTCGGTCTTTTCTGGCCTTCTTTTCATTCTAATAATGCTTTAAATTTATTTAATAAATATGTTGTTTTAAGTCGTTTTTTCATCTTATATAACTTTATTTAAATAAAAATAAACACTCAATTCATGGCAGAAATGACAAGTTGTGAACAGTTTCCTTCAAATATAATGTTTCAACATCTCGCATAAAGATACAGCATAATTATGCCGATGCTCTTAAAACTCACGTAGCATGCATGGATGACTCTTCCAAATGCATACTATTTATTTTATCCAAATGTTACGTTTAAATATTTTCATATTCTGAAAACAAGGTGATAAGTTTCTCAGATGTATGGCACAACATTATTTATATGTAGGGCATGTTGTAGTCAACAATCCTTTTAAATCTGACGTGTTTTGAACCACGTCTAAAATATCCATCGAGCTCTCCCGTTTCTGGTTCAAAAGGAGTTATATTTGCTGAGGATGAAAGTGGCGTATGGATAGGCGTCGGTACAAAGAAAAATTCCACATAACTGTCCGAAAATACTCCGTTTTTTGAATTATCGATTCGCCGTTTGCCAACATTTCACGCATTTGTTATCCAATACGATTTTATCATCAACTGAGTTTTGGCACTGGTAAAAATGTATTAAAACGGCCATTTCATTTTTAACGCTCAAAGAATTTTACTGCTAACGTTATTTTTATGGGAGCTATTTTCGCTCATTGATTTTGGAAAATGAATAGCGAGGGAATCGAAAGTGACCTATATGCGCAATTATATTATTCTCATTATTCTCATCATTATTCTCTTCTAACTTAAAAATAATTAATAATAGATTACTGTTTTGTTTAAAGTGTATTAAATATTAACATTGAATCTGGAACTTAAGATATAATTTTGTATTTACTGCAGAATAATCGTAACGTATACTTTGATTGAAGATGGGAGAAAATTGTCACTGGGGCCGGGAATTCAAATTATTTCTTACGACTCACATTTGTGTAATCTATTTACGTATGTATCATAAATTACTTGTTTATTGTTACGCATTTACATGGCATAATACATTGCGCGGAATAAATATGGCCCTTTGTCGTTTTTGAAAGCAAAAATATATATATTTTCACAATAGAACAAAAATATATGACATTTAAAAAATTATATTGCAAATTATGGGCAATAAAAATTATGATCTCTTCTTCTGAAAAACATATTTGTGCAGGCTTTGTACACATTTAAGTAACAAATGACGAAAGTATAAATACAAAAATAAGTAAAAAGTAGATAAAAAGTACGTAAAGTATAAATACATGACGAAATAAATATGGCTCTCTGGGCTTGCAATTCATTCGAGTCCCATGTTGCAAATGCAAATATTTCATATGTGTCTAACCGCCTTAAGCATTATAGCAGGCTTCCATCCGAAAAAGTAAGTTGTCATATACGTCTTGAATATATTCCATAACAAACAGTTATTTCGACACTGGCGTAAGGTTTAAAAACACGACGTTTCGGGAGCCAACTGCTCCCTTTGTCAAGTGAAGGCAGAATGAAGAGTTCGTGAAAGTCCTAAGCTTATATACCCGCATGTTGGGAATCCCCATCTGACGCCATTTGGTGCGGAGCATTTCCAGCTGGGGAAACCCCAATCGGGGAAACCCTCGCCGGGAAAGCCCCCGCACCCGACGATGTCAGATGAACACCCCCAACTCGAGGTTTTGCAAAAATCCTGTAAGGTTCTGGTAGAGGTTTTGCGATGTTTATTGCACGACTCCTCAAACCGTAGGTTTCCCATGATTCCAGAAAAAGTCTACTCCCCAGATTCGTCACATTCTGATGTAATATTTTCATCGAATGCCAATCTGGTTCGTGACCCTCCCTGAAGACATGTTCAGCCAACTGGTTTGAATTGTCTCCCCTAGCTACCGCACGCATATGCTCCTTCCCTCGTAGACGTATCGATCTTCCCGTCTGTCCAACATACACCTTGTCACAGTCTCCACACGGTATTTGGTAAATAGCACCAGATTTTTCCTCCTCAGGGACGCGATCCTTAACTTTAAGTAATAGATCACGCAGGGTGTAGACAGGTTTGTAGTAGGTCTTAACATTCACACAACTGAGAATTCGAGACAGCTTTTCTGAGACACCCGCCACATATGGCAAAACCACTGATGTCTTCCTAGTCTCATCCTCTACATTCCTGTTTCCACCACTAACACCACATTGGTTACGAGCGATAAATTTAGTCGGGTAACCGTTCTTTTTCAACACGCTTTTGTTGCGTTTGCAATTGGGGTTTCCCCAGCTGGAACTGCTCCGCACCAGATGACTTCAGATGGGGATTCCCAACATGCGGGTATATAAGCTTAGAACTTTCACGAACTCTTCATTCTGCCTTCACTTGACAAAGGGAGCAGTTGGCTCCCGAAACGTCGTGTTTTTAAACCTTACGCCAGTGTCGAAATAACTGTTTGTTATAAAATACATAACGAATATAAAACGGCATTCATTTTATATATATATATAAAAATTTCCTCGCCGATTCTTGGTGGGAACAGGCTTTGGGATGGGCACAGAGAGCTACGTTCCCAAGCTTCTCACATTACTTCTTTATGTGTCACGTCTAGAAACCTACCAATGTGACACGTGTTTAGAATTATGGCTTTTTGTATTTCAATGTAGGTGTTTGGGTTAAGGTTGAGTATTTCCAAATTCGTCGCAAGTGTCTTTGATACTATCCCTGTTGCTGACACGACTAACGGGATGACGAAGATCTTTCCCATACCCGATATGTCACGTACTACATGTCTGAGGTCTTGGTACATGGTGATTTTCGTTGTGTAAGTTGCCTGTGTGTTTTTGGTATTGGGTACTGCTATGTCGATTAGATACGTGGTCTTACCCGATTTATTGACGAGGGTCATGTCAGGACGGTTATGTGGGGACTGTTTTGTCTGTTATGATTGCTCTATCCCAGTAAAGCTTGTGTGTTTCATTCTCAAGCACGGTCTCTGACTCATATTTGTAATATGGGCATTTCTCTGTCAGAAAGCCAGCATTCGCTGCCAATTTCTGGTGGACTATTTTTGCCACTTGGTCATGTCTATGTTTGTAGTCTGACTGCGCGAGGATCTTGCATCCTGCCATCATGTGTTGGATTGTTTCCGATGCCGCATGACAGTGTCTGCATTTGTCGCTTTCTATGTCTTTTCTCTGGATGAATTTCTGATTGTTCCTTGTTGCGATCACTTGGTCTTGGATGGCTAGCATGAATCCTTCTGTCTCTGGCTGGAGAGTGCCTTTGGCCAGCCAAGCATTTGATGCCTTTTTGTCAACGTGTGGTTATTTTAGGTCATTGTAGTACCTGCCATGTAATGTTTTTTTGGCCCAAGATCTTAGTTTCTGCTCATTGGCTGCCTCCAGGACACGCTCTTCGGTATTACACAGGTTTAGTGGCGTGTAATTTGCATCTGCTTGTAATTTGCATCTGCTTGTATTATGGCTTGGATGAGTGGCGATCGGGGACTCTTCAACTGGAAGTATTGCCTCATGCTCTGGATCTGCTTGTCATGTAAGTCTTTGAGGTCCGCTTGTCCGCGTCCTCCCTCTTCCCGGGGTAGTGTTTGCCGTTCAATTACCGTTGCAGGGTGTAATTCCGCGGCTCTTCTTTGGATGGTTCTCATTTTTCGCTAGAGCTGTTCTAGTTCAGTGTTGGTCCATTTGATGATCCCGAAGGAGTAGGTGAGCACTGGTACCGCATATGCGTTAATTGCTTGCGTGATGTTCTTCCCGCTCAGTTTAGTCTTCACAATGCTACTGAGTCGTTCTTGGAATGTTTGCGTGAGCTGGGCCTTGACTTTCTTGTGCTCCTGCTGCCATGTTTGCATTACCCCTAGGTATTTGTAGGTTTTGCCCTCGTCCAAGGTCTTCAGTAATCTCCCGTCTTCGAGTTCGATGCCTGGTAAATCTTCCTTGCTATTCTTCTGTATTTTGCACTTATCGAGGCCGAATTCCATTTCTATATCATTGGAGATTGTCTCTGTTATACTGATGAGTTGTCGGAGTTGGGTGATTGTTGGCGCGTATAGCTTGATGTCATCTACATACATAAGGTGTCCCACCTTATGTAGGTTTCTTTTGTCTTTATTCAGCACATATCCATATTTACTTGTGTTCAGCATCCTTGACAAAGGGTTTAGCGCCAAGCAGAACCACGGGGGGGGGCTTAATGCGTCTCCTTGGAAGATTCCTCGCCGGATGGGGATCTCGGCCGATTCTATTTTACTGTCTGGCGTGTTTAGTTGTACCCGGGTTCTCCATTGTTTCATGCTGCTCTGTAGGAATCGGATGATGGATGGGTGCACTTTGTATATGCTGAGTATTTCAAGGAGCCACAAGTGTGGAACAGAGTCGAAAACCTTCTTTTAGTCTATGTATGCGGTGTTGAACTTTCGCTTCTGTTTTCTTGCTTGTTCCAGATAATTGAGTCGATGATTAGCTGCTCTTTACACCCCAAAGTCCTTTTCTGGCATCCTTTTTGTTCTTCGGTCATTAGGTTGTTGCTTTCGCTGTGCCGGTTTATTTTTTCAGAGATGCACCCTGTAAGTATCTTGTACAGGGTGTTGAGGCACGTAATGGGTCGGTATTTCGCTGGGTTACTGGTATCCTGGTCCTTCGGTAGGAGGTAAGTTATTCCCTTGCAGAGGAATTCAGGCATTTTGCTGGGGTCTTCAATTATCGCCGTAAGTTCCTTGGCTAATGGGCCATGGGCGCTGGTAAATTTCTTGTACCAGAAGTTGTGTATGCCGTCAATACCGGGTGCTTTCCAGTTGTGCGTACGTTGGATTACCTGCTGGAGTTCCTCTATCGTGATGCCCGTGTACTCCATCTCCTCTATTCCTCTCGTAGCCTCCATTTCTTGCTGAATCCAGGGGGCACTTTTATGCTGTATTTCATTGGACCATAGTGTCTTCCAGAAGGTCTCTATTTCTGCTGGCTTTGGGGTTTCGTACTTGTCTTGGTTCGCTGATGTCTCTTGAAGCTTCCTGTAGAAGGCCTTCTGGTTTGTTTGGAATTGCATGTTCTGTTGGTATAGTCTTTGTATCTTCGGAGTCTTCTGGCGTATACACCCAGTTTTTGTTTGAGGGTATCCAGATATTCGCTGATATGTTTATTGGGCTCTTCGTGTCTTGTATGAATCCTATTTCTCTTAAGGGCCATCTTCACTTTCCTCACTAATTTCTTACTCCTATTTCCCTGCATGTACTGGGTTATTCGCCCTATGCTGCTGCGGAGCTCTTCTATTCTTTTCTCCAGTCTCACTTGCCATGGTGGTTGGGTTTAAAGGCAGGGGCGGCCTTAGTCTATGTGTGGGGTGGGGGACGAGCCGGGACACGACCGAGGTCGTTAAAAATTATAGTGCGCGTACTGAGAAATTAGCTTATGGCCGCCCTTACATACATCATTCTCAACGAGGTCGTAAAATTCCAGACCAAAAAAAAATCAATAAAATAATAATAATAAAAATGTACCGCATGTACAATGAAATCAGTTTTCAACAACCCTTCTCCTGTATACAGCTATACATACAGGGGAAGTATCGTGTAGGGGTAATGACAGGCATTTTTTGAACAGTGGCAGTAGAGGCGGCAAATCTAACAAAATGTGTATGTTTACTACTAGAGGGCGCTATTGGGCACATGCAGAATTTACTTCTTTGCTTAAACTAATCATTCTTAACGCGGATGTCGTACACGATGGAGCCATTCACGAATTCTGAAAAGGCAGATATGCATCTGGTGTATGGGGCTATTAATATGAATGCAAGTGCGGCTCAATGGTTATATTGTGAACGTTTCCTCACTAATCGAGTACCGGATCATAGAGTTTTTTCACGTTTGCACAGGCAACTCTGTGAAACTGGATCATTCCATGTTAGCAGGCATGAGACCGGTCGGAGGAGATATTCAAGAACTGTACAACTAGAAGAAGACATTATACGAGAGGTTGGAGAAACGTCCAGCACAAGAACCAGACGTATTGCACGTAGCAGAGGAGTGAATCAAATCACCGTATGCAGAGTTTTGCATCAGGATCAATTACACCCCTTTCATGTACACAAACATCAATTTATGATAGCAGAAGATTATCCTCAACGTGTGCAATTTTGCAGATGGTTTCTGAGGCAGAGTGCAATGCAGCCGGATTTTCCAACACATGTCCTCTTCATGGATGAAGCCTCATTTACAAGAGAGGGCATGTTTAATGTGCACAATACTCATTTTTGGGCAAATGAGAATCCACATGCTACATGGCCAGGTGCTTTTCAGCAACGATTATCTGTAAATGTTTGGACCGGTATCGTGAACGACTTTCTGATTCGGCCATACCTTTTGCCAACTCGACTTGACGGGAGAAAATATTCCATTTTTCTGCAAAATGCCTTGCCATAAATACTTGAGGACATTACACTATCCATTCTACATAAAATGTGGTTCCAGCACGATGGAGCCCCAGCCCATTTCACTCTTCACTTGCGCAATTATTTGGATGCTGCTTTTGGACAGCAATGGATTGGCTAGGATAGACCTGTGTCTTGGCTACCGCGATCCCCCGATTTATCCAGTTTGGATTTCTTCTTCTGGGGACACTGAAAACCATCGTATACGAGACTCCAATTGCTACTAATCAGAATCTCGTAGTCAGACGTCGCCGCTGCTGCCAGTGTTCGAGAAATGCCTGTCATCTTTGAAAATGTGCGCCATTCAATGCGTCGACGGTGTGAGGTATGCATCACTTCTGGTGGTAGTCCGTTTGAGCATTTATAAAGGTAAATAAAATCGTTACATTTTTTGAGCAATTTCTAGGATGGCGCTTAAGCACAATACATTCGAGAACATACATTCTTTGACAGAAAATTTTAGTTTCGACGTTTTATCCTTCGTATTTGGACATAATTTGTAAGGACCGCGAAAAGCTAATTTCTTACTGCACACACTACGATTTTAAGCAGCCCGGACGGTCGCCCCCTCCCTCTAAGTTCTTTTGGAGTGTGGTTGGTATTATACCTGTTGCTGATAAGACAAGAGGGATAACGTTTACCTTATCCATGTACCACATGTCTTTGGTTTCTTGCTTTAAGTCTTGGTATTTAGTCATTTTTGTGGTGTATGTGTTCTGAATGTTATTTGTGTTGGGTATTGCTATGTCTGTGATGTGTGTGGTTTTATTGGTTTTGTCAATTAGGATTATATCTGGTCTGTTATGTGGTGTCGTCATATCCGTTATAATAACCTTATCCCAGTACAATTTGCGTGTTTTGTTCTCTAGTATTGTTTCTGGTTCGTATTTGTAGTAAGGGTTTTTGCTGGCTATCAAGTTGGTTCTGACAGCAAGCTTTTGGTAAATTATTTTTGCCACTTGGTCGTGACGGTATTTGTAGTCTGTTTGGGCAATTATCTTACAACCGGATGTTACATGTTGTATTGTTTCAGATGTTAAGTCACATTGTCTACATTGTACATTTTCTATATTCTTCTTCAGGATGTATCGCTGGTAGTTTCTTGTTCTTATGACCTGGTCCTGAATTACTATCACGAATCCTTCCATTTCCTGTTATAAGGTTCCTTGGGTTAGCCATGTGTTCGAGATTTTTTTGTAGATGTGGTGCTGTTGAAGATCATTATAGTGTCTGCCATGAAGTGCTTTGCCTGCCTGTTCCTTCAGTTTCTTGTTAATGCGTACGGTTTCTTTGTCGGTACTGAGACTTAGTGGTGTGTGGGAGGTATTTGCGTATACTACTACTTGGATGAGAGGAGACTACATGCTCTTTTCAAAGAAGTACTGCCCCACGTTATGGATTTGCTTCTCATGGAGATCTTTCAGGTCGATTTGTCCTCGTCCATCATCCTCTAGAGGGAATAGTTTTTCTTTGGGTTGTTGACGGATGTAGTTGTCTGTATTTTGTTTGTATGGTTCTCATTACCCGTTGTAGGTATTATTATTATTATTATTATTATTATTATTATTATTGGAAATACCCTGATATTAAATTTTTGGAAAAAGCTTCCGATATCATACTTTTATAAAATGAGTTTCGATATTACACAAATTTATGCGTGATTTGTGTTTCTAACTACCTGAAACAACATGTAAGATCTTTGCAAGTAATAGTAATTGAATTAGTTATAAATTTTTATGTAATTTTAGGAAGTCATATTTCAACTTTCTTTCACAATGCCGAACGTAATTTTCTAAAGTAAATGTTATTATTTAATCTCTATAGTTTTACAGATTCCGTGGGAAGAACTGTAGCGTTATTCTAGCATGACCAAATAGCAGTCATGCCAAGTGGGGTCATTTTAGCCTGCCCTGTTTTATATAAACAAAAATGTTAAAAATTTTGATATTTACAATTGGCCGCGGTTTTTTATATTGACACGCCTCTTTCTACTTCATTTTCTTGAAAATGTTTCATCAACTACTTGCCATTACATTAGAATACGTTATACACTGCTGGACAAAATTATAAGTTCAGCAGTTTTCCTGTCATGAGCGGGATAGTAAAGTATTTACATCAATGGCATATGTAAAGAATTGTTTTATGGTGACTTACAAAGTATTTTAAACATCCACAAGCTTTTATGATTATGTAATTTAAATTTATTTAAAAAACATTATGAATAACTTGGCCAGAATTATAAGTTCATAAAGGTTTTTTTTCCAGTAGAAAGTTTTATACTGTATGCAAATTACTTTCACTGATGATGTAACGTCATTTACTGATAAGAGAATTAAAAGGGTGGATAATTGAAATTTTGAACTAGTTGTAAAAATGCCAAGAGCTAAGCAACTTCTTCATGATTGTGAAATTCGACAAATCTGGGAATTACATGGCAGCGGTATGGAAAATTTCTGGTACTATTGAAAGACTTTGGTGTGTCGTTTTGAATGTTCTAAGGAGGGGGATTGAATGAATAACGTAAAACGTTCAGTTCGGAAACCATATCTTCCATTAAAAAGCAAGCGCAGAATTAATGGGCTTGTAACAATAATGAAATTATCCACGACAAAAATAAAGGACAATCTAAATGTCTAGTGTTGAAGAAAGAAAATTTCCATAATTTTGCAGAATTCTCCAGATATTATACATATAAAAATACGTCGAAAACCGCCATTAATTTCAAAACATAAAACTGATTTTTCGAGTTTTGCAAGAAAGACGATAAGTTTGACCTACGAATGGTGTTCCTTTATATTTTCTGATTGAAAAAAATTCAATTTGGATGGACCGGATAACCGTAATATATGTGCTGGCATAATTAAGATTCGAATATGAAATGCAAATGAACCGGCAAATGAGAGGTAGTTTGGTCATGGTTTGGACAGGATTTTCTGCTCAAAGAAAAACTGATATTGGGCTTCTGAACACAGGAATTAAATCTCAACAATACGTCAGAGTACTTAATAATCAATTACAAGCTCATGGTGAAATTTTAGGTGGTGAAAATGACAAATTTCAGCAGGACGATGCATCTGCCCATCGTTCAGTGTGTACAAAAGATTGGCTTACAGAACAGAATTTTGAAGCAATTACCTGGTCTTCACATTCACCAGATTCTAACCCCATAGAAAATTTATGGGGTATACCTTCAAAGGAAATATATAAAGGTGGAAGACAATTTTCTACGATTGACGAGCTCAAATCAACAATTAGAGAAGAATGAGAGCACATTCCATGTGAGACTCTTTTAAACTTATAAAATTTTAGTTGAATCCATACCAAATCCTATTTTTGAAGTAATAAAAAATCATCAAGGTTCTATAAAATACTAAAATTATGCAAGTTGTTTGCTTTTTTACAAAAATCAGTGTAAACTTATAATTCTGTCCATATCAATAATACCTTTTCCTTGTATAAGTTTGCAGCAAGTCACTGAAAATATGTGTAATATTGTGAGAAATACTGTCAAATATATTAAAGTAATTGCGGATTCTTAATATTTGAAGGATACTTTTTCTCCTTAAATTTTTAAAAAATTTCAGGTGAACTTATAATTTTGTCCAGCTTTTTTCAGTTAGCTTTTTTCATCTCATAAACCTCTTGACATTTTTTACCATATTCGTCTCTTTATACTTCTTTCTTTTCTTATTAAATGCAATAAATATTTAAAACAACATTTTCTTTTATAATATTTGCAAATATTTCTAGCAATATTAATATTCTTACAGATTCATAAAAAATTAATCATTCTAATCTACTCCTTCATAACCCCTTTTGAATAGGGGTAATATAATATTATATTATAGGGGTTATTATAGGGGTAATATAATATAATATAATATAGGTTGAATAGGGGTAAGTACCTTTTACACAAAAATAGTAATATTCTCTACCAAAAAAACTATGTTAAACGTACTCGTAAAATTTTTATCATAAATGCAACTTTTGCGATAAAATATAAAATCGTTTTCTGGTTTATTAGATATTTTTATGTAAATTCAAAAGCACTACTTCTCTTCGTAAACTTATTGACTCAAGTTCTAAAATATTTCTCCTAAAAACACTCTTGTTATAGATCTTCCACCTTTTCTTCTTCTTTTCATGGAAGCAATGTTATAAGAAGTGTTTTTTTAGTGCAGTTTATACGTAGTATCTTTTGAAAAACCACATAATAATAAAGAAAGGATCATATACAATAAAATTCTGCATTATATTGTAACAAGAAACATGTTCAGTCAAGCCATACTAACAATATAAAAATCTCAAATCAACGACAGAGATTGTGGAGAAGATTAATTTAGCAAATTTAATTTTTACCTAACCTGCAGAGTCCAGAAGTTTCTAGCTCAAATTATAAAAAGTATGCTGTGTTAGAGAAATTAATTATAATAATATAATAAATTGATATAATAAATTAGCTCTTACTCCCTTAAGAAATGTCTCCCTTTAACAATCGTAATTACAAGAAGTAAACCATGCACGGCTGCTCTCAGTGACTTGACGATCGAAGAGAGGGTCGGAAACCCAATTATCTCTGCTTCGGATCTAGCCTAAGTTTATATGATTAATTCTTTTTCTCTCGGACTCATATAAGTGCGGAGGGCACTAGCTAACTCGAAAAATAAAATATACAAAGTACTAGAAATGAATTTCAGTAACTTATTGCATCCACAACGTCCCTCCTTTAATTAGGAACTTTCCCTTCAGAAAACGTTGCTATGCTTCTGAGCAAACTCTAAACTTTAAAACAAGTATCTTCTCTTGCCCGCTATCAACCCACCATTTGAGCTTCCCCTATGATATATTGGTTAAAATTAAAAAAAAATCAGTGATGACTGATTCAGAATTTGAAGCAGTGTATGACACTCCACAACAGTTAATAAGCTCTCGTGTGAAGATTTCAAATCGGTATTCCAGTGTTTAATTTCCTAGGTAACGAAGGTTATCCTAGGAGATCCCTAGGAACTCACTAGGAATGTTCTATGAATTCCCTAGGAAATTTCTATCAATTCCCTAGGAAGCTTCTATCAATTCCCTAGGAAGCTTCTATCAATTCCCTAGGAAGTTTTTAGGAATTTCCCAGGAATGCCCAGGAAATCTATAGATTCAGGCACCTTATGATTTTAGCAGTCCTTTCCCCGCAAAACACAAAACAAAAAAGTAATCATACAAGTCCATGACGAACCTTGGGACACATTTAACTCACAAAATCTCCTACTGTTTCAGAAAACGCAACTCATTTTAAAATCCTTGCTGAAGTTGATTATATACAATCAATATGAAAAGCATTGCTATGATATGTTGTTATGTCGTTATTTGTTTAGCATTGGGTATTGCCGGACCCAATAATACTTCCCCAGCCATAATTGTGTAAACATATTTATAT
>QLNU02015360.1:103251698-103264952 GCA_006491805.2 Dysdera silvatica
AAAATATGAACTGAACATCAAAAAATATGAACTGAACATCAAAAAATATGAACTGAACATTAAAAAATATAAACTGAATATCAAAAAATATGAACTGAACATTAAAAATGTTTCAAATATCTTGAAATGATGTCCATATGCTTTGCTTTAAATGTGCTAGCAATAACCGCCAAATTTATTTTTTACATATACAGATATCGAATATACTGAATGTTATTTCGATTCATATATTAACTTCAACACATTTGTCTAGTAGTATGTAACTTCACACATATCAACTCTAATATATCTGTATATTAAATATTTATAAAGATTTAAATTAAAAGTTTTCGGCCTTAATACGTCGTTTTTTCACTTCATTAAAATAATTTTAAATTTTAAAATTCCTCATGTCGATTGTCACGCTTGTAAGTTCAGAAACCATTAAAGAAAATTTCACGCGCTATATATCTTTATATCAACGTTTGGATATTCCATCGACAATTACCACCTTCTGTTAACTTAAAAACTAAATGAAAATCCAAATTAGAGGGGGGAAAGGGTTTCAAATATTTCCAGTTTAGAAGCAAATGAAATATCTGCTTAGAAAAAATAATTTAAATAACTGCTTATATCTCATTAAATTTATCATTTGTAATTCTGGCTTAGATTTTCATCAGGTACAGGATAAATTGCCTTTCTCTCGCTTGTCAAAAAACAGTCCACTTCCTAACATCTGATTTTGAATAACCACTGCACGGAATTTGCGGAAGAAAAAAAAAACGAAAACAAATAACCCGACCACACACTCCCGACAAGTGACAGACCGTTCCATCGCTAACCATCCCCACTGAAGAAAATCGATTCGCAAGCCATTAGTCGCTATCTTCCTTCTTACTGGGTCTATAAACGCAACAGTTGCCTTCTGTAAACTCGTTCGCGGTCCTGCATTTCAATTTCTTCAAACAAAATGACTTGTTGCTGTGTAAGATAAATTCTTTTGCCAACCGTCTTATCGTATTCTATCCATTAACAACCACAGTTGAACATCGTTCACGTAGTTTTCGGATCTATTTAACTTCAGCTCGGTCTACTGGCATGGTGCAGTAGACGCCGCTATCCTTCTACCTTGTGGCGAGCCCGTAACTAGACGCTTGTTATGGGGAGCATTTAAAATTGATAAATGTTTTGATGTATTTCATTAATACATTTAATAATACTAAATATATAAGTAGACTAATATATTTAAAATTAATAAATAAATTTCTTAAAATAAATTTTGCATTAAAAACTTATAAATTTTAGTATACCTCTCTATAATTTCCCCAATCCTTATTATAAAGTATATGAAGACTCAAACGTATATAAAAAAACACGTTATATACACAAGATCTACAGTAGAGAGCTATTTTGAATACATTTTTAACGTTAAAGAACAATTTCCATTGTCATGTACAATTTTATTCAAAACAAAAAATTTAAAATATAATTATAAAATAATTTATTTTGAGAAAAAACGTTTTCCAGAGCTCAACCCCTTCTAGCCTCATTCTGGCTACGGCTCTGCGTTGTGGTCTCGAGATTGATTTCTCAAAACGAAATGAAACGGTACAAAGCATTGTAAGCATTACTTGTGGATCAAATATACGTTTTTATTTCATGTCCAAAATTTAAGTTCACGATTTAATCTGTTTAAGTATTATCTTAAATATCGAGTCTTTCAAGTTCAGCATTCTACCTTCACTTGACAAAGGGAGCAGTTGGCTCCCGAAACGTCGTGATTTTAAATCTTACGCCAGTGTCGAAATACTTTGTTTGTTTTAAGGTTTTCGTAGATAATATACACTGGTGTCCAAAAGGTAAGCATGCGACGGTAAAATCAAAAAGAATGGAAAAGTAAGGTTTGGATTAACAACAAATTTCCCATGAAGGTAGAAAATGTGTTTATGCATTAAAGAGAACAAGAATAATATACAACGATGTGAAAAAGTATTTACTTTTGTAAGTTGTGTGATGACGTCACATTTGTGTCATTAACAAAATGATGTTTAATAGCAAACAAACCAAACAAAACTTACATTAACATAGTATGTGCCCACCCTTCACACAAACTTTACAAAGATTTTCTATGCTTTCAATGAGGTGATTAACCATCGTAGATACGAGCAATGACCCTTTCTTCATTAGGGCAGTTTCCAACTCTCTCAGGCTGGCTGGAGGAGGTAAATGTGCAGGGACAGCACGTTCGAGGGCATCCCAAAGGTTTTCAATGGAATTAAGTTGGCTCGATGGAGACGAGCATTATCCTCCATAAGGAGGGAGGGAATCAGGACCAACTGTTGCAGCGCAGATTCTCATAACGGAGCCTAGGACTTCATCCCAATACCACGCAGCCACCACAGAACCACATTTAAAGATGTGCAGCTCGGTGCGATATCCCATTGAAATTCCAGCCCGCCATGACTCTGTCACTTCTTAATGCGTGATGTTCGATAATGTTCTTGGCTTGATTGCTTGTGCCTCGTTCTCTCCAGACCCTTACACCCTTATCATCCGATTCCAGGGCAAATCAGGACTCGTCTGTGAACGAGAAGTTGCACCAATCTGAGACAGTCCAACTGACATGTTGACGATACCACTTTAATCATGTTACTCTGGCTTGGACGGTTAGTGGAACACAAACATGTGGTACTCGGGCGTACAATCCTATCATGTAGAGACTTCGGCGCGCCGTACTGGGAGGTATTGTCTTACCCAGTTCCGCTGCAACCATGGATGTAACAGTTGTGGAGGTCGCTTGTCGATTCCGCTTGGCTACTATAGCAATATGCCGATCATCAGAGGGGTTGTTAACCCTTAGAAGACCAGGCACAGGTCTTTGGACAACTAGTTGACTTCTTTGGAATTGTTACCATAATCCAGAAATTACCGAATGATCAACGTCAAAGAAAGTAACGACATCTTTGATTGACTGTCCTGCTTCAATGCGTCCGACAGCACGCCAGCGCTCACTGTCTTTCATTCGTCTTCTTTCAGCCATAGAAACACAAAAATCATCAAAAATAATCGTACAAAAGTTATAAACACTTCGTTTCAATATTGAAATGCACCTCCTCCAATCCTTCAGAACGCTGGCATCTTCAATGACTACCTAATTAGCATATATCCAGACAGTCAAGAGTTATTGGGTGTTACACACAATATTTACATACTGGCATCTACATCAGCAGCGATTTTCAGCTACTCGAATTCAAATACGTTTTCGAAAATTGAAATTTGCATTGGTGCTTAACTTTTGAAAGCCAGCGTATATATCAGACTCTTTTAAAAACAGTCGCTTTTAAAGAAAACGTGTTCTGTTCAATAGGTACATTTTTTATACGAAACTTCCTGCATACAAAAATAATGTAAGGTTTTATTTTAAAGAAATCTATCTCTCTTTTTCATAATACATCGCCGTGTAAATAACATTACTACTATAAATATAAGTTAGTGTTTGCACAAATTAATAAAAGAAAATTATAAAATTGAATTTGACGAATTCGAATTACAAACAAAACGAAGTACCAAAATTTTTTCCACCATACGACTTCGGAAAAAAAATTATGTTTCGTCCACAGAAAGTGCAAATGTGCTTTGTCTATTTTAAAATATCCATAAATTTTCAATAAGTTCAAATTCTTATAGTGAGGAAAACCACTTGCAAAAGCCACTTTGCAAAAAATATTCTTCTTAAAGATATTTTCTCATAGAATCAATCCTTCGTTCGCTTTCTTCAGCAAATAATGGAATTAACCCAAATGGGGCAAAATTCTGTTAACTTCGAGAATAGTAATAATTTCAATAATACGTGCGGTATTCAATAATGCGTCCACCCGACCTCCATCCTGACTAATATCACAATTTCTCAAATAAAGCCGCAAATCAACAGAAGCAATTCTCAGAGTCTAATGAAGTCAAATCTAATGTGCTCTCCAACATTAAATTTGTAAAACAATGCGAGTTCGAAGTAACTGTAAACTGTAAAATACCATTTATATAGTAGGTTACCTGTCTGGGGAAGAGCCTAGTAACGATTTATTAATTTCTGCTCTCCTCCATTTCATCAGACAATACCTCTTACTGTCAAAAATGTCAATGCAACATTTGAAGCATCACCCCACCAGATGTATTATCAAAGATTATAGATGGGTTTCAATAAATTTTCACATATTATTAATGGTATTTAATGATACACTAAACGTAATCAAAGTAATTTAAAACTTAATCACGTGTCCGTTGATTAGCAGTTTCATCTGCTAATTTTCATCTAAAAGTTAATTTATATACACTGAATGGCCCAGTTATTACGACTATCGCGTATTAGAAGACCAAATATTATTTGTGTGACTAATTTCACATTCCTAACTGCCATTTCTGAATCTCGTCAAGAGTGTTATAGATAGAAAACCCTTGTCATGAGAAATAAAGCCCTCAATAGAACGTCGGAAGTAAGCCATTCAAGAGGCACAGGCCGACTTGTTCCGTAACATCAACCTTAACAAAGCAACAACTATCGTAAAGCATGATCTTTTCTTTTGCGTGGTTGGTATCTTAGAGCTTCCTCATATAGCTTTAGTCTTGTATTATTTATGATAGTACGTTTTCGGGTAGAAGTGTTCGAAGCACAAATGTTTCCAACAGCAGACACACAGCGGGAAGTACCATATTCTGCAGGCGGCGCAAGTGTTTCTCCTCAGGTTGAAGCACATCTGTTTGACTAACCGGACGATAAGATTCGTCTTTCTAATTAAGGCCTTCTCAGAGGTATACCTGGGCATTTCATCAAAGATGAGGGGAAGAGAACTTGTTGTCGGCCAAGTGGTAGTGTTTTATGATGACTTCTTTGTGAGTGATGTTCACATCATCCGATGAGTCTTTGAACACTCCAGTACCTTCTTTGTCAACTGCTTATATTCGTGGAAGAAATAGCATGCCTAATAGCTAGAGGTACTTCACCGTGCCCAGCGAGAGAAATGCAACCTCTATAATGTCATCCACCTACTCGTTGATTAAATATACATCTGGCGAGAAATTAGTTCTTGATGCGCTATACAGCACAACAAGTCAGTATAATAAAAATTGTAATATATTGCACACTATAATAGTAAACAAGTTCATTTTTATTGCCGGACGGATAAATATGTTGCAACGGAACAAATTGGCCTGTGGATCTTAAATGGTTTACTTCCGACGAGAGTAGATCCTTTGAATTTTTCTATTCCTCCTGACACCACTATTATCGAAGTCTAGAAATGGTAGTTCGGAATGTTCCCTAGTAAGTATATCAACTGAGTATTAATAGTACGATTAAGTATATCGACTGACATGAGTATTAATAGTGCGATTAAGTACATCAGCAAGTATTATTAGTACAACTAAGCATTAGTACTTCATTGGGCCATCATCCCCCTTAATGCGGCTTGATTTCTTTTTCTTAGGCGTGTATTAACACTTGATATCTTTCCAGGGGAATATTAGTACAATGAATAAAATGCGATGAATTGCATCTTCAAATTCCTTGGGGTGTAATAGTAATAGAGTCATTTATCTAATCCCTCTCTCAACCTTATCCCGAAGGTGCTTATAATGAGATTAAGTGAGAGAATTAATCAATGAATTTAATTCCATAGGGCAGTTGCTGCCGCGAACCTCCGCTTTAAAAAGCATGATATCTAAACCTTCAAACACGAATAAGAAAATAAAGTCGTTTCAGTTGTATCTCAATAGTCCACCTGTCAGATCATTTGGGTTCTACCCAAAAGGTCGCTATATCAAGCCCAGCCTAAGAAGAAACTCTTTACTTTTTCCCTACTTTCGCCATAAAAAATGTCCGATGAGGCTCCGTGTGTTGAATTCATTCATGTTTAGATGCCAGCCGCTTTCACAGCAATTATGCCGTCCCTGGATGGGGAAATAATATCCTAAATGTTATAATATATGGATCAAAGTATATTAGTTTGAGCCACAAATCATGGGTATTGAAATTGAAATTCATTGATTAATTCCTCCCACGAACCTTCGTTTTAAAAAGCGTGGGAGCTAAATTTACTCATGTGAATTTGGGTTCTTTATTTATTTCTCATTAACGTTGAAAACATTTTTACTGGGAGCTAATCTATAAATGGCCTCACGTCATACCGAATAAAAGATCTCATGGGCCCTAGGCTAGAAAGAGGAAATGGGCCCTAATATGAGCGTCCATACGAATACTTTTAGGGGGTGGCTGATAAAAATTAACGAGTACTTCTTCCTCAAAGCTGTCGAGAATTTTAGTGAATGTACAAGATACCAAAACGCTACAAAAATAATTGATACTGCTTGACAATTAGCAATGCGCTTATTTAAAATTATGACTGTAAAGCTTTTGAAAGTAGTTGCATAGTACGTTCGGGCAAATCAAATTTTTAAACGGCTAGGGGGCTTGAGCTCCCTCTGCCCCCATATGGGCGCCCATGGCCCCTAACGAATGTGGCCTCCGCGATATTCAGCCAACAAATCATGAGTTTTCCTTTGAAGTTCATTACCTATAATATTCAGATTTATCAATACTGAAACTTGGACATTCGGAAATAAACAAAATTAAAATAAATTATATCCAGCCCCCATCAAATTTACTGAGGAGAGTCCACAAAACCACAGAATCCTAGGTCCGAACATGCATACTTGGTCCATCCGTAAATCCAGCATTGGGACACACGAAATTCCCCTTTACGTGATCCAATTTGCATGTTAATTCCAGAGGTATATTCCATGTATTATCTGGATATTATATTAAGCACTACTGCAACGCTCCGTTCGTCATCCACGGCGTTCATCAATAGGTAGTATCCCTGTCTATAGTTATCATGCGGGCTAACTGGAGCACCACTATATTCTCGAAATGACTCTGTAGACTTTCAACATTCAATAAAATTAGTTCATTACGAGTTCGCGCTCTAATCTGCCACTAGGTGGCTCTCCACTCATCATCCAATTGGACAACGTGTCAAAATCCTGTTTCTATCCAGGGATAGGTCATCACCACGTAGCACTCCAGCTACTTTATATAAACGCAGTTTCCGAAAACTTAAAATTTACTTTGAAAAAAGGTGTTGCTGAGAGAGAATATGTTTATGTGTTTTGTGGTGCAAGAGCATCAGAAGTAAAAACTGCTCCAAGTCGTGCAGTTTCCGAAGAAACCCCAAATTCTGACATCTAAGAAATCGTACTCCGAACTACGAAGCGTTCAGGAAAAAAGATAAACGTTCAATGCCATTTTGATTCGAACAAGTTTTCTGCACTGTTCATTCGACCTTGGTTTTGCTACTTTACCGTGGATATCGTAGAACTGAAGGGATTGGTAACGTTTTTCTCATGATGTTGTTTATAACCTCATTGAAAAACATGATAATTCTACAGTTTGTTCCAACTTCCTTTATCTAGAAAACAATAACAAGCACAATATTATGTCAGTTAAAATTTATTAACGTCGTTAACAGTAGCCACGTGCTACTTTCTTCAGGACGTAACTCGTCAAAAGTGGATTTTTTGGTTCTGAAGAAAGCGGTATGTGACTACTGAAGTAGCTGCAAACGACATTAATAAATTTTAACTGCGGTACTATTTTGCTTACTATTGTCTATTCGTTTTTGCACATACATCGCGTAAATGCTTTATATCTTTATCTAATTTGATTTATTATTTCAATATGACTCTGTGTATTGGCTGTGGTTTAAAACTATGAAGTTAGTTACACGAGGGAGAGGGTAAAATCATTCATCCAGAAAAATCACTACCTTTTGTCCAAAATAACCAAATCGGAAAATCTTTTCCTCGCATTTGGAAAGTGGGAAGTGGTTAATCAAGTTTCCAATAATGTCGTTAAATTATATTTGTAAAAGAAAGAAGGGTTTTATTTTTCGCATAGCACCTATTAAAAAGAAAACCATGTTGTTGTTTTTAGATTACGTTAAACAGACATCACGTGCATAAAATATAGAACGCTTGAATTCCGGTTTATTTTAAATATTTATTTTTATCGGTTGAAGGATCGAGAATGCAAGTGTGCTGTATAAGCCAATACATGTTTCAAAACGAAGTCCTTTAAATTTAAATTTGCTATCAATTCTAAATCCATCAAGCTGTATACTGGCCAATTTTGCTTATGAAAAAGATTCAATATTTCGCTTATAAGGAAAGTAACTAACAACGATCTCAAATACTTGCTTGAAATTTACAAACTAAGTGCAGACCAAGGTGTAAAGCACAACCTTAGCGAGTTTTCATTTGCAAATTCGTGGAAGTGAAATGATTAATGTTTGTTTGCTTGTTTGCAAGTTTTACGACCGAAAGACAGGAAGAGTCACGCTGCGCCGGCACCTACAGAGGAATCCGAACCTCTTACGACCTAGGGAACCAGCCCCCGAACTCCAACGAGCAATTAGTCGGCAAGCATTCCTCTTTTTTTTTTTTAAACCGTTGATAATCAAACTCGAGATAACGGCACGCTAGGTGAACGCGTTACCACTGCACCCCGCAGGGCCGAAATTGTTTATGTCTTACGTTCCGACGAAATTGGCATTGTTTTTTCTGTTATCAACGAATAAGCACCACCCAGTCGACTTTATAATCGAAAATTTGCGCATGCACAGTTTCCTATGCCAGTGGGTCTCAATGTGTATTTCACGGTTTCGCAGGGTTCCGTGAGGATCCTCTAGGGTTCAGCAAATGTTTTGTAAAATATCGTAAAATGTTTCAAGAAAATCTGCAAAAATTCTGTAACTTATCCCTAGAACAAACCCTCAGATTTAATGAACCGTAACCACACACACACACACACCTTACCTCGATACAATAGAAAAACATTACCTATCTTTTTATACTGATCTATTGCTTATTTTTATGATTATGCCCAAGAAATGATAGACAACGGCCCTCTAAGAGTTTTCCTGAAATAATATTTATAAAGGGTTTCCTTGGCTGGGTATGTACTTAGAAAATGGTTCCGTGGCTGGGTATGTAGTAAAGAAAGGGTTTTATGTTAATAGGCATGTGGTAAGACTAGGGTTCCGTGGATGTATATGTTGTAAGAAAAGTGTTCCGTGGATGGGCATATGGTAAGAAATGTGTTCCGTAGATGGGCATATGGTAAGAAAAGTGTTCCGTGGATGGGTATGTGGTAAGAATAGGGTTCCGTGGATGGATACATTGTAAAAAAAGGGTTTCGTCGATAGGCATGTGGTAAGAAAAGGGTTCCATGGACAGGCATGTGGTAAGAATAGGGTTCCGTGGATGGATACATTGTAGGAAAATGGTTTCTTGGATAGGCATGTGGTACGAAAAGGGTTCCGTGGATATACATGTGGTAAGAAAAGGGTTCCGTGGATGGGCATGTGGTAAGAATAGGGTTCCGTGGGATTAACAGTTCAAAAAACATTGTCCTATGCTATGTTCATCAGCTCTTTTTCAATATTGATATGCAACAATGCCATGTTGCAGTCCATTTGATTGTTTTAGTTCAGTTTGGATGTGTTGTAGTTAATTTGATTTATAAGGTATGCATGTTGTTCTCTATTCACTTGTTTTGATCATTTTATTTTACAGCTTCATTGTCACTTTCATGAACCAATCAATGCATTGTTTAACTACAATTCATTTAAATGTCCTGAATTTTTATTCTTTTATAACATGCAACACACACACTTCTTTCTCGTTATGTACGCACACACTTGTTTTAAGGGAAAAGCTGCTGAAATTTTATGTTTAGGGTGAAGCGTCTGCAAGGGAAACAGCGCATGCGCGCATTTTCGACTATAAAGTCAACCAAGTATTGGTGTTTTAGCCGTTAATTATAAAAAAACAATAAAAATCTCGCTGTGGCATAAAACATGAATAACTTAAAATCCACAAATTTGTGAATGAAAACCCGGCAAGGTTATGCATTAGACATCGGTCTAAATTTATTTTGTAAATTTCAAGAAAATCGGCGATGTTGTTGTCAAGAACACTTTCTTCGTAAGATTTGCATATCAAATTCAAACGCTGAACCACACATTCAAACTGAAGTCCAAACGTGCATTCAAACAAAATTCAGTACATGACCTACATCAATTGCATCCTCAACTCCTTTAGAACAAATGATTCTTTGTTCAGATTTCAATTTATTTTGTAACATAGAAAAATCTATTAACCACAACGTGAAATGTGTGATAAATATAGAAGTTCAAAATAGTCAACCACATAATTAGTCTAATTTAAGTTAAAGTTATACAGAACTTCATAACAAATACAATTCCCAATTGAATGGTATTACTGCCAAGTAGACCAACCGAAAATTAAGCAATTTTTGAAAACAAGCATTCGAAGTTTAAAACGCTTCCTTTGGCTATAATAAAATTGGTCATACTTTGCTTTTTTACATAACATGAATGGAAAAAAACAGAAGTAAGTCCATTATGTCATAATATTTTTCACTTCAAGTTCTACAGATTAATCTTAAATCGCGGGAATTACCAAAATCGAGGATTTGTCCTCTTTGCTTCAACATCATTCAATTAGTTTAATTTACCTCTATTATTAGAAAGACGTGAAATTAAATTACCCAAAATAAAAAAAAATAAAAAACGGTAAACTTTTCTGAGGCAGTTTTTTTAATAACGAGAAAAGAAAACCCTCCTAAAATTTTAGTAACGTCGTATCCAGTTTCAGGTTTTGAAGAGATAAAATGACAGGCTTCTATGGAAAAATAAGACACGTACTTATTTAAAAAAAAATAAAAAATAGGCTTATATTTCACGAAAGTATTAGTTGGTTTACAGCAGTATATTGTAACAAGAAAAAATATAAGAATTTTTGATCCTGATATCAAAATTTTATAATATTCAGTCAAAAATGCAATTATATCAATTCGGAAACTATTTTTTGAAAAGTATATAGAAATAATTCAAGCATACTTAAAAATTAAATACAATGAAATGGAGTCTTTAGAGCTGAAAATAATGGTTCAAAAATAATGCAAAATAATATAAAAACATAATCAAAAATATATACACAATGAAAACTTCAGTATAAAGGATATATTCAAAAACACCTTTTGTTCGTTAGAGCTTACTTAATTCCATTATACAGATAATTCTTCCATGTGTTACGTAAAAATTTTGCTAATAATATTATCATGGCATTTTGGCCATAGTTTATTACAAATTCAACATGAATAGCAAAATTCACAACTTAAATGCTACAAAATTATGAGTACGATATCGGAAACTAAAACATTAGAATGTTAACTTCAAGGATAATGGCAGGTTATGATAAAGAAACCACGTTATGTTCTTATTTATAGATATCTACATGACCAGTCCATTTTCTGAAAACTAGATAAATGAAAAATGGAAGTTTTTCTCCAGAACTCCTAACTAAAATTATCCTTTAGTCTATCAGTTTAAAACATACCACATTGTAGTTCACTTAATCCACATACGGTGAACTTAGCCGTAAACGCCAACTTTCTTTCAGTACTAGTTGAAATTTAACGATGATCGGACTAAAACTAGCTCAATAGGTTAAGGTAACCTCCAACGTTTGACGATGCATGCGAGTTTCATTTCTTATTTGCATGTAGCTTAGAGAGCTATTTAAAAAATGTGTACAATGAAATCTGCTTAAGTTGACCGCCTTTGAAAGTTGGCCACCTACTTATCTTGACTACTTGACAAGGAACCAAAGAAGCTTATGTAGTAACCAATAAAATCTTTATAACATGTATTTCTTAGCAGTCAACTTAGGAGGTTTCGCTGTACCCTAAAAGTTATTTCACAGTCTATGTATAAACTAGTAAATACATCCAATGAAAATACTGTTTTTCAAAATTTTGCAAATAATGAAAGTTAATAATATATATGTTAAATGCTACTAACTGAACGAACGACACCGCAGTAACAAAAGAACTATAAAGATTATAAAAATTTAATTCCAGTTTTCATAATCACGGTATTCTTGGAATTAAGATCTTTCTAAACCCATGATCCTAGTGTTCTACATTTACAATTAGTGTACTTTTTAAAATAGATATTATACATATAAACACTGAGGCACCAAAATTTTAGATACAGCAATACTTCATGATTCTGGCAGCTCCCCTAGCATTGGAAATGATTACAGACGAATGACAGATGTAGTACTGAACAGTAACCAATATTGTTAATCGTGTTTCAGTGTTCATTTGATAGACATGTGTCGCGTAAAGGATTTTTCACCGTCTGACAAAGGGGCAGATTGTAGGAGCCAAAAGGACGGGGCATAGCATCTCGAGGAGTGATGAATACTCGCTCTTAAGTTTTCACAGACAACACTAATAAGAGTATACCGGGAATGTGAAAATTCCGGATATACATACATCATCAGCACGTAAAAATGACGGACGTCTACAGATGATACAAGAACGTGACCACCGACAACTGTACATCATTGTCACCACCAAAAGAAATTTAATCATTGCTTCAAATTATATCTAAATTCAATGCTGATGCCATTCAATTCATTAGATGATGCACTGTATGGCGCACGTTGCATTCTATAAGGATTGGTAGTCATCGTGTACCACTGTTAACAACAATGAATGATGGTAATGCGCCTCACCTGGGCCATAAAACATCGTTATTAGACAGTGGATGACTTTCACTGCGTGGTCGGGTTAAACTAAGGCTCCTATAAAGGAGAGCTGACTCGTCAGACATTCTGGATCGGGGTGGCAACATCGGACGTATTGTAACCATATAGTTTTTGGTGCTTTCTTGTGTTATTTATTTATCCTTTCTGAAGTATTCTCAGGCCCTTTGCTACACACTTGTTACAGGGGGCTCTGAAAGTTACAGGGAACTCAGAAAGCTACAGAGGGGTTTAAAATTCGTGCTTTGATGTCTTTTATTAATATAGTTAATAATACTAAATATCTAAGTAGAAAAATATATTTAACATCAATGGATAAATTTCTTAACGTAAATTTTGCATTGAAAACTTACAGAGGTACACTAAAATTTATAATTTCCCTTATCTTTATTATGAAATATACGACACGCAAACCTCTGTAAAATGCATGATGTACACAAGATCTGCCGTAGAAATCTATTTTGAATATATGTTTAAGGTTAAAGGAGGATTTCCACTGTCATGTACAATTTTATACAAAATAAAAAATTTAATATCGAATTCTAAGGTAATTTATTTTGAAAAACTATTTTCCAGGGGGGGCTCAGG
>QLNU02015360.1:103265052-103288584 GCA_006491805.2 Dysdera silvatica
ATTCATATTTGCGACAAATCAATACTTTTTGCGATAACTGCAATTTAAGTTAACCAATCATCGCACGCTTTTCATTTGTTGACTCCTTAATGGTCGGTTTAAAATGAGGTCTTTGAGGATGAAATACTTAAGAAATATTTTTAAAAAATCTATTTTAAACACGATTATATAAAATTAATTACATCAAAATATAATTTAACGAAAATAATAATACATTCTAAGGAATCCCATATGTAGTTTTTAAGGTATTAATCGTGAAATACAAATGAATAACTTTTATCTATCACGCATTTCGCAAAACTGAAATGTACATTGCAACATTAAATATGTACATACTACTTCATATTAGTCTCATACAAAATACCGGTTTGTAAGTAGATTCACTTTCCAAATTCAGATTCTGTCCCCTAAAACATTAAAACGTACAAAAACGGATACTGTTAATAAAACTATATTTTTCGGAATATATTTTTCAAAACGTTTTCGGAAATTGCTAGTGGGATTACAGTAAGAAAAACTGTCAACTCTGGCAGCCTTTACTTAATTTACGTAACGAAACGTAGCTTGTGATGTCAGAGAATTCCAGTTTTCTTAGTAAATGTAGGTTGTGCTTAAACAAACAAAATTTTTTATATCGAATAGAAAACCCGTGCTTCTACCGTAAAGGCGAAGCTTAATGCCTTGGTTTATAAGATCTTTGGCAAGGAATGGGGTGTGAATATAGCTGTATGCAAACGAAACAGCAGCCTCTTCAAATCGCATGACGGCTCTGACTCGTCATTGTACATTTTGGCACGGAAATTGCATGACGAGTCAACGCTGTCAAATGAGGTTAAAAAGTTAAAATCCATTTTACGATTTTATGGATTTACTTTAAAGCAGTGGCGTATCGATGCCAATGCAACTAATACAGTTGCATTGGGGCTCTTGCGCTTGGGGGCCTTTGGAAGAAGAGGCTCCTTAGACAGCATAATTGTGGGATACTGGTATGGGGTGGGGCCCCTCTACCAGCGATTGCATTGGGGCCCAAATTCTATAGCTACGCCACTGCTTTAAAGCCACATCTTACAAAAATAACTATTCTTACGATGAAATAACAAAGCTTGGCTTTAAATTTCCTATGGTATATTCAGAATTAGATTACCAAAATTTTAACAACAGATTTACTGGATTGTAAAAAGTTTCAAAACCGGCCACTCCTCCCAATTCCTCCCTGCACACAAGTAAATAAGTAAGATTCGCTGATATACTGATTAACCTGTTCAGTATATAACAAAAAAAAATAACAAGCGGTTCTTAGTTTTAAAGGTATTTTAACCACCCACAGGTTCGAGCATACCGGTGCAGATTATCGCCAGCTCACAGCTGTTTTTATTTAATTAGAGCAAAACATATGACTACTAAATCATTTAGTTTTCGTTGATTGTTTTACAACTTCGCATTTCTAGAAACTTCTCACTTTGTCGTCTCAGACGAAGTCGGTGACTTAAATATTCTTCCGAACCATAATGCATTTCTAAGCAGCTATGTCCACCCAATATTTTAAACTATTCTCAGCGAAGTTAGATTAGTCTTAATTATCGCATTTGAGATTGATAATATCTTGTTTCCAAGCACTGCTTATTATTTCTTATATTTTAACCAATTTTTTACCCAACATTTTACCCAAACATGAGGCTTATGTTCAGGCCATAAATTCCCGAATTGCATAAATTTGGCCATGGGAAGTTATTTTGGACCATAGTAAGTGGTGAAACCTTTTCCAATATGGTTTTAGGCTAAAACGGCAAATTTTCCAAATTTTGTTACATGATTAACTAATGTGGATGCAAATAATAACATCCCTGTAGTTCCAGAAAGGCTCATTTTCGGGCATTGGTTCACTGGACCAAAGTTGTTTCTTTTGATCTCTTTCACCTATTACACATGCTTAACGATTCCCAACTGCCTGCAGTATGGTAAAACAATCGTTTCTCACATCTTTGATGACTAAATTGCAACACTACTCAGGACCAGGGAAGGGAATTTTCGATTTTTTTGTTTCTGCTGCATTATTTGGGCAATCGCTTAAATCATGTGGCAAAAAACATTTTTTTTTGTGCATGTAATTGCCTACGTAGTCACGATGTGGATGTAAATAATAGTTTCACTCTACAGCCAAATCGGATCCTTTGCGGACCTGATTTCGCCAAATATGGCTTATTTGGCGTCCTTTACCACCCCTTTCAGTTTGTTCCATTAGTTCTGAATCACTCTGTATAATAATTACAACTTTTTGTTTATTGCATGGGGTCGGAAAAAGAATTGAAGTATATAAGATTGACATAGAAAAAAGAAGAAAAGCGGATAGAATTGCAAGAGCCATCTGTCAGTAAGATTAGAAAATTAAAATAGAGAGACATTTAAAATTTTTAAGCAAATAAAAATTATTAAATTAGAAATGAAAGTTGTAACTACCTACGTAAAACGAATAATTCGGTGTTTCGTCAGTGAACAATTTAAAGCAATTATATGTAGTATACAATATATTGCTCTTAATTATATATCAAGATCCAAACTTGCCAGTAATAACCGGTAATTGGAATTACATTCAACTACTGCAAGGTACACGTCACTATCCTGTAAATTAATATTATCCCTTTTTCATTTCAAAATACGATCATTAATATTTTATATAATATAAACTATCCAGATTGTAGACTATGTACCATATTTGCCCCAACAGTCTTTCTAAAATTAGGAAAAATGCTTTACTAAAACTTTATACAATTTTTTAAAAAATGCCCCCATCAAATACATTCCTTATTGATCTCAAGCTTTAATATCATTCTTTAAGGATAGTTCGTCAGCACGTATGAAATAAGAAAATGACGGTCTTTAAAGCAGCGATTGGTTTTTCTTGTCAACCTCCATCGCCACAGGCTGGTCTCTCATTGAAACACGTTGGTGACTGAAAGATGATAATCGAGTTTGGATATTAGAAAACATTCCTTTTTTATGATACGTTTCGCCTGATATGAAATTTCGATATCGGACAATTATGGGAAGCATGGAAAACAATAACAAGTTTTATCCCTTTTTCATGAAAAAGGACATAGATTATTTTTTTAACGGTATTGAATAAAAACGCTTCAAATAAAATACCTCTCGTATAACCAGGCAAGCTCTAGTAGCGTTTGTATTACATATTTAATAAATACCCCACACAATTTAACTATAGAAAATAATAATAAGTGTAAATATTATAAATGAATTTTAGAAGACCATTATTAGTAAATACATATTAGAAAATAATTAGTAAATATTAAAAGATTATAAGTAGATATTGCAAGAGGGTTAAAGTATATATTATAGAAATGGAGTAGAAAAATATTATAAGCAATTATTAGAGGAGATTTATTTGAAAATCATATAAGTATTTATTGAGGTAAATATTATATAAAAAATTATACGCAATCATATATCGCGAGCAAAAAATAAACATGAATCAATATTTTACTACAAGCTGCAGTTTTAGAAATGCATGTATAGCATTGTGTGCAGTTTTTAGCATCGAATTAGGAAACTTTATAAAATAAAATATATGAATTATTAAATATAATCTAATTAAAACCCCTATTTAATGGGGGAAGGGGTTATCCAACGCCATTTTCAAGCCTTTCGGCCATTAGTGTTCTAGGGGCCCAATATCGGTTTGACAAATTGAAATAAACACAATAAGGATTTTTCTCAGAATTATCGTCCATGATATTTTGTAGCCTTGGGCATGAAAGAAGATGGTTCCCTGTCATCAGATCAAGTTCATACAAGGAGCATGTAGGTGAATTTGTCAGGTGAATTTGTAGAGGAAAAGTAGTTGTTATCAGAAGGTTGATTGCTGTTGGGTGTTCTACAAGACGTTAGGATTCTTATTTCGCTATAGATATGAAATAAAATCGGTCCATTCTTTTACAAATTAAGAGTTTCTCCCTCAACAATTCATTGTAATGATTAAACTTGAACCTCAAAGAACTAAGCACTTTTTATATTCGAACACGAAACTTATAATTATATATTTCACTTCTCGTGGTAAGAAATTATCTTATTTTTATCTTTACTTGTTGCCTTGACAACACTCGTAATACTTATACACTACAAATTCGATGCAAGTGCTGTTGTAGATAGTCATATCCAGTCGTAAGCCTTAAGCAAGCTATCCCGACATTTCTTAGGAACTCTTTTGGTATTGTGTATTTCAGGAGATAGTCCCAACTTTTCCCAGTAATTTTATCAGAATAATGTAACGTTTTAAATTATATTTAATAATTTTTTTAACGGATTGTATTTCAACTGGAGGGTTAGGTTGTTGCAGAGATGATCCCAGCTTAGCAAATTCATCTAGCTTCTCATTACCAAATACACTGCAAGGGTTTGGGATCCATTGGAGTGTAATTGATTTGCCACTGTCAATTGCTAAGCTTATGGACTCACGATAGCACTGTACTCTTGGAGAGTCATCGCAACATTGAGATGTGAATGCAGTGATGGCTACTTATGAGTCACTTAAGATGACTACCTTATTTTCAGAACAGGCAATGATAACATCAATAGCCAAGCAACCGCATCCACTTCTCCATCAAAGTTGTCTCAGTATATTCCCAATACACAGTGCAGTGAAAAGTATTTTGAATAAACTCCAGATCCAGTATATTTTGTAGCGTCTTCGGCAGAGCCGTCAATGTAAACACACAACCAAGGATCAGTTGTATATCTGTCGAAGATAGTTTCAAAGGCTGCTGCTCTCAAATCCACTTCTGCAGAATTAATTTTATTTACAGGAGTTATTAAATCGAGTTTTGCTTCAGCTAAATTTAAATCTTTGGTGAGGTTACAGTTACATAGAAGTGATTACCTATTCAGATCCGGGATGTTGAATTTACTCATGGGTTTTGAAAAGGGGAGTTTCTTGGGATTTCAATCTTTATTTTGCTCCTCTGCAGTTTATCCAGTAATCATATCGTCTTAAAAGCTTTTCTCTAAGATTCGAAGCTGCTAAGTTTCTCCTGTCGTCCAGAGGTTTCAATCCAGTCTGTAATTCCATCGCCTATATTTGTGTTGATTTTTCAACCCCCGGTGATGAGTCTTAAAGCATGGTTTTGGGAAATGTTTAATTTCTTCTTAATAGTTTCTGTGACAGTTGTGAGAAGTTCACAGCCATATTCAATTGCGGGTCTTACATAGTTCTTGTAATCGGTACTAAGGACACCTTGAGATGCACCCCATTTGGTGCCTGCCAGTCGCTTTAGTAATTTAATGTTAAATGTATGCAAAATTGTTCCTGCTGTTTTTACTCTTTAATTTATTCAGTATATATATTAAACAGTTTCAGATAGGAATATTATTTGCATACTTTAGATAGGACAACTAACATCTATATTAGATAAAATTTTAATTTATTTTGAATTTTAAATAAATAAATAAATTCATTTTTATCATGTCCAACATCCAAAATAATAAAATTCTTAATGAAACACAATTTAACATTACGCATACCTATTCATGTTTTGTAAAAAAAATATTTATTCCTATTTTTGTAAAAAAAATAACATGAATTCGATTTATATTATACTCTTGTTTAATTATCACCAATAAAGATATATATACAATTAACAAGCAAAAATTAGCTACAAAAATTTATTTCACTTGGAAAACTTCCGTACAATTAAAAAATAAAAATATTGAAAAAAGGGTGTTTTTCGCAGTTATTAAATTTATTTTTAATTTAACATTGAAGCTCCAAACTAAAAGACAAAACGGTAGCTTTTTCAAAATGTAATATTGCAAGCAGAAAACATATTTTAATTGATATTTCATTTCTTATTTTGAAGTACCAATTATCACTGAATCACGAACACTTTTGTATTATTTATTAAATACTTTTATCTCTGAATTATACAATTACATACGATTACTTGTTGTTCAATAATTCAATCAATATTATATGCAATTATATTGTATAAATAGTAAATTAGATGTATTGATAATGCACTTAACGGCAATATACATAAACGAACAAAACCGAATCGAAAAATAAAGTGACCGCCAACATAATTATACATAGGCATAACTTGGGGGTTAAATGTAGAGTAAACTGTGGGACAAAAAAACAAAAAGCCCAAAATTTTATAGGAAAAAGTACGATTTTGCCTCTTTTCTAAAAAAAAACAGGGGGCAAGTGCCTCCCTGGCTCCCGCCAGATTACGCCAATGAAATTATATATTATATAGTTCCATGAATTTTAACAAGTAGAACTTGGATAATTCGAAAGCTCTTAATCAGAATTATTAATTTATTATAATCCTTTATTTGTCTCCTCGAGTTTCCGATATACAAATAATGTTATAAATCTCCTTCAACCGCTTAAACTGTAAAATGTATGTTATGCATTTTGCTGCTATCGTTTCCTTATGGTTATACTTAACCAATTGTTATATAGTTTGTAGTCATAAATGCCTTTCACGGGCTCAGTTTAAAACCAATTATAAAACTCTTGCATCTTATAAGGCGTATTATTATATTTATTATTATTATGTGGTCATTTTTTATATTTTATCTGAATAGTTTAACTTCGAAAACAAACACGTATGTACGAATCTTTTTCTCAGCCAATCTAAGTTTTGATTGTATCGTTTCCACTAATTTTAGCATTGTAACCTTCGGAAATCTTACTTCTCGCCAAATACCAATAATTTATGCCAAAATATGAATGTACAAAATAATTAGAAAATGTTATTTTCTCATTACATTCATGTAGAATTTCTCTTGAAATTTTAATTGCTGATATTTATAAAAATTACTCTCACATGTGGGGAAGATAACACTTCGTATAAGAAGAGATACCTTTGAACGCGAAATACCAAAAAACATATCACAGTCCAGTACTCGTTTGTGAAAAATAACATTTATGTTAGTTTTACACTGAGTATTTTACTTTGTACTTTGAAAGAAAATTAACAGTGTTAAATTAACAGCCCCGGTGATCTACATATATATATATAGCATACTACATATATAGTATATATACATACGTGTTCTTCTATATAATCGCGTTGGAAAGCTCTATCGTATTGTTGCCATGTTAGAAAAGCCAAAAAGTCAGAAAACTCTAATTCGTAACGGTAACTGGCTTTCCAGACGGTAAACGTAATAGTTTGGAAAATAGGTCTGTTAATTGTGGCAGTTGCAAGTTACTTTTAATATTGTTTAATCATACTATTACTTTAACAGGTTTTCAAGATACTTTCAATAAAATTGAAGTTTTCATATATTTTTATTCATTATTAATATAGATTTATTTAGCCTCAGTTAATAATACTGCACCACCAGAGGAGATATAGGGGACTACATAAGATATTTATAATCTCTTTTTGATAATTTCATTAAAAGACATTACTTTCACACGTCTTTTTTTCTCGTTTAACTTTTGAAGGGCAGTGGATTACAGAATAGGTTAAAACGATTTTTCTCTATTAAGTTATTATTTATGTCTCATATTTTAATGCGTTTATATATTTTGTCTTAAGTAATATAAAATATGTGTGGGTTGATTTGCATAAGTATTCACTCGTAACCTGCTTTCTACATGAATATAAATACATTCAAGAGATATGTACGAATATACACGTACACAAGGACATATGTGTAAACAATAAGAAATGTATGTTGTGTTATTAAGTGGAAGCAAATAAATTAAAGCATTAGTATTTCCATTATATAAAATTACCATAGGAATGATTTTTATTTTCATTAAAAAAACTTTCCCTGCGTCAGAAAATTTTATTAAAACAATTTTGATTCATTTATGTACTTTTTTTGTGTTGTTTCGAAACTGGTAATTCTATTTCACGTTTCAAAACACCTTAATGACATTACGAAACTAATTTACAAGTAGTGATTGAAAACCCTAACTTTTAAAACATAATGAACAATTCCACCTGCAAAATTGAGCGAATAATTTTACATAATGAAAAACATTTTCTAACAAATTAATCAATGTTTTTAACGTAACAAAACTTATAAAGGGAAATTATATATTCAAAAATTAAATAAAATGCTAAGAAATTAGAAATCAAACTCCTGTGGCTTATTTGAATAGATGAATATCCCGCCGTGTAGAAATTTTTAAAAGCTGTTCAACCTTTACCCTCATAAATAAGTGTCACCGTACAGTTTACTGAAAACCATATAAGCCAAAGTAATGAAGCTAATGAGTTTTTAATCGATCCATGCATAAAACATGACGAAGCTAGTATAAGTCTGGGTATTCCAAAAAAACGGATTACGCATCATGAGAAATGTGAGGTTTTTTAAGATCATTTCATTAATTGACAAACCGCTAGCTAGATTATTCATTCATTTTTTACTGAAATGGTCGGACTTATATTGGAGAACACTTTCTTTTCTTCTCTTCTCTCTTTCTCTCTCCTCTCCTAACGCAGATATGTCATATAGAATTAATAAGATGTCGAAGCGTAATTGTTTAAAACAAAATTAATACATAAAGTAATATCGTATTATCTGAATCCATCATCATCATATTCAACCATTATCTATCCACTGCTGGATGAAGGTCTCTCCAAATGCTTTCCACACAAGTCTATCCTGAGCAATTCGCTTCCACGTCACCCCAACCTGTTTTCTTATTTCATCCACCCATCTAGTTTGAGGACGTTTTCTAGGTCTTCGGTGGTCTCTTGGAATCCAGTTCAGAATTTCTGTTGTCCATCGTTGATCAGTTCTTCTTGCAATATGCCCAGCCCATCGCCATTTCAGTCCTTTTACTTTAACAATGATGTCCTCTACTCTAGTTTGCTCTCTCACCCAAGTGTTTCTTTTTCGATCTCTCCTAGTTATTCCAAGCATGCACCTCTCCATGCTCCTTTGCGTTGTCTGTAACTTTCGTATTGCTCCAACTGTTAGACTCCATGTCTCTGATCCATAAGAGAGGACTGGCAATACACACTGGTTGAAGACCTTTCTTTTTAGACACAAAGGTAAATTTCTTTTCAAGATAAAATTGCTTCTTCCGAACGCACTCCAGCCAAGTTTAATATGTCTGTTGAGTTCTTTCATGATGTTTCTTTACATTGAAATCAGTTGGCCAAGGTAAATATATGAATCAGAAATTTCTAGCTCAATGTTGTCAACCTGTATTTTTGTTTTCTCTACGAAATTATTGAACATGATTTTAGTTTTTGCAGGTTCATCTTGAGTCCAACTTCTCTACTTCTATTTGAGAGTTTCTGCACCATGTCTTGGAATTTTGATGGGTTCGTTGAAAAAAAATAACTATGCCATCAGCAAACCGCAAATGATTTAAATATTCACCATTTATTTTTATTCCCTTGTTATTCCAATTTATCTGCTGAAAAATCATCTGTAAAGCTGAAGTAAAAAGTTTTGGAGAAATGGTATCTCCCTGCCTCACACCTTTACCAATTTTGATAGTTTTGGTATCTTTATGTAACCGAAATTTTGCACTTGCATTTTTATACACACATTTCACCATGTCAATGTACACATCCTCGATGTCTGCTGATCTTAAAGAGTTGATGACTGCTGACGTTTTAATAGAGTCAAAGGCCTTCTCATAGTCAATAAATGCCACACACAATGGAAGTTCATATTCATGTGTTCTTTCAATTAATTCTCTTAATACTTGAATATGGTCCACTGTACTGAATCCACTTCGAAATCCAGCTTGTTCTCTTGGTTGAGCTGCATCTAATTTTTTCTGCAGGCGATGTGTTAGCACTTTTGTGAAGATTTTATAAATAGCAGGTAACAAGCTAATTGGTCGGTAATTTTTCAAATCCTCTTTATCACCTTTTTTATGCAAAAGAATTACTGTTGCAGAATCCCATTGGTTTGGTATGTTACCGCTGTTAAGACATTTGGTAAAGAATTTTGCAAGTATGTCTTCTACATATTCTCCAGCTTCTTTTAAGATATCTAATGTAATGCCATCATCGCCAGGGGATCTTCCTTTCTTCATACTTTTTATTGCAAATGCTACTTCTTCTTTTAAGATTTTAGGAGCTGTTCCTTCGACTATCTCAGAGTCTTCGTTTAATCCACTGTTTCCCTCATACAGCTTTCTGTAGAATTCTTCAACTCTTCTAAGTATTTCTTCCCTATTTCTTGTTACAGTGCCATCCTCTCCTTTTAATGCAATGATGTGTTTCTTCCCAATAGACAAACTCCCTTTAACAACCCTAAGGCTCTTGTTGCTTTCAATGGCCTTCCTTACTACATACTCAATCCTGGAACTGGTATTTTGATTGTCCACCTTCATATCTCTTCGCCTTTTCATGAGCTGTTTCGTCTTCTCAGATAATTTGCTATTCTGCTTTTTACATATTACACCACCAATTTCCCCAGCAGTTTCAATTATTGTCTTAACAATGTTTTCATTTGCTTCTGAGATGTCAACTTCTTCAATAAGTCCTTCCAGTGCAGAAAAGCGATTTTTTAATTCCAACTTGAATGCCTCGGTATTTTCTTTTAATTTCTTTAAATCCACCCTCTTACATACTTGTTTCCTAATGAGCTTCTGCCTTTCTAGTTTAGTATTTAAGTGCATTTTACATCTCACCATTCGATGATCACTTCCAGTATTAAATCTGTTCAGTACGCTGCAATCTTCAATAATTGATTTCTTGTTTGCCAGTATATAGTCAATTTCGCTGGTTCCTCCATTGGGGTGTTTCCATGTCCATTTTCTTTGTAGTTTCTTCTTAAAAAATGAATTCATGATGCTAAGATTTTCAGCTTCGGCAAATTCTATGAGTTGATCGCCACGTTCATTCCTTTCCCCGTATCCGTATTTACCAACCGATGTCTCTCCTTGTTCCTGTTGTCCAATTCTTGCATTAAAATCTCCCATGATGAGCTTGATGTGTTGTTTCCCCTTGGTATGTAGCTGTTTGATTTCTTCATAGAATTCCTCAACCTCCTCGTCGGTATGGCTTGATGTTGGTGCATATGCCTGTACTATCTGAAGTTGGTATACGATATCAACTTCAGATTATATGAATTATCCTACCTATTTATATGAAAAGTGATGTGTTTTGCTCCATTTAGTAATGCATGAGTATTTTGATGATATTATCTTTTGACTGATACCATTTCAATATCTATTCAATCATGTTAATATTGCTTAAAGACGTAAATTGAATAAATATTTTTAAAGAATATCCAACTTTGCAAATTTAATATATATTTTTCTTTAACGTACATGTAATAATTATCTTCTAGTCTTTGGCGTACTCAGGGAGTGTTGATAAGGGTTGTAACCCCCATTGCAATGAAATTTTGTATATTTAACATAGGAATATGTGAGTTGTAGCTCTGTAACCCCCATTGAGCCTATAACCCCCTTATGAACTTTCTGAGTACGCCTATGCTTCTAGTACAATGTTTATCAAACTTATATGGGGGGAGTTCAGGGATCTCCCTCAAGAGAAGAGTGAAAAATGTAGTACCAGAAACCGAAATCAGTTCTTGTTAATAACATTAGACCTCACTGACCACTATCAGTGGCAACCTAAATAATTCAGTTCATTACAGCCTTAATAAAATATCAAAAGCATTCAGTATCATGTTTTTATACCCCAATATGGATTTCTTAAATTACGTAGACATCAGCCGAAATGCCACTTTTAAAAATTTTGTTGACAGCATTGAATTTTTACTTGTCGATGAAGAAACATTTTTTCAAACCATGATGCTAAATATATTATTTCATTATTTTTGCTTCTGAACTTTCTTGATTTTCCTACACACTACCAGTAACCCGTGAACTACATTTGGAGAAACACTGAAGAATTGATTGTTTTGATTAGAAGTAGAGTTTTAGTAAGTATCGTTTTGATATATAACGAAATTGGAATTGCCTATGTTATTTAATTATACATTTAATGTATTTCGTAGAAACCACATGCAGAGAAATTGCGTTTAATAACTTTTTTCTGCCTTCCTCTCACAATTTCTTAACTCTTAAAAAATTTGATAATTACGAATCTCACCAGCGAAGTATCAGATTTTCAAAAAATACATTTCACTATTTCAATAAAGCTTTAAATCGCTGTTTATTAATATTCGATCCGATTTCGTAAATGATAGAAATTTGTTTTTAATTCGCGAAAATACATGATATTAAACCCTTCAATGGTCGCTCTTTAAATGGTTTCACGAATGGCCGCACTCAGATTGGGACCATGAAACCCAAAGCGACCACTTCCAAGTCAAATATTTCGTTATTGATCTCAAAGCATTAAATTTATTAAAATCATAATCGCATTACTTACTGGTTCTGGCAATTTTAAAAGGATCTTCTGAGTCAACAAGGTCTACAACTGGCTCCACTTTAAAACGTGCCGTAGTATCGTTAGTATTATGCATATGAAAAGTATACTTCAGAGCAGTTTGTAGTTCGTCGCTGCCAGGTGTAAATATAGCTCCTGTAAAAAAAAGATAAATATCGTATAATAAACTAATAGTTAATTAATATGATAAATATACAACGTTTTTGGCGTAGTTACTAATTTACAATATAATTCGACGCACGTTTCGAGAGAACAAGGTCTCTCCTCGTCTGTTCTCTTGAAATGTGCGTCGAATTATTTTGTAAATTAGTAACTACGCCAAAACCGTTGTGTATTTATCATCTTAATTAAATTTGCGTAGCGTTCGTCATTCTTCCAGTCTTAATAATTAATTATCTTGGAACACATTTATTATAGTGCAAGATGCGGTGTGTGACCCTACGAAGTAAGTGCAGAAGTTGGCAATTACTTGCTAACGCCTTTGAAAAAAAAGTATTGTAGCCTTAGGCCATGCCTGAAGTACCCGACTAAAACAATTCCAAGCTCTTTAATTACTTTTACTGTCCTGAAAGTAACATGAACTTACCCTTCTTAGATTAACTTTAGAAACGAATTGGCAAGCAGCAATTTGTCCATCCATGTCTGTTGAATCGTTGAAGTTTGGATAGTGATATTTGGTGAGGAACGATATCATATAATAAGATTAAAAATTGAATTGAAATGATGAATTGAATTGAAATGATGAGAATTGATTGAGTCTGAAATTTGTAAAGGATTCTATTTTGTGCATATTGTTTTATATGTCCCATACGTTTTTTGTAAAATTGCTATAAGGAGCTATAACTTACAAATAATATTTAATTACTTCATATCAATATACGAAAGATAAATATTAAAATTTTTTCGAAATTCGTCTTCGTAAAATATTGCGTATAAGTGGATTCCCTTTCAGACTACAGTGAGTTTATTCTCTTTATTTATTTATCGTATTTTGTAAACATACACTACAGGATAAATTAATAGTATGTTTCTTTAACTTTTTTAAATAAAACATTTCTATTAATAAAATATATCTAGAAATTAAAAAACGATAAGCAGCAGGAAAATGTGTATGAGAATCTCACAAATCAAGTTTCTTATTTGGACTGGTCTTTACAAATTTTCGATTTAAATTCAATGGAACGCCTTTGGGGTGAATTGGAATACCGTATTTAAAATATAGAAAATTGACATACTCCTGAATAAGGCCGGACAGTGTCACTACAAGTGGAATAGAAATTTGCCTCTTAAACCATATTCCGAAATCTGGCGAATTGAAATGAACAAATACATGCTGGAGATTCGAAGGATATATTGAAGCCAAATGGCCGAACAACGCGACACTAATTTGTGAAATTTTTGTCTTTTAATTCAACCTAAATAAAAGTATTTTTGACTTTGACATTTTTGAAATACAATTTAGCATTCTTTAAGCATTTCTGAGGTTTGGTAACTTTTGACCCTATAGTGAATATTAATTACACTTTCATATATTTTTTCCAAGAAAATTTAAAGAAGGTTCATGAATACACTATACGAATATATTGAAAAAAAAAGGCTTCATTAAATAAAAAAAATTAATGAAAATAGGATATCGTTTTCGCCCGTCTGTGTGTACCTCTATCTTTCCGGTATATTTTTGAACGAGTATAAACCAACAGGTACGTTTATGACATCGTATGAAATACATTTAAAAAATGTAGCATAAACTTAAAACTTTATAGTCATCTGAAAGAAGCAAAAATATAGTCAAAATATATACTAGGAATTTTAACAACAGGTTGCGGTTACAACAAATTATTTGCCACATTACCCTTAGTAGGTACTTTTACGAAGGTTTTATACTTTAAGTATACTGGTATAAAAAGTAAAGTTTCATATAAGTACAAGTAACTAGAAATCCGATTTTTTGATAGCAGGGTATAGATAAAATATTTTATCTTTCCCAAATTTCAAGCAGCAGTAACCATTTTAGCCGAACTAGTTCCATAAAACTCGAAACAAACTAAAATTAAGTTTTCAAGTTATGTCATGAATGCTTCACACATTCTCGACGTCTTCCAGCTAATTTTTCGGATGGCATCCCACTTTTAAAATTACATCACGAATAAAAACATATTTAAAGTATCTTTCGTTTAGATCGACCTATCATTTTATAACATTTTTTAAATTTTTTCTATTATAGGATACGTCCTCTCTTTCTCTGTGTGTATGTGTGTGTGCTTGGTGTGCCACTAACTTTTAGAGCCAATTCATTATGAAAGGAGAGAAGCACTTGAAACTTTACCTTATTTTTCGAACTCTTATAATAGTAAATATATTACGGCAAACAATGCAATCCTCCTTTTTATAAAGTTATTTACAAGAAACGGAAGTCATGCCTGAAACTTGCTCCCGCTGACTCTATTATTTTATTCAATTATACTGTAGAAGTTTATCTGGTCTAACGTAAGATGATCCATGTTTAAAACTTTTCTATTGAACGTAAGTGAAAAGTAGTTGCAGTTACAGTATTATTTCTCTATTTCTTCATGCTGTTTTCAAAAATGAAGTTTAAAAAATATTCAAATTGAAATACATTTTGAAAACGTGAGAAATAATAAATTTATGTCTAAGGTCGCGATGTAAAATATTGGGAACAATTACAAAATAATTCAAGTACATGAAAATACGTGTTTTTAATGCATTTTCTGATATTTCTACTGTGATCACGTGTTCCTCTACACAGTATAAAGTCCCTTAGAATTACATGCCCCACAACTGAAACATCATTGCTTTTATCAAGGTGGCAGGAAAATATTCGGTTAATTGATCTAAGTAAATCTAGAAACTTTTGGCTTAATACTCGATATTCCAGCAATTAGATCACTAAAACCGGTAACATTTACCTACTTCGAGATAATAAATTATATTATATGTATACATATTAACCAGCAGGCCATATTAAGTCAAATGCACGAAATGTTAAGATTCTCGCGGGACAGAAATGCTTACAGTTATGATTAAATTGCTTAATATACATCTCTCTTAGTAAGTTATTGTTAAAACTTTGAGATAAATTTGTTACATATAAATGTTTTGATAGGTATATGATGCTTGTGTCAATATACAGTGTATTCGGTTACCACTTGTACAGACTTTAAGTATACCAAAATAAGCAATACATATTTTTCGTTTTTTCAGAAGAGGTTTCCTTACCGAGTTACGACCCAAAAATTGTTTAGTGGATGGAAACTGGAAACGCTGATACTGGAGCCAAACTGTACATGTGGGCTGTATTTTTCGGAATGCATATTCTACCATACTAAATATTAAAGAAAATGTCCTTTTTTATTCGTTTTCTAGTAGCGAAGAAAAAAGTTGAGAAAACAGACATGGTTTATGTACGATTATAAGCACAAACACAATTCAGTCGATAAACAGCAGCCTCCATAAGATGTATGCATCGAGCTTGATGGAGAAATCGACGGAAACGAATAAAAAAAGACATTTTCTTTAATATTCAGTGTGGTAGAACACATATTCGGAAAAATACAGCCCACATGTACAGATTGGTAGTAGCATCAACATTTCCAATTTCCATCCACCAAACGATTTTTGGGTCGTAACTCGGTAAAGAAATCTCTTCCGAAAAAAAGAAAAATCGTGTTACTTATTTTGGTATACCCTACCACCCCTTAAAGTCTGTACACGTGGTAACCGAACACCCTTTATAAATTTATATTTTAAATTCGTTATTTTCAGCTTCTTTATACGTGTTTTTTAAGGAAAGGGAAAATACATTGAAAGCACTAGTTAAGAGAAGCAAGATTGTTCATCTCTGTTAGTCTTTTCATATCATTATATCGAAATTTTAGGTCTCGAAATGCAAGAAAGACTTTCGAATTTTAAGAAAATAATCATGAAAAAATTTAAAATCCGATGTCGGGTTTTTCGTTTTTCACAACTAATTAATAATGTAACGCTAAATAAATGGTACATCATATACAGGGTGGCGCATTGAAAACTAAACGGGGGAGGTTGGGTAGTTAAAATGGATTTTGCAAAAAATACTAAAACATATCCACTTTATTTTCAAGGGGAAGTTCAAAATTATCAGTAAATAATTTTTTTTTGCTCAACCCCTTCCTGGCCACCATAACTTTAATATTTCAAATAGCAACCCCTATCTTATGATATATCATTTTAAAGGGCGTGAAAAGTTATATTGCTGTATGAAAAAAAATTTCACCTCTGAGCCCTATTGTTCAAAACAGTTCCACTAATTGTATTTTCAGAAAAAGAAAATTATCAATAGCTTCATTCCTTACCATAAAACCACGTCCAGTGCTCCGTTCCTTGTTAACCACTGATCCAGTTGCTTTTTCATTTTTTTCATTTCAAAACGTATTTTCTATGCACAAGCTAATCCGGATTTTGTCCATTAAATGCATTTTCTGTGCGTTTGCCGCACTAATCTTTTTTTTTTTTTAAGTTCGATTATTCCAACCCTTTTCGCAGTTGTGTAAACCATTTTGAAGAATACTTGTTAATTTACAACATGTGAAAACAAAATCTGCTTTTGGAGCATGTGCGGACTCCCAATTCGAATTATCTCGGTCAATTAGCACGTTCACACTTCAAAATTTAAACCGCCTTCACGTGTGAAAACCCTCTTCTTTCGTTTTCAATGGGCCGTGCTGCTTTGGTGCTTTGTTGCGTATGCCTTGTTCTACAAATGCTATGGTTTCATTTATGTACTTTCCCACGAACGCACGAGACGATTTCAATTTTTTCCATACAACACTGAAACTTTTCACGCCCTTTAAAATGGTATATCTCAAGATAAGGGTTACTATTTAAAATTTAAAATCATTGTGGCTGTGGGGGCGATGGGGTTGAGCAAAAGGATTATTCTCCCGATAATTTTGAACTTCCCTCCCGAAAATAAAATCGACGTGGCTCAGCTTTTTTTGCAAAATCCATTTTAACTCACAAAAACCAGTCTGTTCCGTTTTCAATGCACCACCTTGCATATATACATATATAAGAGCAACCATCAATCGCTTAGTAATGATAAAAAATTCAGTGTTAGTTACTTATTTAAAGCGTGAATGGCAAATCTACTTACCAATATTATTTACACATTCATTTGTAATTCTCGTTTTTCTAAGGGGAGAGGGCTAAAGGAGGATGCCAAAAATGGCCCATGGGCGTTCCACAACAAATCAAATGCCATTCGACGCGTCTCACTGAGTAGATAAAATATGTCAATGGGCGCAAAGCTGTCAGATCATGCAATAATAAGTTACAGGTCACTGAGGAAGAGGGCCAATGTTATTAGGATTTTATTTATCGGCGTTCCACAACAAATCAGATGCCATCTGTAACTCGTGACCGCATGATCTGACAGCTTTGCGCCCATTGACATTTTTTATCTACTCAGTGACACACGTCGAACGGCATCTGATTTGGCGTGTAACGCTGATAGACAAAATCCTAATAACATTGGATATCTTCCTCACAGGATGACCTTCTATGACCTATAACTCGTTACTTCATGATCTGACAGCTTTGCGCCCATTGCATTGACACATTTTATCTACTCAGTGAGACGCGTCGAATGGCGTCTGATTTGTTGTGGAACGCCGTAGGCAAAATCCCATAGACATCTGGCATCGTCCTTTGTTCTTGGGAGAGCTGAACCTATCTTTCTCTGGGTAAATTGTTCCAAATGACTTTATAAGTATTCTTTAGAGACACGTGGAACTAAAGTACTTGTTCGTGCTTTTATGACGAGTATTGGGAGTCGAACGCGGGTTAAGAACATGACAGACAAATGCGTTATCGCTGTGTCACAGTAAGGCTGCTTTCTTCCGAGCAATCCTAACCTCTTAAAGCCTGAGGGAACCAACCCTCAGGCTATAGTGAGCATGCTTATAGCCGTAACTAGCCTCAAATTCTAGGGAGCTCTATGGGTCTCATCCCACATATAACATTGATTCGTAATATTCATTTTGCTAGAGAAGGCTAGATATTTTATAGGAGGAGGCTAAGCCCCCTCCCCTAGTGACGCCCATGCTCTTTATAACAATTTGTTCAAAACAATTAGATTGATGGCGAAATTAATGAAATTATTTAGATACTTGTAGAGGTTCTCGGTTGTGAAGAAACACAAGCAGACGATGTTCCTAAATGGCTACCAACTGATAGCAATGATTTCGAACATCAAAGCTACTACACTAGAAGAGGACATGTGGCTCTCGTGGGAGGCTCAGTAAAAGATGTTAATAATGATAATTCAGACACAGCCGATGAAAAACGAACTGGCAAACCATACTAGCTCGCATACCGAGAGAACAGTGGTTTTGAAAATGCATGTAGAGCAAAACGAGTCAACATCAACAGAAGTCATGTTTATGAAACACTGGTGAGATGTTGTTTCTCATCTCGTCGTTCCGCCCTTTGCCAGAAGTCGTCAGTAGAGTCTGGTGTTAAGAAGGAAGAGGTTTAAAGGAAAAGGATATGCACACATCAAACGCTGATTTCAATTATACTATTTTAGAACAACGTATACTCTATAAAACTAATCTATATTAAAATATAAAAATAAATTTTGTACTTGTAAATGTAAATTCTTTTTCATTATCATTTATTCTTTTAGCTAGTTCGGGTTACCGGAGCTTTTTTATTTTATGTCAGTTTTCTCTGAAAGTAATTTATGTTTATTAAACTTAATACAAATTTCTTTTTTACATTTTTAGTTATCTATTTATGCATGAGTAACAGTAAATTAAGCATACAGGTAAATTAGCCCATATTTTTATTATAGATCGTAGATTTTTCCTTAATCACTGAATGATGAATGGATCACTGAGTGATAACCAATGGAATTTGTCAAAAATAATCGTTATTTAAGGGCCCGTATAATTTTAAGCTGCTTAAAAGAACACTATTATATAGTTAAGCCTTCGATTGTGAAATAGGAAGAGCTTAAAAAATCCATTTTTAGACTGTCATTCCACTGTTTCTTTAATTTATTTCTAATCACAATTAAACAACTTTACACTTTAAACTATGTGACGGAGCAATATGTACTAGTTAAAGGAAAATTTACTTTTTACGACCAACTCAATCTCACTGTTGTAGATTATTATGGAATTTTCAGTTGCGACGCACGTGGTTGCGCTCATCCGAAATATCTCAAAGGGAAGTCATTAAGTACACCCTCTTCTTTAAAGAGGAAACTTTAACACGCCCCTTTACGTTCAGAGCTTTTCTCTGAAAATTTTGTGTAAATAATCAAGAGACGGAAGCAGACCTTGTCTACATTTTTTTATACATGCTTCATTTCCGATGATGAATTGATTTTAAACCTACCTATCAAAATCACAAATAAAATTCTGCTTTATAGATAAATTTTGAAGAGAATAACTCAGAGATTAACAAAACACCGGCATCTTACCTATCGGTATTTTTTCCGGCAGAGCAGCCGCAACCACTAACAAGCAGGTGGCTGATACAAGCCCTGTCGTGTATCGCGTGCCTACCATAGCACTTGATGCTGCCATGGCTCTCCCAATTCGGAGGCTTTGCTCCCACTGCGACTGGAGATCCGCTCTAGCTGCTCCTGATCCCGGTCCTCTCGCCAAGTTGGTTGGCGAGCGCTCCTGGCGCCGTCGTGACTACATTTGTGTAAGCCGCCCCTTTTCAACAGATAGCCGACAATCTTTTATCAAGTTGATGAGAGAAACAAAATCTCATCCTCCTTTTCATGCCAAATTTATTGCGCATTAAGACCGGATGGGTCCTGAATTCTCAATTTTTGTTTCTATCTCATCTCAACCATTCCTTTGTTCATCCTTTATACTCGATAGAAACTATATAGAATTCTCGACAGAATGTAAACTTTCGCAAATTGTCGTGAAATAATTGTAGTAATTTGTTTTAAATTGAGAGTAATTTATTAACGTTTATATTTAATTGTGATTCAACGTCAAATCCCACAATTATGCTATTTAAGCAGCCTCGACTTCCAAAGGCCTCAATGCAACTGCATTGATTGCATTGGCATCACTATGCCACTGCTTCGGGGGCCTTCTCCGATTTGCTGTGTAGTGGCCAACATGAATCGCAATTCCCTATATCTGAATTCATGAATATTTTTTTCTGTATTTAGTCTTGTCTAGGTCTTTATACCTCTTTATTCATCTATCCTCTTCTTTTTCTGCGCCACTCTAGGTCTTAACAGCCCCCCCCCCCTTAATATTTTTCTCTAGTGGTAGTTAGAGGTTTGGTTTTTTTTTTCCTTATCTTTTATTATGTTTTCGCAATACGCTAATTTTCGATTAAGTACTATACATATACGGTATTGATGGTATTTTTATTTGTTCAGGACTTACGATTAGAGAGGTTGATTAAGGTACTTGCGATTTCTTTATTAACGATGCTTATTTCGTTTAAAACAAATTTTCCAATGCTTTCTATTTCGATATTTGTATCGAGATCAGAATTGTACACAACTCACAAAGATCTATTTTTGGACTATCCACATGCGTACTTTATTAGCCAAAATTTCTCTTACAAATAGATCATATTTGGAAGAGGGATACGTTTATTTCGAAGAATAAAAAGAAGTCAAGAGTTCAAATTTTCTACTTCTTGTTATCGAAGAATAAAGAGAAACCAAGAATTAAAATTCTCCATTTCTTGCTATCGAAAAATAAAGAGAAATCAAGAGCTAAAATTCTCCATTTTTTGCTTTTAAAAAATGGAGAGAAGTCCAGAGTTAAAATTATCTATTTCTATTTCGTTCTCTACTTCGAACGGACTAGGAGCAAAAAGCCTGGATCTCTTTATTGTACGTGTTTGCATAGAATGCTTCTCAAAGTATCCGGAACGGCGAAATCTTTCCAGACACCATGGGAAGGACGGTCGGTCGGTCGAACGAAAGGTCCAATCGGAGGACGAAGTGTGTGACGTAATGTCACGTGGCATACTTGCAAAAATGATATTCTTTTTATGAGTTTTATCATAGATAGATAACTTCAATTTATACATTCTTCTAATCATATATTTTATACTCAAATTTATATTATGGAAAAGTGGTTGTAAATATATATGATATATATCTGTCTAAATACAATAAAATAAAAAATAGAAGTTTCAAATTATTCTTGCCTTTGAGGCATAGCTCAGAATTGTATTTTTATAAAAACCATTCATATTTTTTACGATTATGTATATCAGAATATTTATGCCAGTTTATGTTCATAGTTTTAGGTCATATATTACATTCTAGCAATATAATATATTGTTGCTTTTAAACTATACAAATAAATTAATACAATGAAACCTGTGTATAATGAGACAGTCTAGGGACTGGGGAAAGGTATCATCATAGACAAGATTGAACGTAATACAATCTATATCCGTTGGAATCGCGAACAATATCCTTATAGACAATACTGTTATAGATAGGGTTCAGTGCACTATCTGATGAATATGTAGAATTACAAAATCAGTAACTAGCTTAAGAATAAAAAGAGATAACAAAGTATTTAAGTTTAGAATTCACCTACTATTGTATTACTTGCAAAATTTTGTTCTCTACTATTTATAATAAAATAGCAACTTCACTTATAGCTTATATCAAACAAATATCTAGCTCTAGTTATTTATTTTTCTTGCGATGTCTAAAAGGAAATCGGTCAGTGATGCAAAGCAATAATAAATTTTAAGAAGTTGTTATTACTTATACGAAGAGTAAATTATTGGAATTATTTAAATAAACTAAGCATGTCAATCGAAAAGATACACACGCACAACTATAAGAGCTGCAATAGAATATATACGAGAGTGAAAGGGAGAAATAAAGTGGTTTAAAGATATCTCCGTTTTCTGAGAAGTCCACATAAAAAAACGGCAACGAAGATGAATAGTAAATAACGAATTAATGCACCACCAACAACAAAGAAAACAAATTCTTTCTTCGAATCGAAAATAACTGATGTATAAATTGAACCATGCCTAAACAAAAATAGCAGTTTTACCTACAATAGCTCACATTGAATTGAATTTTTTGAATTAACCATCGTTATAACGGAAGAAGGACATCAGAACCAAATCACAAATTTGTGCGTTCGTAAACACATCCATATAACAAACTAAAATTAACCACGGAGCCTTTGTTTATTCATAAGAGAAGAACATTCGAAAATACGTCTCGGACGTATTAAATCAGATAACGTTCAATAAATACCTATAAGATTCAAGGAATACATGTAAGATTCAAGGAATACATGTAAGATTCAAGGAATACATGTAAGATTCAAGGAATACATGTAAGATTCAATGAATATATACTCGTATAAGATTCAAGGAATGCATATAAGAGTCAAAGATCCAAGGAATACATGTAAGATTCAATGAATACATATAAGATTCCATCAAATACGTAAAAGACTCAATCAAATAGCCTACATATAATATTCAATCAAATAGCCTACATATAATATTCAATCAAATAGCCTACATATAATATTCAATCAAATAGCCTACATATAATATTCAATCAAATAGCCTACATATAATATTCAATCAAATAGCCTACATATAATATTCAATCAAATGCATATAAGATTCAATATCCTTCATTTATTAACATTTTCTAGCTTAAACACTAACAATAAAACGGAGAAAGCTTTGATGCATAAGATGGCAGTTAACTCCGCGCCCAAATCACACGCTATAATAGATACAAAATAAACAGAGACTGTATAAAAGTGATTACAGGTGATTCTAAAAATCTTTCTGTAACTTCTCGCGTAATTGAAAAATTCTTTCCTTACAGTAAAAATGCTGAAATCTTTTTATATGTACGCGATTGCAGCAGACAAAAAATCGCTAAAATATATGTATTTTTAGAACGCACATTTACACTCTTTTACACACTCATTGCATTTTCGCTCATGTAGAATATAAATACCAAAAAATATACCCATCTGTCCCTATCTCTACTCAAAAATTCGTATAAATGTCCTTTACAAAACTTATACTTTGATTAGAGATACGAAACTAGACACTTGTCTGCAGTTATTTATTTTTTGGTTTTACTTGAACGAGACATACCACTTTTTTTTTTGTTCTG
>QLNU02015360.1:103298832-103314488 GCA_006491805.2 Dysdera silvatica
TTGTGAAAACGTTTTCTTGGAAATTTGAGTTGCGAACATTTTTTCGTTGAGAAATATAGGAAAAGTAAGGATTTTCTTATCTGACAGATTCAATTTTATTAAAATGTCAAACAAGAAATAAATAATTTTTCCATCGACTTGTAGATTTTCTAAGATGTTACAGAAATTTATTTAAATGTTTAAAAACTTACGGTATGAAAAAAGTTCTTTACGAAAAAAAAAATTGAAATGAAAAATATAACGTTTTTAAGAAAAGATATGTTTACGATTTAAATAGTTATGGAAAAAATAAAGCTTGAAACTTTTGATGATTCTCTCATTGTGCACAGTATTCCGGTCTCTTCGTCCGACAACTCAACTATGTTACTCGAAACAATATTTTACCTTCTATGAAAAATAAGCAGGTAGTTTAACTTTTTTACATTGTCATTTTAAAACTTGATATCAAAGTTTGTTTTTAGAAACTTGTTTCACAAATCAAAGTTTATTTTTCTAAAACTGAAAAAGTTTTTACAAATTAAAAGTATATAGAATTTCGTTTTAGAAAAAATATCTTAAAATTAGCAAAACACAAATAAGAACAAAAGTTTTTATCACTTGTTTGTATTCATAAAAATGAAATAAAAATGTTACATCAGTGCTTAAATTCTTTTTCTCAAATTGTTATCCTGTCAAAACATCATAATAGACATCAAAAACGAGATCTACAAAACTCAACGTTTTAACACAGGCTTCAAAAGAGAATACCTTAGTGTTATTAGCTACAAACACTCTAGCAATCTCTGCAATGTCCAGCTTTTCTAAGAAGGCCCTATAAAAATATTTCAAGGCTTTTTCAGTCATGGGACATTAGTGAAAGAGAGGATTTTGCTTATACAATATACACCCCTCACAGGACTCGCGATTTTTTAAAAGTGTTGCCTTCACACACGTTTGGGAATAATACAGATTGCCATTTTATGGTGAGCCATTATATTATGAGCCTGTACCCAGGTGATACAATTTTTAATGGAACTTTTCAACATCTAGATTTTGCAGATGATAAGGATGCATCTGTGTTAAAAGAAGCCCTACAAGATTTTGAAAATAGTGCTAAAGAGCTAGGATTAACAATCAATGCAGATAAAACTAAATATATGATTAATTCAAGGGATAAGGAAAGATTTCAGAATGTGAATGGCTTGGAAAAAAGAAAAATAGGTAGTAGTTTTGAGAGAGTGCACCAATTTAAATATTTAGAAGCTATGATAACAGACGATTGCAAAACAAGTGCAGAGATTAAAGTAAGAATAACAGCTGGTAGTAGGTGCTACTTCACATTTGAGAAAGTACTAAGTTCCAAGAATGTCTCACGACAACTAAACCTTACTATTTATAAAACAATAATAAGACCTGTAGTTTTATACGGAGCAGAGACATGGACATTAACAGCTAGAGGCAAAGAAGTGCTGAGAATATGGGAGAGGAAATTACTCAGGAAAATATTCGGGGCAGTTAATGAAAATGGAGTATGGAGAATTAGGGAAAGCAGGGAAATATATCATTTATATGGAGACCCTGAGCTGGTGACAGAAATAAGGAAAAGAATTCTTAGGTGGCTCGGACATGTAGAAAGGATGGAATAATCTAGCATGGCTAAGAAAATTATAAAAACTAATCCGATAGGAAGAAGGAATGCGGGACGTCCTAGGAAATGCAGGGACTGTAGCGCCGACGCCGCAGCAGCAGAAGATCATCATCAAAGTGGGCTGCCGTAATTAAAAATGCCAGGGCTGTATTCTCTCCCTAGTCCACCCCTGTTCCATGTCCTTGGAGGCACTAAGCACGTGACCAATCCGACTTGTCTCTTTCACTGTAAACCCAAAATGCATTTCCTTCACCATACTACGTGTATGTTTGACAGTAGCGTAGTAATTTAAAACTCATGGGGGAGATCAAGTGGCTTCAAAGAAGATTATGTGATGCGGCCTTAGAGAAAATAATGTGTTTTGATATCTAATGGAGGGGTTTGATCCCCCGACCCAACCTTTCCTACGCCATTGATGTGTGATACAGAGGCTCCAACACTATAAGGCTCACATCCCTAAAATATTTTTAGGGGCCGGTCCCCTAATACTTGGCAAATATAAAATATTATATCATAATAATAAATTTGTAAAAAAAATTATTTCCTTCTCTTTTAAATTTGTGAAGTCATTAATAACTTTTAAATACAATTTATTGGCATGCATAACAATAGTTAACATGGCAAGATTGCAGTCTACACTTACCAAAAGCATTTTTTTTAGAATTTTTTATTCACAATTTTCTAAATAAATAAAAGGAAATGGCGGACACAATTAGGGTAAAATATGATACAAATTAAATAAGAAATTTTAAAAAGTTATTTTTTCTAAGAAACTGCATTCTGAAAGTAACAAAAAATTTGTCTGATACGCACATGATTTCTGATAAATCATGTTTTGTAAGTGTGATTAAATTACGATGTTGAATATGCAGCCGGGGAGAAAGTACAGATGATAATACTATTTTATAAGCTTTTCAAGCTCATTTAAAATGCAAGCAAATGTCATGTTAATTATTTTTTCGTTTCTAATACTAAAAAATACTTTTTTTTTGCTAACTTCGAATTTTTGAAACAATTTTTGATTTAGGTTATAATTTTGCTCAAAACACAGTACTGTTATGGGGGGGGGTAATAAAATTAATAGTTAAACATTTAATTATTTAACATTATTGAGAATAAACGCGTTGTGAGTTCCTATAATAATTGTAGTATAATAATAATCCTATATAATAATAGCTGCCCATCCACAATTAATTTAACAGTAATCGTGAAAGGAAAACTATTCGGCAGACCCAGGATTTTGGGAAAAGGAAGCCAATTTGCACCCCCCCCCCTATTAAATCAATGAACATGAGTCCATGCTTTTGGACCCATGCTCACTAATCAAAAATTATATAAATGCCTTAATGAAACTTGATTATTTAATTAGCCTTAACTAAACACATATCATATGCATGCATACTGATAAGCAACGGAAAATTACTCAACAAGGGAAACAAAGGATTAAATAATTTTTACACATTTAATAAAACAATTTTTAGGTTTTACAAAAATACCATTTCTTCTACATAGGGTCATTACCCAAAACGGTTAGTTCCAGGGTGGGACACAATTTCCCAACCAAATATTTACAAAACTAACAAGACTCAGACATTTATCCGTAATTCACACACTAGAATTCTTTTCATTCGACAATAAACAAGGAATGACAAAAAGACCCGAGCTATTAATTCCATCTAAACAGAGATTTTCTACTCTGAATGAAAATGATTAACTACCCAATTTCGGGTCTCACTACGAACAGTTGTTCATCTGAGCCAATTAATTAAAATAAAATAAATTTCCTACCAAAATTAACTAGAGCACAGGGGAGTAGTTAATTTAAAGTTAAATAAACAGAAAAGAAAGAATGGATATGTATTACCCGATAAGGTGGCCGATGAATCAAGGTAGGGCCCAAGGCCCCTGGACTTTTTCCCAGAAAGAACTACATGGTTAAGTTGAGGGAAAAAAAAACCAAACATATGTTAGTTGGTCCAGAACTAGAATAAGAGTGTCTCGACGTTTGGTGTCAAGGCTATCTAGTAAGAAAACTTTTCAGTCGCCAAATAGAGCCCGGGTCCCGCCAAGCCGATGCGATGGACCCACTGCCTCATGTGATAGTACAACTTACAGATTTGACACCAGGGTCGCTGCAGGACGTACAGTAGCGCCAGGTCGCCAAGGTTTTAGTGGTCATTCTAGAATTTTCGGCTGCTGGTTACAAGATTCCTTGAGATAGATGACCGGCAACATCTTAGGACGGCTTGGAGTATACTTGGACAATTGAGACTGCCTCTCGCCACAGTGTCATTTCCAGACACCTGGCGTCGAAGCACATTTTTGGATCGGTTTCAATAGTCAGGCAGTACGTCGGTATTTCTGTTGTAGACAAAAACCACACAGATGCTGGAGGTATGCATTCTCGGATGGTCTTCTTCTAGGAGCTTCCTTATTGCGAGACCTGATGATGATGAATGGTGATTTCGCCTTGACCACCCAAAAGTAGAATAAATGAAAGGAGGAAAAGGGTTTCTAATCTCGTACCATAGACGAAAGGATAGATAAGCAAAATACTAGAATAATTGATTAGATTAAAAAAAGTAAAATAAAGATTATTAGATAAATAAAAGTAAAGAATTTAATTATTAATTAAAGTGAATAATAATGGACATTAGTCACTAATTAAAAATATGATAAATGGTTAGCCCAAAATGTAAGCGATGACCGAGAATAATTTTCCGTTGGTGACAACAGTTCACAATATTTCACATATACATTCATATTCACGTAATTTATATGCACATCATTTGCGAGGCTGAAAAAGAAAAGACTAATAATGTCTAAAAGCTTATTTAAAAAGTCTATGCAGAAGGCTGGCCACTTCATAGAATCCTCTTGAATTTTGGGTTTATTAAAACGCGGTTAATGGCCGAAGTCCTTTATTTAAACTTTCAGGAATCGTAAATCAATTCATCTATTTGTTGTCTCAATGGATGTATCTCAGTTTCAAGTAGGCCCCGGTTGGTGTAAAACACTTATGCTTGTGAACTTTTCATTACATCAGTAAGGTCCAAGTAGGTTAGGGACTATAATAATGCTTATCGTCTTCGGTTATTAACTGTTCCACTGTGTAACGTTAAGAAATTGCAATTATGAGGTTGTTGTTCATCAGGCAATTGCTCCAATTGGTCTCTTTTCCTAAAAACAAAAGAGGGCGGCAGAATCGAATAATATTTACAATGTATGAATTTTTGTGTCACGGTTTATTATGTAGAAATTTTATGAAATGAAGAAATATGATATTATGTAAAATTGTGTAATGAAGCCACCCATTTATTTGAATAACTATAACTAAAAAGTATAATTTTTACAATTTTTGCGACAACAATAGTCGGTGACGAATATTATAACTGTACTGTAAAGGGCGATCAATTGGCAAATAAATTCAGTTTAGAAAATATGCAAACAATTGTTCAGTATTTTGACAGTTGTCAGAAGAATAAATTCCAGAAAACAAACAGGAGATATCCAACAGTAAAATACCCTACTTATATTTCGAGGTTTAGAAAATATATATCAAATATGGGCACAAATATAGAAAAGTATAAAATAATAAAAAATGAAATATTAGCCAGATTTACAAAAGTTAGGGAAAATTATTTACCTGTTCATGATATAGATTTGAAAAGATGGGCGATCCTGAAATGCCAAGAGTTGGGATTTGAGGATTTTAAATGTTCCGATAATTTTATAGATAATTTTAAGAGCCAAAACAAAATAGTTGCGCGGAAAGTAACAAAATATATCACTCAAATATACACCCAGAATATGGGTAATATAGAAGATAGTGCCATAGAATTTATTTTGATAACGAGAAATGTTACTGCTAATATTATCCCCCAACAAATTTTTAACTCTGATCAAAGTGGTTTTAATTATTTTCTTCCAAATTAAAGGCAGCTATCGCATAAAGGTGAAAAACAGACATTTTCTTTAATAGGGTCTGATTTTGGTAGAACATATTCATATACAATAATGCCAATAATATCAATGAATGGGGAACTGACAGGGAAAATGTTACTTTGTTTAAGAGAAGCTGAGGAAACATTTGGCCCGACTGTTCAACGATTAACAACGTTTCAAAACGAATTTATTTCAACCTTCAAACTTATATATTACATGCTCCAAGTCGGAAAAAATGGACAAAATCAAAATGAGAAAGTGGGTAGAATGTTGTATGAAACCCATCATGTCTCCTCCTTCCTGTGTTTTACTAAACTCATGGACAGGTAGTACAGACCCAAACACTTATTAAGATTTTCCGGAAAATTGTATATCCTTGCAAATACCCCCCAAAGCAACATCCCTCATACAACCGCTGGATGTTTATTTCTTTCGACAATATAAAAAATTTGTAAAAAAAAATAACCAATAAAATAGCAATCGATGAAATGGATATTGACATACAACATCGAACTGAGATAATAAAAATGCATTCTTTGGTTCACAATCAATTACAGTCTAAAAAATATCGCCCTATATTACAATATGCTTGGTTTAGGTGCTGTTATAGCGATCATGATCCCGGAAAATGCAAAAATGTTGAGGAAATTTCTTTTGAAATTGAATACAACAATTGCAGCCGAGATAATTGCAAAAATCTGTCATTCTTAAAATGTGCCCACTGTGATCAATTGCTTTGCTTCACTCTTTTCTTTTTTTGTACTGTAACACTTTTACGACATTCCTGAGATGTACACAGTTTAATTTTTCTCATTTTTAAATAAAGAGCATAATTCAACAATTAATCCACAATTTATGGTTACATAACTTCATGAAATAAAATACATTTCATGAAATTTTGTTCACATTTTTTCTAATTACAATAAATGCATTTTCAAATAGCCTACTATTAAGTTTTGTTCACAATTTTTTTAAATTCCATGGTTGCAACATCATGTTATATGCAATGACCACATCCAGGTTAGTAATGGAACAACTATTATATTATTATATATTTAACATAAGAACAAGTAGTTGTAGCTCTGTAACACCCACGCGACTGAACTTATAACCCTTCAATTACGAACTTCCTGCGTATGCCTATGCAAGGCCAACTAGATTAGTAGTAATCAAGTTGGCCTTGGCCTATGGATCCCATGCTGGTGACGTAGATCGTGTATTGTGAAAACTCGACGAGTCCCCTGCGTCCAGATTAAAGAACACCAAGCGTATGTTATAAAAAGAGGAATTTTCTAAATCATCCATAGCTTTTCATGCCAAAACCAGCCCTTTTTTGCCAAAAAACTTTTTCTATTGTCATATTCTTATCTAAAACTTATATGAAATACGAATACTACTCCGGTACCTTTCGTTCAGAAGACAAGAATCTTTATTTTCCACTCTGAATTATACCCAAAAATTCAATAGAATCAAGGTTACGATCTGTGAAAATGTTCGCTAATTATACATTAATTAACGAATATTTGATAAAAAAAATAGCCAAATCCTTTTTATTTTTAAAATTTGTTAATTTTGTAAAATTTTAATTATAACGAATACAAAAGAAAGCACTTATATATTCATAAATAGCAAAAAATATGGTCCTGAACATTGCAAATATAATTATCTTTTTTACTTTATTTTATTCCTCAATCCACTGTGCCCGCCACAGCCTCTCTGGAAAAACAGAGTCGTCTTGGGTGGCTCATCGTTCCCAAACATGAACCGAGGCATAATTTAAAAAAAAAAAATCTTTATTTTCTTATGTTATATTATATGTGTGTGTGTATATATATATATCATCATATTCAACCATTATCTATCCACTGCTGGATGAAGGTCTCTCCAAATGCTTTCCACACAAGTCTATCCTGGGCCATTCGTTTCCACGTCACCCCAACCTCTTTTCTTATTTCATCCACCCATCTAGTTTGAGGACGTTTTCTAGGTCTTCGGTGGTCTCTTGGAATCCAGTTCAGAATTTCTGTTGTCCATCGTTGATCAGTTCTTCTTGCAATATGCCCAGCCCATCGCCATTTCAGCCCTTTTACTTTAACAATGATGTCCTCTACTCTAGTTTGCTCTCTCACCCAAGTGTTTCTTTTTCGATCTCTCCTAGTTATTCCAAGCATGCACCTCTCCATGCTCCTTTGCGTTGTCTGTAACTTTCGTATTGCTCCAACTGTTAGACTCCATGTCTCTGATCCATAAGAGAGGACTGGCAATACACACTGGTTGAAGACCTTTCTTTTTAGACACAAAGGCAATTTCCCCTTCAGGATAAAACTGTTTCTTCCAAATGCACTCCAGCCAAGTTTAATACGTCTGTTGAGTTCTTTCATAATGTTGCCATCCATTGAAATCAGCTGGCCAAGGTAAATATATGAATCAGCAATTTCTAGCTCAATGTTGTCAACTTGTATTTTTGTTTCCTCTACAAAATTATTGAACATGATCTTAGTTTTTTGTAGGTTCATCTTGAGTCCAACTTCTTTACTTCTAGTTGAGAGCTCCTGTACCATGTCTTGGAGTTCTAATGGGTTCGTTGAAAAAATAACAATGTCATCAGCAAACCGCAAATGATTTAAATATTCACCATTTATTTTTATTCCCTTGTTATTCCAATTTATCAGCTGAAAAATCATCTGTAAAGCTGAAGTAAAAAGTTTTGGAGAAATGGTATCTCCCTGCCTCACCCCTTTGCCAAGTTTGATAGTTTTGGTATCTTTATGTAACCGAAATTTTGCACTTGCATTTTTATACACACGTTTCACCATGTCAATGTACACATCCTCAATGTCTGTTGATCTTAAAGAGTTGATGACTGCTGATGTTTTAATAGAGTCAAAGGCCTTCTCATAGTCAATAAATGCAACACACAATGGAAGTTCATATTCATGTGTTCTTTCAATTAATTCTCTTAATACTTGAATATGGTCCACTGTACTGAATCCACTTCGAAATCCAGCTTGTTCTCTTGGTTGAGCTGCATCTAATTTTTTCTGCAGGCGATGTGTTAGAACTTTTGTGAAGATTTTATAAATAGCAGGTAACAAGCTAATTGGTCGGTAATTTTTCAAATCCTCTTTATCACCTTTTTTATGCAAAAGAATTACTGTTGCAGAATCCCATTGGTTTGGTATGTTACCGCTGTTAAGGCATTTGGTAAAGAATTTTGCAAGTATGTCTTCTACATATTCTCCAGCTTCTTTTAGGATATCTAATGTAATACCATCATCACCAGGGGCTCTTCCTTTCTTCATATTTTTTATTGCAAATGAAACTTCTTCTTTTAAGATTTTAGGAGCTGTTCCTTCGACTATTTCAGTGTCTTCGTTTAATCCACTGTTACTTTCATATAGTTTTTTGTAGAATTCTTCAACTCTTCTAAGTATTTCTTCCCTATTTCTTGTTACGGTGCCATCCTCTCCTTTTAATGCAATGATGTGTTTCTTCCCAACAGATAAACTTCCTTTAACAACCCTAAGGCTCTTGTTATTTTCAATGGCTTTCCTTACTAGCTCACAGTTGAATTTTCTTATGTCTTCTTTCATGCTTTTGCGCAGAGTTTTACAAAGTTCTATGTACTCAATCCTGGAACTGGTATTTCGATTGTCCACCTTCATATCTCTTCGCCTTTTCATGAGCTGTTTCGTCTTCTCAGATAATTTGCTATTGTGCTTTTTACAGGTTACACCACCAATTTCCCCAGCAGTTTCAACTATTGTCTTAACAATGTTTTCATTTGCTTCTGAGATATCACTTTCATCAATAAGTCCTTCCAGTGCAGAAAAGCGATTTTTTAATTCCAACTTGAATGCCTCGGTATTTACTTTCAGTTTCATTAGATCCACCCTCTTACTTACTTGTTTCCTAATGAGCTTCTGTCGTTCTAATTTAGTATTTAAGTGCACTTTACATCTCACCATTCGATGATCACTTCCAGTATTAAATCTGTTCAGTACACTGCAATCTTCAATAATTGATTTCTTGTTTGCCAGGATATAGTCAATTTCACTAGTTCCCCCATTTGGGTGTTTCCATGTCCATTTTCTTTGCGGTTTCTTCTTAAAAAATGAATTCATGATGCTAAGGTTTTCAGCTTCTGCAAATTCGATGAGTTGATCGCCACGTTCATTCCTTTCCCCATATCCGTATTTACCAACCGATGTCTCTCCTTGTTCCTGTTGTCCAATTCTTGCATTGAAATCCCCCATGATGAGCTTGATATGTTGTTTCCCTTTGGTGTGTAACTCTTTGATTTCTTCATAAAATTCTTCAACCTCTTCGTCGGTATGGCTTGATGTTGGTGCATATACCTGTACTATTTGAAGTTGGTATCGCTGGGTTAGTTGAACAACAAGCCTCGCTGCTCGATCTGATGTACTTTCAACTTCCAGAAGACAGTCTTTAATTCTTTTGTTGATTAAGAAGCCAACACCACTTGTTCTTCCAGTTTCCGTTCCTCTATAATAAAACAAATGTCCACTTTTAAGTTCCACCAACTCTTCACCTTTTCTTCTAACTTCACTGAGTCCTACAATGTCCCATTTGATCTTGTCAAGTTCTTCTTCCAATTCCTGAAGTTTTGCTTCAGAAGCAAGGGATCGTCCATTATACGTTGCCAAGGTCAATAACAAACGGCAGCCTGGGCCATTCCAGTGATTCTTAGCACCCCCTGCTTTCATGCCACACTGACCGCTGCCTTGATCAGGAGCACTCCAGCACCTGGAGACTAGGGGCCATGGTTTCTGGTGTGTCAACATAATGGAGGAATTAGCCATAATTTCACCACGCTGGCTAGACGGGTTGGTGAATTAGCCCTCCCCTTCCGCCTTTCTATCCGTGCAGCAAATATTAATTTGCCACATAAATAGAAAGCTCAGCCTGCACCACTTGAAGGCGGGGTAGGACACTAGGTTACTGGCCTGGCCGGTTCCACACATCGTCACATACGTTCAGCGTGTGGGTCTCCTTCCAGTTAGATACCAGCAACCCTTTTGCAGGCCATATATATATATATATATATATATATAAAAGTTTTCCTCGCCCATTCTTGGCGGAAACAGGCTTTGGGACGGGCAGAGCGCCATGTTCCCAAGCCTCTTTTTACATCACTTCTTAATGTGCCATGTCTAGAAACTTCCTGACAATGTGACACGTGTTTAGGATTGTGGCTTTTTGTATTTCAATGTAGGTGTTTGGGTCAATGTTGAGTATCTCCAAATTCGTCGCAAGCGTTTTTGGTACTATCCCTGTTGCTGAGATGACTAACGGGATGATGAGGATCTTTTCCATACCCCATATATCTCGTACTTCATGTCTGAGATCTTGGTACTTGGTGATTTTCGTTGTGTAGGTTGTCTGTATGTTATTGGTGTTGGGTACTGCTATGTCGATTAAGTACGTGGTCTTATTCGATTTATCGACGAGGGTTATGTCAGGACGGTTATGTGGGACTGTCTTGTCTGTTATGATTGCTCTATCCCAGTAAAGCTTGTGTGTTTCGTTCTCATGCACGGTCTCTGGCTCATATTTGTAGTACGGGCATTTTTCTGTCAGAAAGCCAGCATTCGCTGCCAATTTCTGGTGGACTATTTTCGCTACTTGATCGTGTCTATGTTTGTAGTCTGACTGCGCAAGGATCTTGCATCCTGCCATCACGTGTTGGATTGTCTCCGATGCCGCATGACAGTGTCTGCATTTGTCGCTTTCTATGTCTTTTCTCTGGATGAATTTCTGATTGTTCCTTGTTGCGATCACTTGGTCTTGGATGGCTAGCATGAATCCTTCTGTCTCTGGCTGGAGAGTGCCTTTGGCCAGCCAAGAATTTGATGCCTTTTTGTCAACGTGTGGTTGTTGCAGGTCATTGTAGTGCCTGCCATGTAATGGTTTTCCGGCCCAAGTTCTCAGTTTCTGTTCGTTGGCTGTTTCGAGGACACGCTCTTCGGTACTACACAGGTTTAGTGGCGTGTAATTTGCATCTGCTTGTATTATGGCTTGGATGAGTGGCGATCGGGGACTCTTCAACTGGAAGTATTGCCTCATGCTCTGGATCTGCTTGTCATGTAAGTCTTTGAGGTCCGCTTGTCCGCGTCCTCCTTCTTCCCGGGGTAGTGTTTGCCGTTCAATTGCCGTTGCAGGGTGTAGTTGTCCGGCTCTTCTCTGGATGGTTCTCATTTTCCGCTGGAGTTGTTCTAGTTCAGTGTTGGACCATTTGATGATCCCGAAGGAGTAGGTGAGCACTGGTACCGCATATGCGTTAATGGCTTGCGTGGTGTTCTTCCCGCTCAGTTTCGTCTTCACAATGCTTCTAAGTCTTTCTTGGAATGCTTGCGTGAGCTGGACTTTGACTTTCTTGTGCTCCTGCTGCCGTTTTTGCATTATCCCTAGGTATTTGTAGGTTTCGCCCTCGTCCAAGGTCTTCAGTAGTCTCCCGTCTTCGAGTTCGATGCCTGGTAAATCTTCTTTGCTATTCTTCTGTATTTTGCACTTATCGAGGCCGAATTCCATTCCTATGTCCTTGGAGAATGTCTCTGTTATACTGATGAGTTGTCGGAGTTGGGTGATTGTTGGCGCGTATAGCTTGATGTCATCTACGTACATGAGGTGGGAGACTTTATGTAGGTTTCTCTTGTCTTTCTTCAGCATGTATCCGTATTTACTTGTGTTCAGCATCCTTGACAAGGGGTTTAACGCCAAGCAGAACCACTGGGGGCTTAGTGCGTCTCCTTGAAAGATTCCGCGGCGGATGGGGATCTCGGCCGTTTCTATTTTACTGTCTGGCGTGTTTAGCTGTAACCGGGTTCTCCATTGTTTCATGCTGCTCTGTAGGAATCGGATGATTGAGGGATGCACTTTGTATATGCTGAGTATTTCAAGGAGCCACGAGTGCGGAACAGAGTCGAAAGCCTTCTTGTAGTCTATGTATGCGGTGTTGAGTTTTCGCTTTTGTTTTCTTGCTTGTTCCAGGATAACTGAGTCGATGGTAAGCTGCTCTTTACATCCCAGAGTCCCTTTCTGGCATCCCTTTTGTTCTTCCGTCATTAAGTTGTTGCTTTCGCTGTGCCGGCTTATTTTTTCAGAGATGCACCCCGTGAGTATCTTGTACAGGGTGTTAAGGCACGTAATGGGTCGGTATTTCGCTGGGTTACTGGTATCCTGGTCCTTCGGTAGGAGGTAAGTTATTCCCTTGCAGAGTGGAACTGCAAGTACCTTTAAGTCATTCACCATCGCCAAGTTCCTTAATGGGCCATGGCGCTAAATTTCTTTAAAATTCAGAAGTTGTGTATGCCGTCAGTACCCGGAGCTTTCCAGTTGTGCGTACGTTGGATTACCTGCTGGAGTTCCTCTATCGTGATGCCCGTATACTCCATCTCCTCTATTCCTCTCGTAGCCTCCATTTCTTGCTGAATCCAGGGGGCGCTTTTGTGCTGTACTTCATTGGACCATAGTGTCTTCCAGAAGGTCTCTATTTCTGCTGGCTTTGGGGCTTCGTACTTGTCTTTGTTCGCTGGGGTCTCTCGAAGCTTCCTGTAGAAGGCCTTCTGGTTTGCTTGGAATTGCAGTTTATATATATATATATGTGTGTGTGTCCAGAGTTTCATTGTAATACATTGACATGTCATAAGATGCCTCCTATTGCGAAGAAGATTGACGAGGTTCTTAATTGTTGACTCAGCATATACAAGCCGCCACCACATCCATCTTTTCCCTAGATATTATTAGACTGATATATTGATTTATCTGTTGTCTTCACATAAGTATTCGTCCGCAGACTTACGTACAGAATTTCAAAATGGGAGTATTTCGATGAGAAAAGGGAGTTCGATAATTTCTTTTCTCTCAAAACAAATTTAATTCCGCAACCAAATAATATTGTCCAGATTGGGAAGTTTAACCTCTATACCATGGCTTTTCTAAGCTGGAAATATTTTAGAGGCTCAATCGGGTCTCGCTTCTGAAATGACTTTTATTCAGTCACTTTAAATTCATTTGGAGTGATTTCTTAACCAATTCTACCGATCCGATATTTGTAAGAATGTTATGTAAACACAAACGATTGGGCTTTTTGTATCCCGATGGCATTCGCGAAGCCTTCTAGGCAAGGTTTCCACGGTAACTGATTATCCAGTAGTCGCAGAGAGGTGTGAATGAAACTGAAATACTCACGTGACTTTATATACTGCCTTGAATTAAAAAGCAGAAAGCGACAATTGTGACTATTTTTTCATTTTTAGATTATAAACATTTGAGAAAATCCTGAAATAAATGTAAGAATTAAAATAAGTGATTTTTATTAGGAAAATCTTCCAGGCATTGATTCCAAACGGTGACTGAGGTAAATAACTTGGGCATTGATACCACTTGCATTCAGTTTCGTAAGACAAATACTGATATAACCTTGCTTTATTTATGTGTTATATGAATAAAATAATTTAATTTATTAGATTTTATAAATAAGTAAGTCACAAAATCTTAGGAAATTGGGCGCAATGTTCTTGGCAGATCACTTTCGTTTTTACATTCACTCAAAGAAGTCTGAAGAAAACTGACACATACGTATTTAAACGTCATTAGATAAGAGGTAGCTACTCAATAGTATGACATGTTCTGCCACATAGGAAGGGAAAGCAAGAGGGAGATAGAAGTGCGAGCTGTGCCTGTTAGATCAGCTGCGCCTCACGGAAGGTTAAGTGAAATTCAACATGTTCACATCTAGGTTAATCAGGTGTTACAGACTTCAAAATTTTCGTGTTCTGTGTACATACCTACGAGGGCGAATCAGAAAGTCTTTGCCCCTATTTTTTATTAACCAAAATAAGGTACATACAGGTAATTACAAATACTATTCTACGTACGTTACACTATTTTTCCACATAGTCCCCACACCGGTTCAGACATTTGTCCCATTGCAGCACTAAATTTGGGACGCCCCTGTGGTAGAATTCGTCCGGCTGACTGTGGAACCACCGTCGGACTGCTGTCTTGGCTTCATCGTTGCACGTGAATCGCTGTCCTGCCAGGAACTTCTTCAGCGGATCGAAAACGTGGAAATCACTAGGGGCGAGGTCCGGACTGTATGCAATCAGAACCGCCGACAAGCTCCGGTCATTTCACTGGGAGAGTCTGGACCACCCACCATACAGTCCGGACCTCGCCCCTAGTGATTTCCACGTTTTCGGTCCGCTGAAGAAGTTCCTGGCAGGACAGCGATTCACGTGCAACGATGAAGCCAAGACAGCAGTCCGACGGTGGTTCCACAGTCAGCCGGACGAATTCTACCACAGGGGCATCTCAAATTTAGTGCTGCGATGGGACAAATGTCTGAACCGGTGTGGGGACTATGTGGAAAAATAGTGTAAGGTACGTAGAATAGTACGTATATTTGTAATTACCTGTATGTACCTTATTTTGGCTAATAAAAAATAGGAGCAAAGACTTTCTGATTCGCCCTCGTGGAAAATACAAATTTTATACAGCAAAATATATTTTATACATTTTTATACAACATATACGTGTATCCACGGCGAGAAAGGCAACATATACAAAAATAACAATTAATCGGCGCACATTATAAAGCATGAATAAAAATAGATTGTAATCAATAATAAATAATTATTATAAAAACTAAAAGTAAAGAAAAAGAAAGATATAAAGAGCAAGTTAGGTTGGTTAATAAACAGAGACTAAACCTTTTTGAACGACAAATTAGATCCAAACTATATAGCCATCATGGCATTCCTCCTCTCCAAAAGCATGGCGGAACTTTTGCAATCTCAGATTCTGAGAAGGCCACTCTTTTGTCATCGATTTTTCAGGATGCATATGTTGAGGAGTCTCATCCTGAATTTCGGACTGTTGACTCTGGAGATGCATCAGATTCTGACGATGTGATTCCTTACTTTGCACCGGATATTGTCAATAAGATCATTAAATGCATTAAACAAAAAACCTCACCAGGACCTGACGGAATTCCTGCTGTTCTATTTAGGAACCTTGCCCATCCTTTGTACCTGCTTTCATCATCTGTATTTGTCAAATG